>VZQC01014560.1:1245619-1401038 GCA_009823505.1 Rhizomys pruinosus
TTTAGTTCCAGAGGAATGTTTTTATTCTGTTCTTTATTTCTTCCTTGACCCACTCATTATTCAGGAGGGTGTTGTTTAGTCTCCATGTGTTCTTGTAGGTTGTAGGGTTTTTCTTGGTGTTGATATTGAGTTTTATGCACTGTGGTCTGATAGAATGCATGAGATTATTTCAATCTTTTTATATTTGTTGAGTTTTTTCCTGTGTCCCAGTATATGTCTGTTTTTGAGAATGTTCCATGAGGTGCTGAGTAGAAAGTGTGTTCTCTGGTGTTTGTGGTGAAATATTCTGATAGATGTCTGTGAGGTCCATTTGGTGTATTGTGTCATTTAGTTCAGATGTCTCTCTGTTTATTCTTGTGTCCTGTTGATCTGTCTAGGGACTTAATGGGGTATTGAGTCCCCTAGTATTAGTGTGCTGGGGTAATCTGTGCCTTGAGATCCTGAGAATTTATATAAGTTTGGTGCACCGGTGTTTGGTGCATAATATGTTTATGATTGTGAAATCTTCATCAATTGTTCCTTTAATAAAGATGTAATGTCCCTCTTTGTCTCTTTTGATTTCTTTTGCTTTGAAGTCTATTTTGTCTGATATTCAGAATAGCACAACCCACTTTCTTTTTGGTACCATTTGCTTGAAATATCTCTCTTCCACCATTCACCTTAAGTTGATGCTCTATCCTTGAGATTGAGATGGGTTCTTGTAGACAGCATATAGATGGTTTTTTTTTTTTTTTTTTTTTGGTCTTTTTGAGACAGGGTCTCCTGTAGCCACCGCTAGCCTGGAACTCTCTCTGTGAACCAGGCTGGCCTTGAACTAATCCTTCTCCCCAGTCTATGCCTTTTATTGGGGAGTTTAGCCCAGTAATATTTAAGGTTTATATTGAAAGATGGATGTTCTTCCTTTCAATTTATTATCCATTTGGACTTCTAGCCTCTGATTTGCTCTTTTGGATTTGTTTTTATTAGTTCTTTTTCCTAGGTGGTTTGAGGATTGTTGCTCCTCTCTTCTGCCCTTTTGAATTGCTTCAAGTAGTTTATGAAGAGTTGGTTTTCCAGATAGGTATTCCATCATCTTGTTTATGTCATGGAAGATTTTTCTCTCTCCTTCAACTAATCGACATTTTTGCTGAGTAAACGTATTCTGGGTTGGCATCTGTAAGTTCCCTTAACACTGGGAATGCTTTGCTCCATGTTCTTTCTTGCTTTCATGGTTTGAGGCGAGAAGTTCAGTTGTATTCTGATGGGTTTCCTTTGTTGTGACTTGTTTTTCTTTTGTAGCTCTCAGAATTTTGTCTTTGTTTTGGGCATCTAGCATTTTAGCTATGATATGGCGTGGGGTTTTTCTTTTCTGATCTTGTCTATTTGGGGTCTGTGCTGGATAGCTTTGGTGTCAACTTGACACACCTGGGTTGAGGGAGCCTCAGTTGGGGAATTGGCTCCATTGGATTGGCCTGTGGCCACATCTGTGGTGTATTGTCTTGATTGTTGAGCAGTGACAGTATAAGAAGGCAGGCTGGGCATGAGCCAGAGAGCAAGCCAGTAGAGAGCAAGCCAGTGAACAGCAGTCCTCCATGGCCTCCAGGTTCCTGCCCTGAGTTCCTGTCTTGGGCTCCCTAAGTGATGAAATGTGACCCAGGAGATGTAAGCTGAATAAACCCTTTCCTCCCCAAGTTGGTGTCAGAGTGTTTTGTCACAGCAATGGAAAGATAAACTAGGACAGGGTCCTATGTGCTTCTTGTATTTGTATGGGTTTGTCTATTTTTAGTTGGGGAAAATTTCATCTATTATTCTGTTGAAGATCTGATCAATACTATTTTCTTGAGATTCTTCTCCTTCCTCTATTCCTTGATTGGAGTTTGATCTTTTCATAGTGTCCCATATTTCCTGGTTGTTCCACTTTTGTGTATTTTTAAATTTTTCGTAATCTTTATTGAGATTTTAATTGCTCTGTGCTATCTTCCAGATCTGATATTCTTTGTTCTGCTTCCTCCATTCTACTTCTGAGGCTTTTTCCTTTCCTTTCTTCTTGATTGAATGTGTGTTCTAATTCCTTTTTCGTTTCATCCTGTGTTTTCTTTAGTACTTCCATTTCCTTTTTGAGCTACTCAATCTCTTCTTGGTGCTTCTCAATCTCTTCTTGGCTAACACTTATTTTCAAACCTTGGATTTTTAGTATATGGTGGAGGGTATGTGTGTATCTTTTAAAGTGATTTAGCTGGGTGTGGTGGTGCACGCCTTTAATCCTAGCACTTGGGAGGCAGAGGCAGGTGGATCTTTGTGAGTTCAAGGCCAGCCTGGTCTACAGAGTGAGTTCCAGGGCAGCTGGGGCTGCAGGGAGACTCTGTCTCGAAAAGACCAAAATAAAAATAAAGTGATATGGGATTAAAATGGACATTTTTACTATATTAATATTTCTAATCCATGGGCATAGGAGGTCTTTCCATCTTTTTGATGTCTTCTTCAATCTTCTCTTCAGGGGTTTAAAATTTTTGTTGTAGAGATCTTTGGTGTCTTTGGCTAGGTTTGTTCCTAGGTATTTTATTGGTTTTGAGGCTATTGTTAATGGGAAGTTCTCCCTATTGTCCTTCTCCAGTTGCTTGTTGGTGTAAAGAAAAGCTACTGAATTTTCTAGGATAATTTTGTATCCTGTCACTTTACTGAAACTCTTAATCATTTCTAGGAGTTTTCCAGTAGAGTTTTTAGCATACATTAGGTATGCTATCATATCACCTGCAAAAAGTCATAGCTTGACTTCCTCTTTTCCAATTAGCACTTCTTTAATTTCCCTTTCTTGCCTTATTGCCCTAGCAAGTGTTTCAAGCACTGTATTGAAGAGGAGTGGCAATAGAGGGCAGCCTTGCCAGGTTCCTGACTTTAAGGGGAGCTATTATTATTTTTTAGTTCACTATTCTTTTAAATCTCTTTCTATATACAATATGCTAGGTTTCATTATTAATTACATTTTCAAAAAATTTTTTTTCTTCATCATATTTATTTTTTATGTTATGTGTATTTATATTTTGCCTTCGTGGATGTAGTGCATCTGTGCATGCAATGTCCCCAGAGGTTAGAAGGGGGCACCCCATCCCCTGGAACTGGAGTTACAGATCATTGGTAGCAACCATATGGGTGCTGATAACTGAATCCAGGTCCTCTGAAAGAGCAGCCAGTGATCTTAACTACTAAGATATCTCTTTGGCCACCCAAATTTGTTTTTCTGGCTCCTCCTCTTTCCCTTTTCTCCCCCATTCTGCCCGTTTTGTGTCCTTCCACCCCATTAGCCTCCTTCCCGTCCTCAGGTCATGTGTATTCTGCTGCTGTCTTCCAAAACACCTTCCCTTCTCCTGGTCCTGTTTCTAGTTTCATAACCTCTACTTACATTCACACCCAAATGCTAATGCTACTACAGGTAACTAATCACAGGGGTGGTGATATTACAAGAGACTCCGTCTTAGTTTGGACTTCTCTAAGAAAACATCTTAGATCAGTTAATTTATAAACAACAGAACCTTTTTGCTCACAGTTTTGGAAGCTAGTAATATAAGAGCAAGGAACCAGGAGAATCTTGTATGAAGAGGCCTCCTTTGCTTCATAAATGGCACCTTATGCTTGTAACTTTATATGTCAGACAGGAAGAAGCAAACAAGTTCCCTTAGGCCACAATTACAATACCAGTTAATGAAGGTTTTGCCCACATGTCCAATGTCCACACCTTTTTAGCATCAACATGTTGGGGATTATACTTCAACAATATATGAATTTTGTATAGGGACAAAAACGTTCAGAACATAGAACCCTGGAAGGCCTCTCTTACATTCCAAACATATTCTTCCTTAGTTCTGCTGTGGAACAATAGTCCATCTTCCTTCTTGGTATTGAGGGTGAGTCACTGCAGCTAGTTCCGTAACTGTTTTCATTGCTGATTCAATGATGGCAGGAGTCTAAGGTGGCCAGACACAAGTCTTAACTTCCAGTTTAAGAGAATCAGTTTTTTCTTCTGGTAGAAATATTTATCTCCTGGGGCTAAAACTTCTAGGGCAGCACCTCATAGAATCACAGGATTAGGAAGAAAATGTTTACAAGTGGCTCATGAAGGGTAAATAGGGACCCGCAACAATGCTACTTTATTTCTAGCTCCTAATTCCTGGACTCTTGAATATTATTGTGGGAGGAATAGCATCAGATGTTGGGCACTGATTCAGAACATACACAACTATTTGTAGACTCTTGCTCAGCCTTGAATCATATTGTCACCTATCTACTGAACTGACCGAGTCCTTCAAACATGATTCCACCAGTCTTCCTCCATTTCCTAACCCACCAAATTTTACATCTTCTTGTTTTTAAAGCCTGCATAATTTGTGTTCCCCAAATACTCCTGGGTGTGGGGCCATCCCCTAGATTGGGGTTGACCTACCAGTGGTCACATACTTAAAGAAAATGGACTTTCCCACTCCCATAAACTGTCAGTTGCCAATAGCTCCTCAGCCAGGAGTGGGACTTCATGCCCACTTCCTCCCTCCAGGCTGTGATTTTTGTCTGGCTTGAGCTTTTGCAGGACTTGTGTGTCTATCACAAATGTAACTAGTTCATATGTGCAACTACCCTGATGTGACCCAAAACACTAGTTTGCTGTAGTCATCCAGTCTCTGGTTCTGAGAATCTGTCTGCTCCCAATTAAGTGATGATCCTTGATCCTTGTGGGAGGGGTGTGACATAGGTGTCCCATTTAGGGCTGAGCACTCTGAAGTATCTTGTTCTCTGCACAATGACCAGTTTTGAGTCTCTGTGTTAGCTATCATAAATTGCAAAATCAAGTGTTTCCAAAAGATGAAGGTTGAGAGATGCACTAATCTATTGGCATAGCAATAAATCATTGGGCTGGAGAGATGGCAGAGGACTTGGGTTCGACCCCCAGCACCCACATGGTGGCTGAGAACCATCTTTAACTCCAGTTCCAGGGGAATCCCACACTCTCTTCTGACATCCACGACATTGCAGGACATATAAAAATAAAAACAAAACAAAACAAAAAAACAAGTCATTAAGAGTCAGTTTACTGCTATGTCCATTTAGCAGAATAACAGTAGTATGCTCTCCTCGTGGATTTATGATGTATCCAACCTCAAGTTCTTGACCTCAGTAATAGTGCCAGGCATGAGTTCTGTCTTTGGAGGAGACTCTAAATCTAATCTGAAAGTGTTTGGTTACTCCCATAACATTCACGTTGCATTTCTTTTGTTGTAAATTGAGTTCCTTGATCACAAACAAGACTAGTTTTCTTAGTTTCCTTCTCTATTGCTGCAGTAAATCACTGACCAAAATCAATTTGAGGAAGAAAATGGTTTATTTAATCCTACCCTTCCAAGGCACACTCCATCTTTGAGGAAAGTCGGGCAGGAATTCAGAGCAGGAACTTGGAGGTAGGAAGTGGAGCACGGACCATGGAGGTACAGTACTCCTCTGGCCTGTCCTCAGCATGCTTTCTTATATAATACAGCCCATATTCCCAGGGGTGGCCCCACCCATAGTAGGCTGGGCCCTCTCACATCACTCAGCTATCAAGAAAATGCCTCACAGACATGGCCACAGCCAGTGCAATGGAGACAATTCTCCGATTGAGGCCTCCTCTACCCAAGTGTGTCAAGTTGACAACTAAAGTTATCCAGCACCCTTGGTGAATAGAAGTCAATATTGTTTCTGGTCATCATAGTGTCCTTTTTCATGACCTCACTGCTTGCTAACAACAGTGCCTAGAGAAGGTTAACTGGTACCTATAGAATGAGACCTCAGTCCATTTGATTATTGTAATCTCCTCCTAATATTATACTTTGGTAAGAATTTACATGAGTCTGAAATATTACAACATTTAATGAAAGAAGTCTGTAAATAAATCTGTTTCCTAAGTTTTCTTTTTCAGCAATTTTCCAGTCATTTTTCTTCCAACACCTTCAATCTCATATCAGACATCACTATCACCCATGAATTGGTATATAACCTCATATCTAGCCATTTCTCCTTCCAAGTAAAGTAAATAACCAAGTGTGTTACTTGAAGTTCTGCCAAATAGGAGGGTTTCCTTTCTCTACTCTCCTTTAGGGAGATTCCAGAGAAGGGCAGTAGAGCTGCAGGTACTGAACTTCAGGTGTTGATTAGAACCATGTCCATTTCTCTGTCAACCTATCTATAGGGTCTTTCCTTGAGACTATAGATGTGGGCTTAGGGAAGGAAAGCAGCACAGAAGGAGCAGAGACCATAAGTAGTTGAGTTACTTCTATTTCTTGTAATTCGCTTGTGCTTTTAGGGCCTGGTTGAACCTAATCATGTACATATTACTTTGGTTCAATGATGGAGTT
Source organism: Rhizomys pruinosus (assembly GCA_009823505.1). Lineage (NCBI taxonomy): Eukaryota > Metazoa > Chordata > Mammalia > Rodentia > Spalacidae > Rhizomys > Rhizomys pruinosus. Next base: position 1,251,976 of record VZQC01014560.1, read on the forward strand.
TTCTAGAAATGCCCACATTTGAAGTTTGCTTATCAGTTATCAGTTAATTATCAGTTTATGATGAGATGCTCAAGTTGCATAGAAACTTGGTGGTCCATGGTTAAGAGTTCATTGTTTGCAAGGGTGTAATAGGAGGCTAAGAGCTATTTATCAAAAGGAGAGTATCTGTAGAAGACAGGAGGTTTTGCTCCAGAATCCTGAGGCCAGCACTGCAATTTATCTATAGTGATCCCCCAAAGACCCCAACCAGAGCCCCTGGTTGCTGCTGACACTGCTGCTACCAGTGGGCCTGCTGATCTTATGGCCCAAATGAACAGATTTGCACAGAATCCCAGACTTGTCATCACTTGGGATATCCCACAACTTGGAATATATTGGTTCCAAAATCCAAAGAAACATACTATGTTTTGTGCCTATTCTTTACATTAGAAAGAGATATTATGTAGCCCCTACCATTGGACTTTTAGATATTTCACTGAAGGGGAAGATCCCTAATTTTAGCCAGGTATTTTCCTCATACCTGACATACTATTGTTTTATAAATAAGTCAAGAGTGGTTGATACTTCTTGGTTACTCAGTTCAACCAGCATAATGTCAGTAACATAAATGGACTAGTGTAATATCTCCAGAAAGAGAAATACAATCAAGATTCCTATGAATTAAGTCATAACAGGGTTGGAGAGTTACTATATACTTGAGGAAGATCAAGGAAATATATTTTTGGCCATCCCAGCTGAAAGCCAGATGTTTTTGATGATCTTTAGCCAAAGGTAGAGACAAGATTATTTCCAAGATCAATGGTTGTACATCAGTATCTGAGGATATGTTAGTTTGTTCAAACAGTGAAACCACATGTGGTATAGCAGCTGCAGTTGAGGTCACCACTTGTTAAGCTTATGATAATCTATTGTTATTTTACAAGATATGGCTGACTTCTGCACAGGCCAAATAGATGGGTTGAATGCAGATGTGTTTGATATTATTGACCCTGATTCCTTTCAATCATTGTTCATAGCACTAATCTCTACAATTCCTCCAGGAATTCATTACTGTTTTTGATTTACTATTTTTTTAAATAGAGGTGGTTTTATACACTTTTGGTTTCCTCATTATAGTAGTCCTTCTGCATTAGTGAATGGGACAAATGTGGATATTCCAGCAGCTAAGTACATTTATACCAATTGTTCATCCTGAAAGTTGAGAAATAACAATTGGATGGCTTGGGGACTCGCTGGACCAACTTCAAGAAATAGCTGAGCTAAAATTTTATTGACAATGTACACTCCATAAGCTCCCACTCTGACTAGTATTGATATTTTAGCTTTCCTAGAACTTAAATTTAAAGTCAATTTCCAGTAGATCCCCCAAAGCTTTGATTACTTTATTTTCATCAATCAATGTAGTAAAAAAGCCATAGAATATGTTGGGTAAAGAGGGGAGGAAGATTAGCAGTACAAATATACCATAGTATATTGGAATTATTTCTCAAATGTCACAGCTTCTTCTTTCCTTAAGAGATTCCAGCTATATTAACTGGTTAAAGTCTAGGGGTTGATTAAAGGGCCATGACTCTCTTCTTATGATTCATATTGAATTTCTTCTTTTGACTTAGAACATTTTTGCATATCAGGTTAAGAAGACCATAGTCAAATAGTCAGACCATATACTTGCTTGAGTCAGACTATTCTGATTGCTGTTTTGCCTCTGTTGTCCACTATAATTTCTATAATCACCATGCCATTTGGCTCCAACTTATCTATTTGGCCTCTGTAGAAGTCAAATGGAGCATGGAAAAATGATGATGGGTTTTCATAAGTTTAATCAGCTGGTGATTCCAATGGTAGCTGCTATACCAGATGTCATTTCATTTCTTGAAAATTTGGCCTCTATGAGTCCAGCATCCAATTATCCCCAGTGTAGCTAATTTTCCCAGCTCATTAGCTATAGTCATCATTGTGAGTTCTGGCCTACAGAGAAGGGCAATCATAGAACTCTTTAAGGATGGATGGCCTCCCATCACAATTTTTTTTTTCTCAAAGTTCTATTGAAAGCTATGTCTTTTGGATTTGGTATGGGTGAGTAGATCCTAAATAAAAGTAGATGCATATTTCAATCTCTCAAACCCTTTGAAAACTTTTATCTCCCACGAAACCAGTAATGGTTAGCATTTCTATTTCATTTACTGTGGGCCACTATTTGGTCTTTAAGCTAACCAAACAAAATGCTACAGCTTACAAAATATCTCTTTGAGCTGCAATACAAAATGCAGGAACTTGGAGGTAGGAAGTGGAGCATGGAACACGGAGGTACAGTACTCCTCTGGCCTGTCCTCAGCATGCTTTCTTATATAATACAGCCCATATTCCCAGGGGTGGCACCACCCATAGTGGGCTGGGCCCTCTCACATCACTCAGCTATCAAGAAAATGCCTCACAGACATGGCCACAGCCAGTGCAATGGAGACAATTCTCCGATTGAGGCCTCCTCTACCCACTTATTTTATGGATCACACATAAAAATAACTGACCTTTATGATCCTGATAAACTTGAGTTTACTTAAAACTTTAAAGCGGGGCTGGAGAGATGGCCTAGCAGTTAAGAACGCCAACCGCTCTTACAGAGGACCCGGGTTCGATCTCCAGCACCCACATGGCGGCTGAGAATTGTCTGAAACTCCAATTCCAGCAGAACTCCAGTTCTAGGGGAATCCGATACCCTCTTCTGACCTCCGTGGCATTGCACGACAGGCTGCACAAACCTGCATGCAGACAGTACATTCACACACATACAGAAATAAATAAAATTAAAAAAAAAAAACTTTAAAGCAAACAGTAGTATTGGAAAGGGTTCTGAAAAGAACCAAGACTGACTTATATAGCAACTGCCTCAGCGGAAGCCATTAGGCAATGCAGGGCTAATTCCTTTAGGTGGCGATGGAAAAGTTGATCATCTGTTTTCAAAACATATTCAAAAGTATCACAACAGTGACACAGATGCTGCTTATAAGTGGTTAATTGTTGCTAATTGTTGATGCTGGTATTTTATGCACTTATGTTGCTAGATCATGCCCATGGGACTATATATTAGATATAAACATGTACAATCTAAGAAAATTAGAGAAGTAGCTCTTGAAACCACAGAACAAATTCAGAAAACTCATCTTTGACATCAGCTGAAGTAATTTCTCTTCCTTCTTCTCCTCTTCTCTTCCTCCTCCCTCTTCTCTTCCTCCCCTCCTGTTCCCTTCATTTTAATCCTCCTTTCTTCTACTTTTTTAAAGACAAGGTCTTCTTGTAATCCCAGCTGGCCTGGGAATCACTATACAGACAAGGCTGGCCTCAGACTCATAGACATTTGCCTGTCTTTGCTTCCAGAGTGCTGGGATTAAGGCCTGAGCCACCATGCCCAACTCCTCCTTCTTGGAGCAGTACCGTGTTAGTCAAGAAAGTCATGTCATGGTTGAAAGAAAAATCCCAAGGATGGACATTTTTCACACTAGCAAATTCCATATAATATAATACTGGCTTGATTTTTCAGTTTTAATTTTCTAACACTCACTTGTTATGTATATGTATTCTAGAATTCTTTCTTCTAACCCACAGCCTCCCTTCTGAAATACTCTCTTACAGCATTTGAAAGTGAGTCCAGATGCTTCAAGTTGCTCTGATTACATGCCTCGGTGCATTTATGAATCAGAATTTATTCAAAATGCCAAATGAAAAATTTAATTGTAATATTGTAGAGTATTATAAAAATACTAGAAACTCTAAGGAGAATACTTAAATGCATCGTAAAAAAAACTTAAAGGGGCATGAGAAAGTCTGTCTTTTTAAAAGTCTAATCAAAACCCATAAATAACATAAAATTGAGAAGGGAAAAATAAAATACAATAGTGTTTTCTTTGCATTTTCTTTAGGCTAAAAATTCAAAGACTTTTTCCCTTCTAACATCCTATTTATCATCTAACTTAAAATTTGGATTTATTTATTTTCATTTTATGTGTATGTGTGTTTTGTCTGCAAGTATGTAAGTACACCACATGAGAACACTGCCTGTAGAGGCCAGAAGAGGGCATTGGATCCCCTAGAAATGGAGCTATAGACTTCCTAGCCACCATGTGGGTTCTGGGAACAGAACCCAGGCCCTCTGCAAGAGCAGCCAGTTGAGCCATGCCTCCAGCCCTTATATTCTAGCTTTTCTAATTTAGTTTAATAAATGCTAACAGGGCATGATGATAAACTAGAAGCTGGCTCCTTATGACCATGGCAAAACAGAAGAATCAGAATAAGAAAAAGAATACACTATCTCAAAAGCAAAAGAAAGGAATAACTTTGGAAAACTGGAAAAAAAAAGACAGATGATACACCAAAAAGAAGTCAGTCCCGTGGAACTCAGCTCCAGTTGCACGGCATGGAGGAAGGAGGAGAGAAAATGAAAGTCTCATTTAAAAGGCATGCAAGTGGAAGAGGGGAAGATGGTAAGAGCCAGGGATGGTGCATGAGCCTGAAGATGCAGTGACTTACAATTGACTGTAGGCTTTTAGATGTGAACTTGTGGTAATTTAGGCATCAGGCATGGGACCCATGCCAACTGGGACAAGGTCTCAAAGCAGAGCAGGAAAAATGGGTGGGGGACTGACACTGAACTGAGAACTACAGGAGACTGAGTAGTGGGAGAGGAAGGGTATGGATTGCCTAGTGTTTCTAGATATGCTGACCAGACTGCAGCAGATCTATTTGCACAGAAGGACATCTGGGTTTGGGAGCTTGAATGGGTGGGGTTTAATCTGAATGTTGTAATGCAGGAGTTCTGATGGGGGGTTTGGGTTTTGGGGGGGACTGGGTTTGATTGGGAATTATTGTATGAGTTGTACAAATGCTAAATAAAAAAATAAAAAGAAGAGACAGGCAAGTAGCCCTGTTGAACAGAAACTGGAAGTCCTATCCTCAACTCAAGCCCATAGCTTTCACAATCTTCAAATTCAGTTGCAAGTTTGGCGAGACTGTAATTTCTCTAAGCAGACAGGCAAACAATGGAGAAGAATCCTATTTTTTGTCACTCTATGTGATTTTGAGGGCAGTCGCCTAGCACCATATTGAGAATCAGTTGTTTAATACTGAGCTACCTCTGGGGACTGATAAAAGGGAACAACCACAAACCAGGGAGCCCAAATTTATCCTGTCACAGTCCCTGGGGGAAAGAGAACACTGTGAGGAAGTTATATCGAGCAGGGAGCCACTGACAGACTGAAGAGTTCAGGTGTTAGTCGGTGAGGGTCAGTCAGTGAAGTGTACAGGGAAAGTTAACCCCTCCCTTTATGGCCAGGGTAGATGTCATCGACTGAGCCTGACCCTACTGTTTGATATCCCTGAGCCTCACGTTAGCTGACGGAGCCAGGTATCTGTCATTTACCACTATAGAGTCCAGAATCTATAGCTGTATCCCTGAGGGCCAACATCGTAACTAATGTGCAAGATATCTTGAGATCTCTTAGTAAAGGGTTGAAAATTTGGAAAAAAAATAGAATTTCTATAAATGAAAAACCCAGTGAATCAAATTAAAAACAGTAGACTTGTAAACAATGGACTTGACCAAACAGAAGAAAGGATACAAGGCATGGGCAACATGCTTGAGAAAATATAATATTCAAACATTAGAAAGCAAGAAAAATGAGCATGACTGAAGCATCAAAACCCAGGGATATGATTAAGGGGAAAAATGAAAAACCCCATGTGGTAGAAGAAGGAATCAGATAAAAACTAAAGGCACAGAGAATCTATTCAATGAAATTATAGCATAAAATTTCCCAACTCCAGAGAAAGAAATGGACATCCAAACACAAGATTTGATAACCCTAAATAGACATGACCGGGGAAGAATCTCCACAACATGTAGTCACCAAGTTGTCAACATACAAGAGAAGCCATATGAAGAGGTATAAGGAAAACACCAACTCATACACAAAGGCAAACATGTCAAAATAATATCAGATATTTCTCATCAGCCACCATAAAGCCAGAAAAGAAGAGAATGATGTATTTCAAGCCCTGAAAGTAATACCTGCCAACCAAGACTGCTATGTTTAGCAAAGTTATTTTTTGAAATTGATAGAGAAGCAAGGACATTTCAAGACAATTAGAAACAAAAGCAGCTCATGATCAAGATTCATTATGGAATATACTTAAAGGAATACTACACACTGAGCAAGAAGAAAATCTTATCTATGAGAGATACGAGTGGATAAATTTCAAGAGAGAAGTGGCTGTACAAAGAGTAGGAAGGAATCCACCATGTTCAATAGGAAACTAGCAAATCTCTAGAAGTAATGAGGGCACCAAATATACAAGCAACAGCAGCTATGGAGTACATGCTCTTAGCAGTCCATGAAACCTCTAAAACAGCACATACGGAGTATATGTTCTTAGCAGTCCATGAAACCTCTAAAACAGCAGATATGGAGTAGATGTTCTTAGCAGTCCATGAAACTTTATCTAAAGCAGCAGATATGGAGCAGATATGGAGTACATGCTCTTAGGAGTCCATGAAACTTTCTCTAAAAGAAACCACACTCTAGGCCACAATCCTAGTCTTAAGAAATAAAAATCAGCCTGGCGTGGTGGCGCATGCCTTTAATCCCAGCACTCGGGAGGCAGAGATAGGTGGCTCTCTGTGGGTTCAAGGCCGGCCTGGTCTACAGAGCGAGCTCCAGGACACCTGGTACTAAAAGGGAGACCCTGTCTCAAAAATACCAAAAAAAGTGTAAAACCAAAAAGAAAAAAAAAAGAAATAAAAATCAAAATGATCTCTTATATTTTATCAGATAAAAGTGGAATAAAACTAGAAAAGAATAGAAGAGAAACTGATGAAATGGACAAATACTCAAAAACATATACTTTTAAATGATGAGACATTGACAATATCAGACAGGAAAATTTAAAATTCCTATCACCAAGTAAAAATGAAAGTGAAACTGATCAGCTTTGGGATACAGCTGAGGTAGTTTCAAGAGGAAATTTATAGTTAAGAGTGTTTATATGAAGACATCAGAGAAATCTCAAGAATGCTTCACCTCAAGGTCTCAGTAAAACAAGAAGAAGCCAAGCTCAAAAGACTGAGAAAAAGGTGCAAAAGACTGAGAAAAAGGTGTATGGCAGAATGCATGAGCTCAGGTGGGTGGGGGCATGGAAGGAGGAATGAGTCTAAACTGGATTGAGAAATGTATGAAATGCACAAACTTCAATAAAAATATTAAAAGTATAATATGGTAAGAAATAATTAAATATCAGAGCAAGAAGTAATTAAATGGAAATTAAAAGAATGAAAAATAGAAAGAATCACACAGAGGTAGCTATTTGAAAAAAAAATAACAATATGGACAAAACTTTAGTTTCGCTAACCTAAAGAGAGAAAAGACCTAACTCATGAAAACTATAGAAATGCTGAGGATGGTGGTGCACACCTTTAATTTCAGCACTGGGGAGGCAGAAGCAGGTTGATCTCTGTGAGATCCAGCCCAATCTGGTCCACATGATGAGTTCTAGGTTAGCTGGGGCTGTGGGATACCCAGTCCAAAAAGAAAAAATGGAGATGCAAAGGGGAGTGTTAACATAGGTGCAAATGAAATCTAAAGGACCATTAGGAATACTTTGAAAAATTATACTAAAGATAAAAAACAAAAGTTCTGGAAAAATTACTAATCTACTGAGTATAATCTACCAAAATCAAAACATGGACCTAATAAACTAAAACAGATGTAGATCAACTAATGCCGAGCAATAATAAAGTCTCCTACAGGGGCTGGAGAGATGGTTCAGCACTTAAGAGCATTAACTGCCCTTACAGAGGACCCTTGTTTGATTCCTAGCACTCGTGTGGATGGCTAACAACCATCTGTGACTCTAGTTCCAGGGGACCTAATGCCCTTGTCTGACTTCTGCAGGTTTTGCATGACATGGGTACACCTACTTACATGCAAGTAATATATATATATAATTATACTATATCTATTATATATATATATGAAAGAAAATTTTCTCCCAACAGACGAAAAAATCTCAGGGACTGGAGATTTGCCTGAATTGATAAATTCTATGAAATCTTCAAAGATGAACTAATATTACTGTTTCTCAAACTGTTCCATAAAACAGAAAGATACTGAGCACTTCCAAATTTATTCTGTGAATCTACCATTAGCCTGAAACCAAATCAGAATTAAGCAAAATAAAATTACAGACCAATTTCCCTGGTGAACATGAACACAAAAGTTCTCAATAAAATTCTTGCAAACTTCAAGAGCACATTGAGAAGCACATACATCATGACCAAGTTTATTCCAGGGATGCAAGTGTGGTTTAGTATGTGAAAAACAAAATTAAGGACAGAAATCACATCATCATCTCAGTAGATGTAGAGAAAGTGCAACATTCCTTCATCATAAAAGCCCTGAAGAGAAGAACCTGGGAATAAAAGGAACACATGTTCACAGACTAAAGACTATATATGACAATTTTATTGTCAATATTATGTCAAAACAAGGAAGCCTGAAAACATTTCCACTGAAATTGGAAATAAGTCAAGGGAACCCCACTCTTACTCTCAATACAGTGCTCAAAATCTAAAGACAAGAGAAATCAAAGCAATATATATAGGAAAAGAAGTCAAAGTGTCCTTATTTGCAGTAAACTTAAAAGACCATAAAGAACCAGTAGAGAACTGAGGATCCAAGACACACTTTCAGCAAAGTAGCAGGATAGAAAACCCATATCCTCAAATCACTATCTTTCACGTATACACAGAGCAAACTTGCTCAGAAAGAAATCAGTAACTTAAAAATTGAAACAAATCAATTGACAAACCAATGGAACAATAAAAACAAAATTACGCCTCAGGAATAAATGCAACAAAGAGGTGAAAGAACTCTACAATGAAAACATTAAGACCCTGAGGAAAGAAACGGAAGACAGAAGAATGAGAGCCCTCTCATGTTCATAGATTGGCAGAATTAATATTGTGAAAATGGTTGTAATACTGCAAGTGATCTACAAACTAATATAATCCTTATGAAAATTCCAAGGGTGTTCCTCAACAAAATGGAAATAGTAGTCCTAAAATTTCTATGGAATAATAAAAGACTCTTAGTCTTTACCACCATTCTTGATCACAAGTTACAGTCCAGAGCCACTGTAACAAAAGTGCCTGCCACGCCTCCTATTCTTACAGAACACTTCCTCCACAGTTGACCGCCATGCCAACAAGACACCCATCTATAGAATTCCAGTGAGTTACAGGGGGAATTGCTGAGAGACGCTTCACATGTCCACAGATATGTGATGGTCAGAGGAAAACTAGGGAGTCAGTTTTCTCCTGCATCTTGTGGGATAAGGAGATGGAACTCAGGGCGTCAAGCCCGAATGCAAGCATCTCAACCTAGTGAGTCATCTCACCAGCCAAGTGTCTTTATTTTTAATATAGTTCCTTTTGATTATTATTTTAGTTTTTCACCATGCTTACATTATCTATTTGTTGTTATTATTATTATTATTATTAATGTTATTGTATTTCTGGGAATTGAAGCCTGGGTCTTATGCATGCCAGAAAGTCTATCATCTGAGCTATATCCTCATCCTAACCAATCTATTCTTTCATGTAGCATTGTTTTTTAAGGTTAAAACACAGTACAGCACACTGTGTAGCATAACATAACATCATGACATAAGACATTCATTATAAATTCCCTGAATAGTGATTCTAGAATCTATAATCATATTGAGTTGTCTATTAATGCTTGTTTTTTCTCTTCGAATATTTCTATTCCTTTGAGCATACTTTGGACTTTTTTTTAAAAATAAGATTATTTATTTATTTATTTATTTATTTATTTATTTATGCGTATGAATGTACTGTCTGCATGCAGGTCTGTTCACCCATGTCGTGCAATGCTGTGGAGGTCAGAAGAGGGTGTCGGATTCCCCTGGAACTGGAGTTCTCCTGGAATTGGAGTTTCAAATGGTTCTCAGCCACCCTGTGGGTGCTGGGGATCGAACCCAGGTCCTCTGCGAGAGCAGTCGCTCTTAACCACTAGGCTATCTCTCCAGCCCTGGACTTTTTTGTAGACAGGTGGATCTGTTTTACTGGGTAATTACTGAGCAAACAGGCTAAAGCATGATTTTTTTCCTCCAGGTTTATTTTGGCTAGGTATTGTGCTATACCTAATGTCTGCTGTAGTTTTAAGTACCCAAAGAAGATTCACATTTCTCCAGTGTCACGTGTTCTCATATTTACCTTTCCTATTGTCCCTGGGCTTCCCTGAGAACTTCTCCATGGATGGAGCCAGTGTCTCTCAGCTCTTCCCCCTGTGACTCACTGGAATTCAATAGATGGGAGTCTTGTTGGCATGGCAGTCAGGCAGTCAAGTGTGGAGGAGGTGTTTTACAATGTGATTAAACCTCAAGCTTCAGTGATGAGCAGCAGAGTCACCCAGCCACACTAACCCAGCTGCCCAGGAGCCCAGCCCAGCACACCTTTAGGTGGGACAGGGGCTTGAGGTCAGGGCCAGAGGCATGCCTCAGGGACCAGGTGGGACACCATGCTTGGCCTCATGCACATGATCAGGGTCAGTGGAGTCACCCAGCCATGGTGACCCAGACTCCCAGGAGCCCAGGACACCATCAGGTGGGACAAGGAAAGGCAGGTGGCTGGTAGCCTCCCCCACCCCACCGAGTAGGGGACCATCCAGTAAGCTGGTGGAGTTTTGTTGCAGATAATCCAGTGGGCACAGTGTCAGTGATTCTAGGTTGCACAGCCAACATTTAAGAACTGAACAGCAGGAAGCAGAGTGAGTGACCAACCAATCCTCTATATTAATATTTGAGACTAGCACCAGAATCCAAACAAAAAGAAAGAAACCCACATGCCAAAGCCGCAATGAAAAAAATAACAACATGGGAAAAAAGACATAGACTGGAAGAATGGATTAAGAAACAAAATCCATCTATATGTTGTCTACAAGAAACCCATCTCACCCTCAAGGGCGGACACCAACTCAGAATGAAAGGATGAAAAAAATATTCCAAGCAAATGGTACCAAAAAGTAAGCAGGAGTTTCTATTCTCAAAGTAAACCTCAGAGTAAAGTCAGCCAGAAGAGAAGAGAGGCCATTTACAAAGAATCCTGTTTATCAAAGGAACAATTTACAGGAAGCCGTCAACAATCTATTCAATTTTATGCAAGCCAAACTCGGGTGCATTAACTATATAAAACAATTCTGCCAGGTCCTTCAAGAACACAAATTAAGATAATTAATCCCACACACACTAAAAGTTGGGGATTTTTCAATAATCCCCAATCCCAACTAAGCCCCTGAAATAGATTCAACGGGACAAAAAAATAGAAGAGATAATGGGAATTTGGACAATACAATGTACAAAATGGACCTCACAGAATATACAGAATATTCCACCCCGAATAAACACACGGAATAATATACTTTCTTTTTTTCCCTAACTCAATCACCCCCAATGGACATTCTTCTCCAAAAATTGAGCACGTACCTGGACACAAAAAGAAACTTCACAGATATAAAAGTATTGAAATTATTTCATGGATTCTATCAGAACACAGTGCAAAAAAACTCAACATCAACACCAAGAAATAAGCGGACAACTAAGCTACATGGAAACATGTAGAGACGAAACCGACACTCCTGAAAATAATGAATGGGTCCCCAGGGAAAGAAACAAAGATGAAATAAAATGTTCCTTGGAATGAAAAATGAAAAAGACAATACAACACAAAACCTAAGGGATACCTTAAAAGCAGTCAAGAGGGAAATTTATAGCCTAAGTGGCCACATAAAAAAAAAAACAGAAAGGGAACAAATAAACGATTAACACTACAGCTAAAAACACTTGAGAGACGATAACAAATGGACCCTAAACCCACAACAGAAAATAACAAAAATCAAACAGAAATCAATGAAATAGAAAAAAAATCAATGAAATAGAAAAAAGAAAACCATAACAAAAAAAAATTTAATGAATCCAAAAGCTGATTCTTTGAAAAGATAAACTAGATAGGTAGACCTCTAGCTCAGTTAACCAAAAGAAAGAAAGAACAACTCCAAATCAATAGTATTAATGATGAAAAGGGAAACATCACAACAGATAAAGAAAAGATCCAGACAATCATAGAATACTTTCTAAATCAGACAGCAGCTGTGCAGGAAATAAGGTAAACAATTGACAAGTGGGACCTCATTAAACTCAGAAGCTTCTGTACTGCAAAAGAAACAATCAGTGAAGAGAAAACCCACAGAGTGGAAGGAAACCTTCACCGCTGATACATCTGACAGAGCATTAACTTCCAGAATATATAAACTACTCAAAAAACAAAGAAGAAAACAAATGACCCACTCAAGAGATGAAATAAAGAGCTGAACAGAGACTTCACAAGTGAGGAAGTAAAGATGGCCGAGAAACATCTTAAAAAGGGTTCAACATTAGTAACACAGTCCCAGAAAAACAAATGACAAATGAAATCTGTATTAGTCAGGGTTCTCTAAAGAACAGAAGCAACAGGAAAAGAAATATAAGCTATATAAATTTATTGATTTGCTCATGATAGAGATTCAAGGAGTCCAACAGTAGCTGCACCTCACTGGAGAGGCTGAGAATCCAGGGAACTGCCTCATTTGTCTCAAGCTGGATGTCTCAGTAGTCCCATCGTGTGAAGGCCGATGGATTCCAGGAGATCTGCCGTCTCAGTACATGCTGGGATCCGAAGGTTGATCACAGCAGCAAGACAAACTCACCAGTGAGAGAGAGGCAAGCTACAGGAAAAAAAAGGACCAGCTCCCTCTGCCATGGCCTTTAATACTGCCTTCCAGCAGAAGGTAACGCCCACATTTGGGGTGGGCCATCAGGGTTGAGGTAGTCCAATCTGAAAATCCTTTTTCTCTTATTTGTTCCATAGTCCAGTCAAGTTGACACCCGGGATTAACCATCACAGTATCCCTCATCTGTGGATACTAGTGCCAATTAACTAGTTTTAAGAACTTCTTGTGCATGGCCCGTGAGCTTTTGTCCAAAGCAGTTGGGAGTGATGAATATTGGAAGAAACAACAACAACAACAATAAAACAACAACAACAACAACAGAAAGGACTGAATCAAAGAACAGACTGAAACAGTGAACTTCTGCTCAAAACAGTCAACTTCCACTTGGAGAATATTGAGAAAGACTGAGAAAGAGATGAAAAGCATGTTTGGTAGAATGCATGAGCTCTGGTGGGGTGGGGGAATGGGGGGACATGGGTCCGATAGAATTGAATAAAAATATATAAATAAATAAATTAAAAAAGGTTCGGCATCATTAATAATTAAGGAAATGCAAATTAAAACCACTTTAAGATATCATCTCACTCCAATAAGACTGGTTAGGATCAAGAAAACAAATGATACCAAATGCTGGAGAGGTTGTGGGGAAAGGAGAACACATTCACTGCCGATGGGAATGTAAACGTACAATCACTATGGAAACCAGTGTGGAGAACCCTTAAAAGACTCAAAGTAAGCCCACCATCTGACTCAGTCGTACCACTCCTGGGTATATACCCACAAGACTCATCCTACTGCAGAGATACATGGACATCTGTGTTTATTGCAGCTCTCTTCACAATAGCCAAGAGCTGGAACCAACCCAAGTGCCCCTCAACCAAAGAATGGATAAAGAAAATGTGGTACATCTATACAATGGAGTTCTATGCAGAAGTAAAGATGACATCATGAACTTTGTAGGGAAATGGACGGAACTAGAAGATATTATGCTAAGTGAGGTAACACAGTCGCAGAAAAACAAATGATGAATGGTATTCCTTATTTGTGGATGCTAGCATCAAGTAAGGCAAACTGAGTAACACTAATGTTATATTTCTCTTTATCTAAAAGCAACTGTGCTCTTAGAATGTGAATCCCTTAACGGACTATAGAATTAACCTACTATCTATTTCAATTTTGGTACAAGGGTGGAGGGTATGTTTGCATATTTTAGAGCAATATAAAATTAAAATGGAAAAATGTGGATCCTGAAATATCATTTGGAAATACCATAGTTTTATGATTTTAGTACATGCGTGACATACATAAATGCATATGGTGAAACAATACAGATTGGATGGAACAACAACAAAAAAGAGAATACTTCAAAAACCTATACTCTTCTAAGTTTGAAAAACTAAGAGAAGTGGAGGAATACCTAAAATCCTGAGAACCACCAAAGCTTATCAAGCAGAGATTGACAGTTTAAACAGACCCATAACATTTGAGGAAATTGAAGATGTAATTAAAAACCTCCCCACCAAAAAAAGCCCAGTCCCAGATAGTTTCACAGCAGAGTCTATAAAACATTTGAAGAGGTCTTACAACCATTATTACTCAAAATAGTCAGAAGGATACAGAGGGAAATCTCACAAACTCCTATGAAGCGAGCATCACTCTAACACCAAAACCAGGCAAAGACACAACCAAAAAAGAAAACTACATACCCATCTCATTAATGAACAGAGATGCAAAAATTCTCAACAAAATACAGCAAATTACATACAGATGCACATCAAAAAGATCATCCATTATGATCAAGTTGGATTCATACCAGGGATGCAGGGATGGTTCAACATACGTAAATCAATAAATATAAAACACATAAATGGACTGAAAGACATAAATCATAAGATCATATCAATTGATGCAGTAAAAGCCTTTGACAAGATCCAGCATTGCTTCATGTTTAAAGTTCTAGAAGGAATTGGACTGATGGGAACATTCCTCAACATAATCAATGCCATATACAACAAGCACATAGCCAACATCATTTTCTATGGAGAAAAATTAAAACCATTCCCATAAAAGGCAGAAACCTGGCAAGGCTGCCCCCTATTGCCACTCCTCTTCAATTTAGTACTTGAAATGCTCGCAAGGGCAATATGGCAAGAAAGGTAAATTAAAGGAATACTAATTGGAAAAGAGGAAGTCAAACTATCCTTGTTTGCAGATGATATGATAGTTTACCTGAGGGATGCTAAAAACTCCGCCAGAAAACTCCTAGAAACAATTGTTTTAGTAAAGTGGCAAGATACAAAATTAACCTACAAAAATCAATAGCCCTTTTTTACACCAACAACAAGTAACTGGAGAAGGAATATAAGGAGACCTTCCCACTCACAATAGCCTCAAAAAAATACCGGGAACAAACCTAACCAAAGACACCAAAGATCTCTACAACAAAAAATTTAAACTTCTGAAGAAGGAGATTGAAGATGACATCAAAAGATGGAAAAACCTCCCATGCTCATGGATTGGAAAAATTAATATAGTGAAAATGTCCATTCTACCTAAGTTAATATATGGATTCAATGCAATCCCAATTAAAATCCCCATGAGTTCCTTCACAGACTTGGAAAAAAATCCTTAAATTCATATGGAAATACTAAAGGCCCCAAATAGCTAAAGCAACCCTGAGGGAAAAATGCCATACAGCGGGGATCACCTTACCACATTTCAAGCTATGTTACAGGGCTATAGTCATAAAGACAGCCTGGTACTGACAAAAAAACAAAAAACAAAAAACAAAAAACCAGACCCATTGACCAACGGAACAAAATTGAAGATCCAAATTTGAGCTCATACAATTTCAGGCACCTCATATTCAATAAAGGGCCCATAGTTATACAAAATATCTTTTCGTATAGTTATACGAAAGACATTACATGAATTACATGAGTTACAACAATAAACCAGCTCTCAGAACCCAGGCCTCATTTGAAAACTTCCATTTTTCCTTTTGTTCTGCTGCCTCCATTTAGTTACTTTAAAACACTGATTTTTATGTAATGATCAAGATAGAATGTATGGGGATGGAGAGATGGCTCAGCAGGTAAGGGAACTGGCTGCTCTTCCAGAGGACCTGGGTTTGGTCCTGCTGGCTAACAGCATGTTTGTAACTCCACTTCCAGCGAATCCACTACCACCTCTGGCCTCCATGGACATTCCACCACACAGTGCACTTATGTAGGTGCAGGGAAAACAATCATAAAAATAAAATAAAAATTGAAAGAGTAAAAAAAATGTATACAAAACAACGAAAATGATTCATATTTCATTATGCCTGAGGGAGAGTCCACTATGCTAGCCACTGAACAGTCAGAATGTAGCTAGTCTGGAATTAAAAGGAGTTCCTTGTTAAACTACTCACCATTCACTAAATACTAAGTATGGAAAAATAAGATATGCTATCAATTTTAATTGGTTACATATTGAAATCTCATCTTTATTCAGTTGGTCCCTCTAGTTTTACCTCTGGTGAGAGTCTTTGTGGCAGATGACATCATGGCAGAGTCTCTCTCTCTCTCTCTCTCTCTCTCTGTTCGTGTGTGTGTGTGTGTGTGTGTGTGTGTGTGTGTGTGTACGGGTTTGTGTGTGAGAAAGAGATGGAGAGGAAGATTACATGGTGAGATAGGAAGCAAGAAAGCAAGGTTGGGCCAATCATGTCTATGAAAACTGTACAACCCTTTACTAGTGCAGTACCCTTATTGACCTGAGGACTTCTGCGCTCCACCTCTTAAAGGTTCTACTATATCCCACCTTGTATAGTATAGAGAGAAGCTTCGAACCTATGAACCCCAGGAAGACACACTCAAGCCATGTCTAAACAATAGCTCAGGTAGTATGTATGAACACGTTCTCATCAATGTATTTAGATATTTATAGAAGACAAAATACTCAAGAGTGCGTGGGTTATATTTGGATGTTTTAGTTGCCATAATTAGTTCTGATATATGTTAGGTAGCAAATGGCACACTTTAACACACAGCATAGGAAAGATGGGCTGCAGTTTATGAGCCCTCTTGCTTCCCAGTAAAGGACAGCTTCTTTCTCAGAATGTAAATGAGTCAGAGTGAGGCTGTTCTAGGAATAATCTTGAATGTACTATAAATCATACAGATTCACAGTGAAATAACATTTTAATGTGTTGGGTTAAAGTATATTAATTTTGTTCATTAAAATGAAGTTTACTCACTTCTCAAATTTAATATGGTCAGTAGAGAATGAAAAATTAGATATGTAGCTTCTAATAAATACTTACTGGAGAGCAATAATGTGTTATATATTTAATCTTTTTTTTTCTTTTTAAAATTTTTTTTTTATTGATGCCTTGTGCATTTCATACATCATTTTCCAATTCAGTTCAGGCATATTTCCCTTTCCCTTCCCCCCTACCCCCACCCCATCCCAGATCATGCATTTTGCCATAACTGTCCTGCATCTTTCTCTCAGCCCAAAGGTGCAGACGCTCTGGCCCTAGCCCAAATCTCCGGACCCTCTGGCCCGGCACCCGGGTCCCACCCAAAAGGCCTCAGAGACACGACCCCCTAGCAGCAGCCCCAGAAGGAACCCAGCTCCCATGGTACTTGCCCAAGTGACTTCCGGGCAGCCCGCCCAAAGGTGCAGACGCTCTGGCCCTGGCCCGAATCTCCGGACCCTCTGGCCCAGTGCCCGGGTCCCGCCCAAAAGGCCTCAGAGACACGACCCGCTAGCTGCAGCCCCGGAAGGAACCCAGCTCCCAAGGTCATATTTAATCTTTTTCTGTGCATATACATAAATTAAAAATTATGGGCCAGGAGTAGATAAGAGCACTTGCTCTGCAAGCATGAGGACCTGAGTTCAAATCTCCAAAATACATCTAAAAAGTTGAGAATGAATACAGATACCTATAGCTTCATTACTGGGGGGCAGAGACAGGCAGATGCCAAGAACTTGTTGGGTGGCCAATCTGTCTGAAACAAGAGCTCCAGTTCAGTGAAAGACACTGTCTCAAGGCAATGAGATCCCTCAGAGATGGAGTAAGGCACCGATGTATTGTGCTGGCCTCCACATGCACCCTGTTTTCATATACCTATGCACTGAAATGCATTCATCACACCCTTCCACACACACCCCAACCATAGACACACACAAACACACCTAACACACACACACACACACACACACACACACACACACACACCTCCTCCATGCATACAACTGTGATTATATTTTACTTAATGTTTTATTTTTATTGCTTGCTTTTTGGTTTTTGAGACAGTGCTTCATCATGTAACTCTGGCTAGCCTGAAACTTGCAATATAGGCTGGCTTGGACTCACAGACATCTGGATTTTCAGAAATCTGAAAGCTGGGATTAAAGGACATGTGCCACTATGCCCAGAAATTTACTATGTTTTAACATGTTTTTGTATTTTCAAGACTACCAAAAACATTGTCTAATGCTACCAAATGATTTTCTTTGACTTAATTTTAAACCACCTGTGGTGGTTTGAATGAGAGTGTCCCCCATAGGCTTTAAGTATTCAGAAATTTTGTCCCCAGTTGGTGGCACTGTTCTGGGAAGTCTTAGAAGGTGTGGCCATGCTGGAGAAGTATGTCATTGGGGGCGGATTTAGTGAGTTCAACAAACCTTGCCAGTCTCCAGTCTCTCTCTTTTGACTTCCTGTGCTCATTGTGAGATGTGAACTTTGGCTTTCTGCTCCAGCCCTGGCCACCATGCCTCCTGCTACCACAATGGACTCTAATTCCCTGGAACTGTCAATAGTAAGCTCAAATAAACTCTTCCTTTTATAAGTTCCCTTGGTCATGGTGGTTTTATCACAGCAACAGAAAAGTGACTAATACACCATCAAATAGTGTTTTATCTATTCCATTTTTTGTAGCATATCTATTCAATGAATTCCTTATTTTGGGACATTAAGGTTATTTCTAGTATTAACTCCACAGTGGATACCACTGTGCATAGCTTGTTCTCTGTATCTTGGTAATATGTATTAGGAAAAAAATTCCAGAGGTGAAATTACTGTGAAAATCTTAACCATTTAAAGCCTTTTATTAATTTGGGCAAATTTCCCCACAAAAGCTGTTTATTTCCTGTTTCAGGGCATTCTTTCCTCTCTGCTGCCAGATTTGTCTACTTCATTTTTGCTGAGGGATTTCTCTTGATTTCAGAGAAACAGAATACCATATGGTTCCATTTGAACTAGTAAGGAGATTTCTTAGGAAATAATATATGTTTTTCTGGATAACCTTACAGTCTACATGAGGTTTGGTAATTCTGATTTATTATGTAGCTGCTTAAAATAATTTGGTGGTTGAAGTTCTAGATGGGTGGTGAGTTAATGGTGTACTATTTAGAAGACATCAGCCAAGTCTAGTATCATACAAGGGTTCCATTTGATGCTTTTAAAACCATGTTTGAAATAACGGATTTTTCAGGATGTAGTTTTAGTTTTTAAAAAGTTATTTACTTTTTGTGTCATATCCATTCAGCAGTTCTTTTATTCCCCTCTGTCCTTTCAAGCAAAAATGTCTAAAAAAATCCCCTCTTCCTTCTGCTATGAGCAAAAAAACCCAACCAACCAAACAAATAAAAAAACCAAAAACAACTCTTCACTGGAGTTGATCGGCTTCTGGAGTGGTATTTACACCAGTGGGTTCACTGAATAGCAGATGTTTCTGTCACATCAGACTCCAGCCAATCTGATAAATGCATCCAACCACTCTGCTGTTTCAGTGACTCTGAGCTATTCTGGGGGATATTGTCTACAACACTTTCATCATAACTGTTTCAAGCTCTACAGCAACAAATTCTAAATACTCAAAGGCTTTTCCAGCCCAAAGTTCCAAATGGTTCCACTGTCCTCCCCAAAAGCAACTGCCAGAGAAATACTCCACTCTTGGTACCAATTTCTGTCTTAGCTTGCTTTTAACTGCTGTGACAAAATACTCTGACTAAAATCAACTTGGGGAGTAAAGGGTTTATTTGGCTTACAAGCACAGTTCATCCTTAAGGGAAGCCAAGACAGGAACTCAGAGCAGGCACCTGGAGCACAGACCATGGAGGATAGCTGCTTACTGGCTTGTTCCCCTGGCCCATGCTCAACCTGCTTTCTTATATAACATGGATCACCTGCCATCCAGGGGTGGCATTGTCCAAAGTTCCCACATGTCTCAACAATCAAAAAAATGCCCACAGATGTGGCCACTGGGGAAATTCCCCAACTGAGGCTTCTTTTACCCTGGCATGTCAAGTTGATAACTAAAGCTACCTAGCACTCATGTGTACACACACACAGACACACAGATACACACAGACACACACAGACACACACACAGAGAGAGAGAGAGAGAGAGAGAGAGAGAGAGAGAGAGAGAGAGAGAGAGAGTTGGTTAGTCAGGATACAAAAGTTGAGGAATGGGATTTCTGAGTAGATTTGCACTACTTCAGTAGAATCTATTAGAGCGTTGCTTCTAGAATTTTCCTACACCAACCTTTCCATTTTCTTAATGAGGAAATAGAAGAATAGATACAATAAGAAGCCTGGAGAGGTTGGGCGTTGGATGACATGGAACTAAAACCCAGCTCCTTGACCACTGACCTATAGTGCTTGTACTTAGTAGACTTAGATCTTGGTTGCTGGTTTCTCTTTGCATATTTTTCTCACTGATTTTCAGTGTTTTAAATTTATATTCATGATTTATTGCTCAAAACTACTTTACTGCTTATTGAAGGAAGGCATGAATATTTATGTGCCATTTTTCTGTAGTGTGAAAGTGATTTTTTACTGAAGGCCACAAGAATCTGTAGTTTAGAATAGGAAAATGTAAAAGAAAACACACTGTTTTGTAAGTCCCACCCTCAACCTTATCCTTGACCTTCCATGACCCCCAATGTCCATCAGTTTTCTCTCCTCCTTAAATAATTTTTTTCAGCAGCTCTCATACTTGCTGTGTTTTCTTGACAAAGATTACTAGGAAAGCAGCATTCAAAAAGTTCAGTATGGCCTCCAGTCTTCGGCTTTATCTTTGATATTTTGCACACTGAGTTAAAATATTGCTACACTTGTGGCCTGGGATCGTCCCTGCTAATTCCATATGAAGTCAGAGTGCCAAAGAACTCTTAGAACTCCCCTTGTGAATTTGCTTGGTGAGCGGTTCTGGACTTGGCGTTTTAATCTCTCCATCAGGACCACTGTGATCCTGTGTTAAAGCCAAGGTCAAATGGGATAAGTAGTTGAACTTTCTCCTCGGTTTTGCGTGGCTCGTTGAAACACGTAAACTTTCTAGGCTTGCTTTCTGCTATGGAGGGGAATCTGAAGTTCAAGCAGATGTTTCTTTCCTTCTTTCGAAAACCTCTCTTCATTTTACTAGGCATAGTGTCAAAAAAGCAATTGGGGGTAGATTAGGTAGGAGAGAAAAGGTCAGTGGTTTTTTTTTCACTAATATTGCAAAATAAGAGCTTATGTGTTTGTTTATTCTTGTTTTCTGCCAGTTGGGCCACTGAGAGCAAGCGGTTGATTCTAAAGACATAGAGGTCCTTCCTGTGTGCACAGTGGCAGACGAGTAAAGGTACGGGACAGGACGCCAGCACACCAATCATCTGATTATTTTAGACTGGTAAGAAGCAAAACCCTCCAGCAACTTGCTCCCTCATTTTAGGTTTTCTCTTTCCTGTGCAGTCAATGGAAATGAGAATGAGCCCCTTCTTCCCCAAATAGCAAATTTGGATTTTGTTTCTAAGAAGAATAAAACAGTAGACAAACGGTCTTATGTTTTGTTTTCTTTTTTCTTTCTTTCTTCCTCCCTTCCTTCCTTCCTTCCTTCCTTCCTTCCTTCCTTCCTTCCTTCCTTCCTTCCTTCCTTCCTTCCTTCCTTCCTTCCTCCTTCCTCCCTCCCTCCCTCCCTCCTCTCTCTCTCTCCCCCTTTCTCTTTCTTTCTTTCTTTCTTTTTTTCTTTCTCATTCTTTTTCTTTCTTCTTTTCTCTTTCTTTCTTCTTTTCTTTCTTTCTTTCTTTTCTTTCTTTTTCTTTCTTTGTCTTTTGAGACAGGGTCTCCCTGTAGCCCCTGTAGTTCCCTGGCATGGAACTCACTATGTAGATAGGGCTGGCTTTGAACTCATAGAGATCTGCCTCCCTCTGCCTCCTGAGTGCTGGGATTAAAGGCATGTACTACCACATCCAGCTTATTTTAACTTAGATGAACCACCATGCACACATTACTGTAAGTGACATTTACAGCCAACTTTATGGTTCTGTAATTTCACGTGACCCACAGATTTCTTAGAATAAAATGCTTTCTGTGAAGGGTCTAATGGAGCAATCATTTCTTCGTGTTTAGGCATGCTTACACTTCTCTCCAGCCCACAGTAAATCATCAAAGGACTATAAAGTTAGATGCAAAGCTGGGATTATTTTAACTTGGTTGCTTATTTTTGTGAGAGGTAACAGGATGTAGTGGAATAATGGAGAATTAACATCTGATGGTCTATGTTTACATCCCAGCTCAGACACTGCCTCCTATTTCTTTATCTGCCAAATGTGGGTTCCAAGTCCTTTATTGACCCACCTCTCTCAACCTAAGGTAACAGTGATAGAGCCAATGAGGAAGCAATTTCTAAGTGGCAAAGGATGCCCAATATAATTGTGGAAGAAAGAGAAGAGTAAGTAGAAGGGTCAGGGTCTACTCTGCTTCAGCCTAGGACTAGTAAACACACCACTGACTATGTGACAGTAAAGATATCTTCTATCTGCAGCATCTTTTTTTCTTCTTTTTTTTTTTTTTTTTTTTTTTTTTTTTTTGAGACAGGGTCTCCCTGTAGCTCTGGCTGTCCTGGAACTCACTCTGTAGACCAGGCTGGCCCCTAACTCACAGAGAGTAACTCCCAAGTGCTAGGATTAAAGGCGTGCACCACCACGCCCGGCATTTTTATTTATTTCTATATATGTATCAATGTACTGTCTGCATGCAAGTTTGCGCACCCGTGTCGTGCAATGCCGCGGAGGTCAGAAGAGGGTCTCGGATTCCCCTGAAACTGGAGTTCTCCTGGAATTGGAGTTTCAGACGGTTCTCAGCCGCCATGTGGGTGCTGGGGATCGAACCCGGGTCCTCTGTAAGAGCGGTCGGCGCTCTTAACAGCTAGGCCATCTCTCCAGCCCCGCATCTTTTCTAAGGAATTAGTCCTGTCAATGAATAAATATGTAAATAGTGGGGAAAACATGAAGCTCAAAACTATCTTTGGCTGCACAGGACTAGGGATCACAAGGAAGCTTAAAAAGAATATTATGGATTTATATGACCTCAAAACTCTCATTTGGGCATAAGGATCCAGCAAATTATTGCTTTATTTGAAGGTAATTACCTACCTGTGGCTGACATGTTTATAAAGTAAACCCAAAGCACTTCATTTCTGTTTGCTTTTGTTTAGGTTTGTTTTCCTCATTGTCTCGCCCTGGGTCTAAAGTAAGTCTGCACATAATAGGAATGGCATGGAGCTTTTTAAAAAAATGTGGCCAGAGGAGGAGCTCTTGTTGAAGAGCCGCCACCACAGAAATAAACAGTGTCTACTTTTATGAGTTGACTTTAACAACAATGGGACGCATAGTGTGCTCTCCCACAACGCAGGCAAAGAATCACTGCCCTCTGTTCACGCTCTGAATTTACTCACGTGCACCTATTGACACATGTGCTTTCAATGCCAGCAACCTCTACTTTTATCCTAGTGTGCAGGTTTGGATCTACTTTCTTTCTGGAAGTATATCAAAGTCGGTCTCTAGTTTGTGGTCTAACGTGCAGAAGAGTTTAGTCATAGCTTGGTCCCACTTCTGAACAACGATATTAAGCTTATGATTTCTGAAATGTTTACGTTAGCTCTGGCCATGCTGTTTACTGCGATTGTTGACACTAACACTGTTCCGTCCAGATGAGAGAACACGATCAGCAACCGAGATTGTTTTTTTTTTTGTTGTTGTTGTTGTTGTAAGTTCTACTTGCAGATGTCCTTAAACTAATGAAAGCCAGAGTGCATTTCTTTCTCCAATCACATGATCAGAAAGCCAAGGTTGTTAGGGACAGTCAGGAATGCTTTAACAAAGGTTAACAAGTTATGGGAGGAAATAATGTGAGGTGTCCTTAGACATTGCCTTTGAGTGGTAACTTGCCTCAATAAGCTTGTTTCAGGGGTTCTTCCAAAGATGTGTTTAGAGAACACATTTTAGTAATGTCTACTTTGCTATTTCTTTTAAAACTCCAAGGATAAGAATTGTTTGGGGTATGTAAAGCAAGCACTGAATTCAAGTAGTTTTCAATCAGCAAAAAATAAAAAGGCACTTTATTTTCATAACATTTTTGGCTCTTGTAGACATGGTTTGGAGCATACACTGCCTGGTCTTAGAAATATGCATAGAAAGAACCTTGCTTTATTTTTCCTTTTGGCTTTCATTTGTTTAATATTATACTAATGGATAAGTTGGGCCAAGTAAAGAGACAGAAAAAGAGGCAAGTTAAGACAAGAGTGATTTTAATTAACTCTTTTTAAAGCTGCTGAAATTGTCCCCTTGCATTGGCCACACTTTGCCATTAGAACCAGACAGTCCTTAAAAAAAATCTTGAACTTTTCTTTTACTTGAAAGTTTTTGAAAATAATGTTTTTGATGAAGAAATGATGTGTTTACAAGGCTATTTCCATTGCCCTTGAAGTTCCATCTTTACTTGAAAAATTACATGAGTGTAGCAGTGGACCGCTTGGGCCTTATTCCATGATAGAAAGCAATATTACAACAGGAACCTGGTACAGGCAACAGAAATAGTTCTTCAACTTACATTCCCTAGAAGCTACATGTAATAATGCAAAGGAAATTAGATAGTAGGTCGAGTCTCAATAGAGTAGAACGTGAAATGCTGTAAGTAAAGATTTTTCTCTCACCTTAGCTTGAGACACTGAATATTTTGTATGTAGCTGACAACTCTTTGATTCTTCTTTGTGTGTTACTATGAAAAAAATTATGTATAGATAGGAAGTTGTGTTGGATCTAGTTGATATATCTAGTAATTTTTTTTTTCTCTTAAACATTGTATTTTAACATATATTTTAAAAATTATTTTTATTTTATGTGTATGAGTGAATTGTCTGCATGTGCGTAACTGTACCCATTGTCATGCAATGCCTATGAAGGTCAGAAGAGGGTGTTGGATTCCCCTGGAACTGGAGCTACAGATGGTTGTTAGCTGCCATGTGGGTCCTGGGAACTGAACCCCGGTCCTCTTCAAGAGCAACCGGTGCTCTTAATCATTGAGCCAACTCTCCAGCTGCTTAACATATTTTAAACATATATGTTTCTCTCAGGCATATACTAACCATATACTATGGTTAATATTTAGAAAAACATGTATTTACATGTTATTTCAATGAAGCTGGAGTTCTCCAAGGTAAATGTTTTCATTGGGAGAATCTTTCTTAGGTGGTTGATAGCATTTATTAAGTACTTATTACATGAATTGAAGATTATAAAATATTTTTCATGTCTGTGATAAAGAACGCTGTTTTTCTTGATTCTTATTTCTCTTCCTTTCTACCAGCTCAACAAGTTAAAGCTTTTCATTTTTTCTTTTTTCTTTTCCCTGGTACTGGAGCTTGAATCCTGGGGCTCATGCATAGTAGGTAAGTGCTCTAACACTGAGCTGCATACCCATAGTCTCTCTTTGTGGTAGGAATAATGTATTACTGTATGCTTCGATGACAAAACTGGCACATGGGTTTGTTTTTATGTAACATGTAACATAATTGCTAAATGATAAAGCTGGGTCTTAATCCAAGTTCTATTTGTGGAGGTCCCTTTCTCTAGTTATATTTATATGGCAAGTGAAAGACAGTTATCATGTAAAGTACAAATCTTGTATTTTGGAACTGTGAACATAACCCATTTTTGGACTGAAAAAATATTTCCATCCTAGGCTCTTTGTAAATTCTTGTATTTGCAAACTTTTAATTGTAATTTGAGGTTTTCAATCAGTGAAATTATTTATGTAGATAATTTGGAAAGCTTTTAAGAAAAATGATGTTATATGGACTGGAGAGATGGCCTAGTGATTAAGAGCGCCTACTGCTCTGGCAGAAGACCCGGGTTCCATTCCCCAGCACCCACATGGTGGCTGAGAACCGTCTTTAACTCCAGTTCCAGGGGAATCCGACGCCCTCTTCTGACCTCCGCAGCATTGCACAACATGAGTGCACCAACCTACATGCAGACAGTACATTCATACACATAATAAAATAAATAAAATAAAAAAAATTAAAAAAGAAAAATGATGTTATATAACTTTAAATATTTTTATCTATAAGATTAATAACATTTTATCACTTGATATACATATTTTGTATAAATATATGATATATTTGTAAATTAATAATATCAAATATGGTGTTTATCATTTGATATACATATTTGGTATAAATATATGATTATATATAAAAGTTCATAATATCAAATATACTATTTTACTTAAGTTATTTTTCCCTGAAATATTTTATGGTTTTAATCACAGGAAATCTCTGCAGTTATTTTGCATCTGAGGAGTTCTGTATTTATAGATCCCCGTGTCTCATTGCCATTCAGGAGGCTACGGCTTCCTACATCTATCGAGGGACAGCATTGTAACTGCCTCATGATGTTTGCATCATTGGAAAGAAGTTTGAATGGTTATGAAAATATATGATCATGTTAGAAGGCACAGTAACTATATCACAGGACAATATGGTTTTAAATGTAGTTTCTTTCCATGCTTTTTTTTTTTTTCCTAAAAAAAAAAGTAGAATTACCATCTGAAGTCTTGGACGTCAAGCAAGCACAAGCCCAAAGGGAAAAAAGCCTACTGGTTACTGGGGAAAACTGAACACCAATTAGATAAAAAAATAACATTCTCAAGATCCAAAACAAGTAGCAAAGTGCATGAAGGCATCAAGGAAGGTCAAAATCTGTATAACAAATGCTTGAAATACCAGAGGAAATACACTTCGGCTATTGTATTATAAAATCACATATTTATTCATGGTTAATAACCAAGTATAACATTCCATGCTAAGGACCAAAGTCTTTCATTTTCTTGTTGAAACATTGGAATGATTTTTTTGGTAATAAAAAAATGAAAACAGAAAGTGCTTCTCAATAACAGAATGATGAGCTTGCTTCACTGAAGAGTGTTGCTTGGCAGATTTCACTTCATCTCTCTGCAGGGTCCATGCTAATTCTCAGCATTACCTGTTACTCTTGACCTCATCACTCTGAGAGTAGAGTCTAGTTTATGCGCCAAACTTCTGAGAGGAACGCCAGGTCCTACTCTTTGCAAATAAAGTTCCATTTAGTCCTGGCAACACAAAGCTTTCTGGTTCAAAGAGAAGAGTCTTTATAAGACTTCTTGGACACTGAATAACTCTTACAAAACAACATTTTGATGAATTAAGTGTAAATGAATCAGAAACATATGGATTAAATTTCCTTTGAAATATGCATGCCTTTTCTGAATTAGGGGTAAAACATTTGGCAAAATGTATTTTACTCAACCCAAAATAGTAGAATAAAGCTCAGTGCTTTTCTGGATCCCCAATTGATGTTGGAGTCTCCTTTCTTTAACAATTAATTTATGTTTAGGCTTTATACTATTTTTTTTAATTGAAAATGGCTTTGGTCTGATCTCTAATTACTTCTCTGGATTTGTGCTCTCTTAAGTTATTGATAAAATCCCCTCAGAAATATGCATTCAGCTTTCTATTCACATGTTCTTTTGATAGAAGAAATGCATTCTGCTTTTGTCACTAATTGTGGAATCTTAATTCTACATCTTATTCAAACTTAAAAGTACTATGTAAATTGTCTCAATTTTTCCCCATGCTGTGGTCATTTGGAAGAGGCATGGACCAGAATGATTTTTGAAGATGTAGAGGAAAGAGACATCAGGTCCTAATTTTGGAGGGATGGACAAAGTGACTCCCAGTAAGAAAGTGGTCGATGCAGTTCTGTGCCCGTTCTAGTACTGCCAAGATGTTCACTCCTGTTTTAACTCTCCTCACTGTCACACTGAAGAAGAGAAAGTTAGCATGACTTTGTCATCTTTCAGAGTTTTGGTGGACTTATCCTAAGAGGGGACAGAAAAGTAGATGCTTCCTGTATTAGCTCTACTCTGTGCATTGTTAAAGTCCTAGAGTTTAACTGTAATGTTCCAGATTAAGAGTTCAGGACTTCTGATCTCTCCAGCTTGCTTTGAATATGTTTTTATTCTTCCTCTTTAAACCAAGAGCAAACAGGTCTTCATTTTTCTCTCTTGAAGCAATCCCCTCCCCAGGGCCTTTGTACATGGTGTTGTTCTCTTAGCTTGGAACACTTTGTCCTTCCTGTCTCTCAGCCTGGCTCATTTGCTTGCATGTCCCAGTGCAAATGTCACCACTCCAGAGACGTCTTTCCTGAACAGATGGGCCCCTCTCTTCCAAAGCCTTTCTTTTCCTTCGTAGCATTTTAAAATCACACCATAATTATTTTACTTGTGTGTTTATGCCCTGATTTTTGTTTATTTCTTTTACAAAGGCAAGGAAGGTATTTACCTTGTTTATGATTGTTCATCTCAGTGCTTCACAAAGAACTTGGCACAAAGAAGGCATTGAGTAAATATTTGCTGAATAAATAAATAATGGAGACCATTAGGTGGTCTTATTCTCCTTTAGAGTTGAGATAGAGATAAATTCAGGTAAAAAATACGAAATATAAAATATTTAACCATTTTATTTTTGAAAATTCCTTATATAAGCACTACTGAGAGTTTTTTAAGGTTGATATTAATATTTCCCTAAAATATTGAAAATCTAATAAATTAGAACTAATTTATTTATGGAAGTTTCTATTTTCATAAGATTCTTTTATTTTATAGATTTTTGTTTTCAAGACTGGGGACATATCACTCTGAATGCATCCGGTCTCATCTGGGAGAGCTAAGCATTCTCAGGCCTGGTTAATAATTAGGTAGGAGATTTGAATTTGCATGACAGGTATTCAGAGATGTACACTTGTCTCAAGGGCTATTCTTAAGGTTGGTAATTGGTTAGTATTCCTGTAAGTGTGTTCCATAAACCCTTACCCCTGTGGGATATTGTGGATGTTAGGAAGAAAAGAGTTTCTCAATTAAAATATTTTATGAGGCTCTGGAATAACCAGTGTTGAACAAATTTTCTTTCGTCCCTTAAATACTCAGCAGATAGCTTAATATATTAATAAGGTCCCTTGCAATGAATAATAAGGTAGATGATGCAGAGTAAATGACACTTTTGTTCAAATATTGGAGTTCAACATATATATATATTATATATAATATATAATATATATATATAATTCATGTGTGTGTATATGCACGTGCACATATGAACAACCATGTGGGGCCAGCTGTTGATGGTGGATGTATTCCTCAATCTCTCTACACTGTATTTTTTTTTTTTTTCAGACAAGCTCTTTCACAAAACCTGGAGTTTACAAATTCAGCTAGGCTGGCCGGTCAGCAAGTGCTAGTATGTCTCCACCTCCCCCATGCAAAGAGGGCAGTGTGCATTGTCCCACCCAGGTTTTACATGGATACTGGTGATCTTAACTCAGGTCCTCCTGAATTCACCCAGCACTTTTCTAAGTGGGCCATCTTTTCATCTCCCTGGGGTTTTCGATAAATAGATGAAAGTTAGGAAGCAGATGCCAAGATGAAGTTAGGACTTCAGTGCCTCATTGTTGAATAGCATCTGAAAAAGAAAAAGAAAGAAAACAGAGGTGGCCATCAGGAACTTTCAGAGCACGGGGCTTATCTAATGTAACTTTTGTCAGCCCGATGAGAATTCTGGGCTAAAACCTACTCATCAGAAGTGTCCTCGGTTGGATTTACATGCTGAGCTTTTGTGCTCAAGTCTTGCTCAGTAATTGGCTGGTGTCGTCATGAGAAGATTTTAACTTCAATTTAAAATCGAGGGCAGTTATGAGGGCATTAATAGGTAGTACTTTTTGGCTAGCTGGGCCACGTGTCCTTTTTTATAAGGGGGTTTGAGTGTCCACTTCACACCTATTTTGGCAACAGCTCATCCAGGCTAGGTGATATCTCTTCCTGGTGAGAAATGTGAAAGAGAAAGGATAGACAAACTGGTACTACAGTCGTTCTTGGAGCTGTAACTGGTTGTTATATTCTTCCTCTACTACCATCCATCCTATATTCTCTTTGCCTGGAGACTTAAGCTCTGGTTATGTGGCTATCTTGATGGTTAATTCCATCTCTTCCCATCAGGAATATCGGCAGTTTTCCTCTCAAGGTCATGACTGAACAAGGGACTGCTAACAAGAACTCAAATAGGTCACCTGCATTCCATGCATGTTCTTCTCTGGTGTTGTTGTGTAAGAGCAGTTCTATTTCCTTTTGTTGATCAAAATTGAACAATATATGTGATACTTCCTGCCTATAGATTTATGACACAGTGTAGCTTTTACTTCTCTGATATCCTGTGCTATGTATTACTGTAGAAAGCCCTCTTTGAGGATCAGGAATTCTAATGTTGCAGAGCCCGGAGATAAAGGGAACATCTAATTCTTCACTGGTAATTTGGAATGATGGTAAAGGGCCATTTCTACTTTCATCTCTTGGTTCCCATACCCATGGATCCTCCTCATGGAACAGAATGTTTCTGATTGAGCATGTTTTGCTTCTTGGTGAAATGTCCCACACTCTTGCAGAAGATTTTAGCTATGCTCTCAGTAGGTCTTTTATTGTTTCATGGAGATCTGCTGTCAGAAAATGACTTAGAATGACTTTGAATATAAACATAGGACCCTATCAGTATGGACCCATTTCTGCAACATTTTCACTGTGAAGTGGGTTTTCTGGTAACGGGCCATGTTTCACACTCGATTGTATGTGTCTGAAACAGATCCTCCACAAGCCCTGGAGGGTAGTGCTAGCTGAAGATGTGTGGGCAGTAAAAGCAAACCCAGAGTTGAAATTAAGTGCCTGTCACTATGAAACCAAACCACTGGCCCTTAAGAGCGCAAACAATTCAGTGTAGTCAGACTACCTACATTTGACAGTCAGTCTCCTTGATGAAGAGTAATATACTAGAGGTTCAGTTGTTCCATCTCTTGCTAGTAGGCCTTATATCTAAGTGCTGTAGTAGCCAGACTGGTCTTGATCATCAAGAATCCATGCTGTTGGGTCCACATAATATTCATCTTTGCTACCATGGTTACTTTTCTCAGTTGCTCATTATTCACCAATACTGTGGTGAATACTGCCCAAATCTGATATCGTCTGCATTGAACAACTGGTCTGCTTTGTTCTTCAGTCAGGGATGCTTTTGGATGAATCTCGAAGCACCTACTTCCATGTGTCTTCTGTGTGCTTCCAGCGCAGCAGACTTCCTTGTCTTCAGACCCTCCCTACTTAGGCTCTTGACCAACTGGCCAGGACATTTGCCATTGTCCATGAGCATATTTATTTTCTGAGCACAGGCTACATGTCCTTCCACACAATGTGACTGACTAGGTGCATTAACTAAAGCTCTGCATATTTCTACTCAGCTTTCAAGGACACTTCTAAGAGTGGCTATAAGGAAGCTGCTATTTCCTGTTTTACTTGTACATGGAGCAAAATCATTTATAAGTTGAGCGCAGCTTTTCTTCTTCTATTAGCTCACTAATAACATTAGAATTCTCATATTACACGAGTATGGGTTTGGTAAAAGGGTGCTGGTGCAGCTGAGTTGTGTGTCAGGAAGAACAAGCTATATGGCATGCCACTTCTTTGTATTTCAGAGCCTGCAAGTACCACACTATCTTACAGCAAGTTGATGATAGACCATGCAACTCTGCCAGGTCTAACATGAATACATGATGATACAGAATTTTGGATGAAAAATTGCTGAGGAACCCATGCTCAGACATTATATTAGTACTTGATCCTACTTCTAAAAATATGTAATATGAGTCCTTGGGGGGTCTTGCTATACTTTCTTACTCCAAGAAGCTGCATTAGGACTTTTACTGTCATTTTTCATCATCGATCTTTAGCATCTGTGAGGTTTTGGATTGCATGGTGCAAGTGGCATGCATGTTTGCAACTTAAGTCTATACAGTGCATTTGAAGACACCTTTAAGGTATAATGCTTTCTTCTTTGTAGTAGAGGATATAATTAGAGAGGTTATTCTTATCTCTGAATTCCCTAGAACTTTACCAAAGTGGCAGGTGCTTGAAGCTTCATAAGACTTATCTCCCGTTCTCTGAAGCAAGAGTTTCTAATCAGGATCTACAGCCACAGTTGTTCTTCTGCTATATCAAAATGATGTCACTCATGCAGGAAATCTACAAGATAGCATTCAGTGGTCTATAAAGGGCTCATATTTCTTTCGATGTCATCTGCATATGTGTTTATGTGTTTGTGTATGTGCAAGTACATGTGCACACGTGTGTGCATGTGTGAGGAGATGGGAGGTCAACCTCAGGTGTCATTTCTCAGGAACAATCCACCTTATTTTTTGAGATCAAGTCTCTCATTGGCCTGGAGCTGAGTTGGCCAGGCTGCCTAACTTTGTCTCCCTAACACTGGGACTCCAATTATTCTACCATATTCAGCTTCTTAATGTGGGTTCTGGGGATTGAACTCGGGTCCTCGTATTTATGTGAGAAGCACTTTACCAACTGAACTATTCCCTGGGATCAAAAGGTATAGCCCCAGATTGGCCTCAAACTCATGATTCTTCTGTCTTATCCTTTTCAGCATTCTTTTAAACATAAGAACGTTGACCAAGTTCTTGGGAAAATCAAGTATGTATATAATTGTTTATTGCATATAAATGCAATTTATTCTGATATTCTCTCTTGATTGATATACAAACAGACACATGTACAGAATTCACAGACACATGTTGCATGTGAGGTTGTGTTTTTCCATCCAGTCAATGATATTGTGCATGATAGTGTAGCTATGGTAGTCTGTGGTTATTTTCCAGAATTCAATAAGTTTCTGCAGGAGCTAGACTAGAAATTAAGTAGAAAAATGCCAGGGACTCCTAATCTTACATTCTTCTTGGCACTTACCATTCTTCCACTTCCAGGATATAATTTTCTATTCTTTAAAAAAAATTTGGACTAGTAGAAGTTTTGCTTGTCTTTCTCAATGAAGACAGATATTACCAAAGAAGCCAAATCTCCATGTGAGGATTATTCCAGCTGCTAAATAAGTGATTCACAATGTTCATTCAGGAGCCAGGGAAATGTCTAACAATTGCTTCTACAGATTCTGTGGCCTCATTATAAGGACTCCATTTATTATCATGCCCTTCTAAGTTCCACACTCCCAGAGTGACCATAAGTAATGCTCTGGTCCCAGGGTAACAATGTTAGCTCAGATCTCTGCTTTGTAGTCCACTTTTAGGTATTTATCCTTCTATACTGTACCATCACTTTAGCCACAGGATGGCTTTGGGATCCTTTGGGAAAGGACTGGGAAGATCACAGAGGCACATACTTCCTGTGGTAGGACTTTGTCTTTTCTCCTGGACACCCAAACCACATTTTAAATCAACAATTTATATTTGTAGAAACTGACTCTAGTGTGGGAACTAATCAAGGGATCATGACCTCTGAATGGGCAATGATCCTCAGACTTTCACTTGTTCACATACTGCTTTTTAGAGACAGTTCTGTTAAGTCAAATTTACATGAAATATATTCCCATTAAAATCTTAAATCCAATACATGTTTTGACAGTATAGTCATGTAACCATCACCACAACAGTAAGGAATATTTATAGCTACCCCTTCCCCAACTTTTCTGATGCAAACTTTACAGTCATTTTCGGCCTGATCTCCAGCATCTGGCAATCATTACTTAGCATCGTTAGCACACTTTTCTTTTTAAAAAAATGTGTATTAATGGAATTATTTAGTATCTAACCTTTTAGGGTGTCCTCATTTTTACTTAGCACAATGCTTTCTATTCTTATATGTGTTATACCATGCACCAGTAATTCCTTCCTTGTTTTTGTAGAGCAGTGTTCCACTGAACACACATCCCAGACTTATAATCCTGTGGGTTTTTAGGTACATATTCATCTCACCTGGGAAATACTTAAGGATAAGATTCCTCAGTTCTATTGTAAATGTGTGCTTAACTTTATATAAAAACTCATTTTTATTAGCAGTAAATGAAGATTTCTTTTGTGCTACAATCCTTACCAACACATAGTAGTTACTATTGTTTAAAATTTAATTTAAATATTCTTATATTTTGAGACTTCCATACAGGAGTAATATATTTACACTGTTTCTACTTCTTCCTCTCCCTCCAACTTGTATCACGTTCCCCAGACTCCCTCTCATTATACAGACCTCATCTTTATCATTTTTACGACCTACTAAGGTTTTAGCACCTGAGCATTTAGTGTCTGTTGGTACTGTAATTATGTAGGCCTTTTAAGGCAACAAGACTGTTGAGATTTTTTAAATTATTTTTTACTGTTATTAAACTTTTTCCATAAATCATACATCATTTCTCAGTTGGATCCAGAGTCGCTTCCCCTTCCTTGTCCCCCACCTCACCCAAGTCCCTGCACTCTGCCTTACATGTCCTGCATCTTTTTCTGAGTATTTCCAGAGTTTTTTTTCTTTCAGTTCTTTTGTTGTTGTTCTCTCCAACTTGTATTGTTATAGTATATGTACATAGTTATATATATATATGTATATATCTATATATATAATCACTTCAATTGGAGGAACTTTTTCCCTAATAGATGCCATGTTTTCTTAAGAGTGTCGAAGGTTCCTCTTGGAATCTTTTGCTCCACATTGGGGCTCCCTTCCATGGTTCCCCCAAATGGATCCAGTAACACACTTCCTTTTGATATCCCTTGTACTGGCCCCATGATATAGCCCAGGTAGTCAATAATGGAGTCTATATTCTGAAAGGTGGTTATCCCTTAGCTGTTTAGTCCCAAAGCTGGGTACTCAGTAGTCCCCATCTGGCATTGAACGTTGGGATTATCTTGGAGAGACAGGAGTCTTCAGTCTTATTGGATGGTTAAAAAGCTGTGTCTCTAGCATAGACACATGTTTGGATACACAGTTTTTAACCATCCATATGGACGGAAGACTCATGTCGCTCCAAGAATCCTCCAAACGTCAATGGCCAGATGGGGACTACTGAGATACCCAGCTTGTGGCTAAACAGCTAAGGGGATTCAGCAGCCTCATAGAATATAGACTGCATTATTGAACTACCTGGGCTATATCATGGAGGCCAGTACAAGGTATCAAGATAGGATGTGTGCTTAACGGACTTCATTTGGGGACCTGCTGTAAATACCTATATAATCTATTCTTGTTCTTTCATTAGTAGGATCGAAAGTTTTTTTTTGTGACACGACGGTCACTGCATGGAAACAGCCAGAATTGAACCAGAGTCCAAGTCAACATGCTCCAGAGAGAGTGGACTGTTTGCCTCTCATCCACCTGGTGCCCCTTTCTAGCCTAGGGAACAACCTGCGGAAGAGGGGGCGTGGTAGAATGTAAGGGCTGCGATTGGGGTGAATGGTGAAACTACAGCAATGTAGTCTGGACACTCATTTGATCAACTTGATTGAACAAACAACCTGTCACCCCCCACTGGATGGTGGGGCTGTAGGTGTTTGGGCACAACAGCCTGCAGATAGGTTTTGCATGAAGGATGCTTGTACTCATGGATTATCACTTATAGCTGAAAATGAAAGGAAGAGAGCTGAGAGAAAGATGCAGGACAGTTATGGCGGGGTGCATGATCTGGGATGGGGTGGGGGTGGGGGGGGGAAATGGGCCTGAACTGAATTGGAAAAAATGTGTGGAATGCACAGAGCATCAATAAAAACTAATTTAAAAAAAATAAAAAAATAAAAAGCTGTGTCTCTGTGTGGTGGTGCACGCCTTTAATCCTAGCACTTGGGAGGCAGAGGCAGGGGGATCTTTGTGAGTTCAAGGCCAGCCTTGTCTACAGAGTGAGTTCCAGGCCAGCTGGGGCTACATGGAGACCCTGTCTTGAAAAGACCCCCCCCAAAAAATAAAGCTGTATCTCATGTCTTTGCTTAGTGGTAGCAGCTTCCCTGGCTTATCTAGAATACACTATGTAGCATCAGACAACCTTGTTCTCTGCATCTTAGAATTTTTCTTCCCCTTCTTTCTCTGAGCCTTAGCTGTAAGTTGTTGCATTTTAGTTTATTATCAGATGGAGCCAGATACCCCGTGGTCACTTATTATCTGGGTTTTGAACAGTTATGGCTCTATATATTCATCTCTACCTGTTGCAAAAAGGAGCTTCTTTGATAAGGAGTGGCATAGTTACTTTCTATTGCTATTAACATTATCAAAAAACAACTTGAGGAGGAAAGGGTGTACTTTATCTTACAGCTCCCAGATCACAGTTTACCAGTGAGGGAAGCCAGTGCAGGAACTCAGGGCAGGAACCTGGAGCACAAACCATGGAGGAACACTGCTTACTGACTTGCTTCCCGGTATGTGCTCATCTGCTTTCTTATCCAACACAGGACCACCTTACTAGGGGCAGCACTACCCATAATAGCCTGGGCCCTCCCACATCACTCAGCAATCAAGAAAATGTGCCACAGACATGGTCACAGGTCAACTCTGTGGAGGAAATCCCTCAGTTTAGGTTCCCTCTATGCAGGTATGTCAAGTTGACAACAACTAAAGGAGTGAGGGGTATGCTTACCTGTGGGTTTGAGCAATGCAGATTGGAGGGAACTACCACAGCAGAGGAACTGGGGCAGGGGACTGACTGAAACAGTAAAGTTCCCCCAAGAACAATAATCCTCTGCTTTGAAAATCTGAAAAGAATCAGAAAAAGATACAGTGCAGGAATGAACTCGGGTGGGGTGAGGGGCATGGAAGGGGAGATGAGTCTACATTGGAATGAGAAACGATGTGTGAAATGCACAAAACTTCAATAAAATGTTAAAAACGTTTTTAGAATAAGTTTTTAGAATATAGTTAGAAATTGTATTGGGTTAGGGAAATGGCAGTGGTAGGTTCTCCTTTCGGGTCTATGACCTCTCCAGCCACAGGTATTTGGTTAGTTTTAAAGTATCGGACATGAATTCTCTCCTATTGAATGGGCCTTGAGTCCAGTTAGACAACTGTTGGTTACCCCCAAGATAAAAGTGGCACTATTGCACTTTTATAAGTCTATCTTGCTGGGCCAGTCATTGCTGTGCTTTATAAGCTTTTCAGCTCAATAAACTACTGATTGTTTCTCTCCCTTGGCAGTTTGCATACAACTTTCTGATACTATGAGAACTGGTCCTCAGGGAGGAGACTTCTAGGTCAATTCCAGCTCCATTTATCCAAGTCCTGTTTCTGAAGTACATTGAGTCTTCAGCAATATGGTCTTCTCTTAAGCTCTGTGAGGAAACCAAGGACTATGGAAATAGCTTAAATTATTTTGGGAGTCTCCTTGACTCTCCTGACCAACAACTGGAAGGAATATTTCCCATGCCTGATACTGGGGTTTTTGTAGATAGTCTAGTAGATTTGCAGTATCTCATGTTGTATTAAGTTTGATTTTTCAAAGAATTAATATGACTGAGGATTTCCAAGCCATTTATGTATAATCTCTGATAAAGTATCTCCTCATTTCTTTGCCCATATTTTAATAAAGAATTATTTTTTCTTCTGATTAATGAATTATAGTAATTATGTATTCTGAAACATGGTACTTAAGAAATTATACACAGTTTTGAAATAACCTCTCCTGGGATTCAATTTTCATTTTTCTAGTGTCTCAGTGTTTTTGTTCACTAAGATAAAATACTCTGACAAAAGCAGTTTTATGGAGGAAGGGTTTATTCTAGCTCACAGTTCCAGGGTACAATGCATTATGGAAGGGAAGTCCTAGGACCAGGAGCTGGAGGCAGGTAGTCGCACTGTGTCCACAGGAAGGAAGCAGAAGAAGGCTTGTGCTCAGCTCACTTTCTCCTTATTACACAGCCCAAGGAATGGTGCCATATTCACAGTGTGTGTGTGGTCGTCTCCCCACCTTAATTAACCTAATGAAGAAAATGACCTACATGCATGCCCAGAGGCCATTCCTCAGATGATTTTAAATCTCGTTAAATTGACAATTGAGATTGTCACGCTTGATAATTATGGAGAAGCAAAAGCTATTAATCCGGGTGATGACAGTTCTGTCACCTCTTTTATGGTTCATTCTCCTATTATAGGAGATATTTGCCAAAGTGAAGGACATGACGTTTTCTTCTTTTACACTTTCTTCTAGTTTTATAATTTTAGCATTTGCTCTTATTATGATCCATTTAGAGTTAGCTTTTGCTTATGGTGTGAATTAATGGTGGAGATCATTAACTTTATTTTGCAGAAGGATATTGAAATTTTGGACAAAATTTGTTGAAAATTTGTACTATTATTTTTATATCTACAGTAGTCATTTAGATTAAGCTTTTTGATATGTTGAAAGATTTGTCTTGTGGTTAAGTACCCTCAGCTGGCCTTTATTGCTTCTAGAGTTCCATTGCCTCTATTGGTACCAAAGAGGAAAATTCTGTAATTGCATCTCCAACTACCACTCTGATCTGCAAATGATAGTCAATATCAAATTCACAATAACAATGTCCTTCTCATCAGAATATTCCAATGGCTTTTATCACTGGTATAAAGCCTGGGCCTTTTTATAGCATAGAATCAGGGATAAATTTTCAGGTTATAAAGAATATGGAAACTCCAGCATACCCATTTCTGTAAGTTGTTTAATCCTTTTATATCATCAGCTGTAGAAATTCAGATAGTTCCACTTTGCTTATCATGACAGTCCCTTTTTCCAAGCTTCCAGGGTCCACCAGAGCTGCAAATGAACCTCTCTTTTTTTACATAGTGTTATGTCTACTATATTTTGAAAATTTCCCTATTATCACTCAGTAAATTCAGTCCTATCGTCCAGCCCTCTCAATCAATTCATCCATCCACAAAGCCAGACAACAGATACTCTATTAATTTTCTTTCTATTTCTCAGATAAAACATTGACCAAAAAAAAAAAAAAAAACTTGGAGAGGATGTGGCTTATTTGGCTTGCAGCTCATAGTCCATCATCAAGCCAAGCCAGGGGAGGAACTCAAGGCAGGAACCTGGAGGGGGAGGCTGAATCATGGACCATGGAAAACTATTGCTTATTGGCTTGCTCCTCTGGCCTGGGCTCAGCATACTTTCTTATACAACCCAGGACCACTTGCCCAGGGGTGTTACCACCAATAGTCTGGGCTCTCCCATATCACTTCAACAATCAAGATAATGCCTCACATTCATGCCCATTGGCCTATCTGACAAATGAAATTCTCTAATTGAGGTTATTTCTTCCCATGTGTATCAAGTTAATAACCAGTCAGTGTCTGGATTCTTGGTAGTACATGTTGGTTGGTTCTTGCATGTATTTTTGGGTATAGCTCTGCTTTCTCTTTTATTGGATCCAGCTTTCCCCACATTGTTATTTAAGCATATCTATTGGGTATCTAGCATAGAGAAGGTGAGGGACATGGTTTCTTTCCTTCTGCAGGCTGTTTCCACATGGGCAAAGAAGTTGATGAGTCTCAAGATAGGGGATTCTTATAGGTTCTGAGTTTGAGTTCTATACAAAAACAAATGCTTTAGTGGCATCTGCTCAGATGTTCCAGTTTCATACATCCAGATTCCCAAGTAGTCCCAAGTCAGCTATACTAATTTTGGCACAGCAAACTTGCCTCAGCTAAGCATTCAGTTTCCTGCTTTCCATTTTAATAATTTCTCATATGGCCAATGTGATTAAATAATTAATAGTCAAGTCCATTGACATTGTGTGCAATCTGGCATGTTGGCCAAAGCACTCCTTTTCAGAGGTAGAGTTCCCTCAGTTTTAAACTTCAGGTAGGGACTATCTGTACCATTCATATACAGTCTAGTATTCTAGTCCAATAAGGAATCTGAACCTAAGATGACTTGTTTCAGAGGAGTGTCATATTGAGTACTAAATGACATTTTACCAACATCCTGCACATCATGAGAAGAGCATGATCTCCCAGCAAACAGCTGTAGGCTGGCAGCTGACTGCATTTATTGGGGCTGGACAAAGCATTTCTTCTAAAAAGCAGATCTGAGTCCATATCCCTCTTTCTTCCATGTCTTGTGATCTAGTGCCTATCGAATATGCTTGTATTCTAAATTTAAGGAATTTTAATTCTATTAGTTCTTGCCGCTGAAACAACAAGATAGCTTACTATGGCTAACCATAATTATGGTTAATATTTACATAAGCTAACAGCATTTCCATCATGACACAACTTTAGGTACACCTAGATGCTTTATATATGAAGTCAACCCTTATTGTCCATTCAAAACCCTTAAATGGTTTCTCATGCCTTTTTTGAAATGCGATGAAGCAACAACTCTTGGTTTACTTCTGACTCTTCCTTTAATCCATTTCCTCCAGTTGGATTTTCTTACTCAGTTTCATCTTCTTTTTGTCTTCAGTCCTGGAGTTGTCCAGCTTTTGTACAATATATTCTTTGCCTCTTCTGGATATATATTGCTGGGTAGTGATTTGATGAAGGTTTGGTAGGATTCCATCAGGTCTCACAAGGGACACTCTTGAGCTGAATGTAGGAAATGGGAACTCCCCCTACAACCAGAAGTTTCCATGCATCTTTCTCTTGACTAGTCGTTTTAGTAGCAGAAATTCTGGAACATTTGCTTCTCCTTCGTTCTCTTGTTTTAATGAAGAGCTTACTTGAAATAATTTGTTGTAAAAGTTCTTTAATGGAATTTTGATTCTTTAAGGTTAGTTTTAAGACAAACTATGACCCCTTTCTGGATCAAATCAGATCTAAAAACAAACATCTAAAATTTAATTTACAATGAAGTCCATAAATTTCTTTTACTAAAATTGAGGATTTTTGAACCTTTGGATTAATGATATCCCTATGATCAGAAAAGAAAAGTGCTGCATAGGGGAATGGAGTGTGACTGTCAATTTGGGCAGTGGTTAGAAAAAAGAATGGAAATAAATGTGTTATAACATTTTGTTTTTCTCGTTGCACACGGTTATTTTCCAAGACAATAATGACTTCATAGCCAGGGGCAGAGTTTGATACCAAAATGAGACTCATAAATATAAGTGGGAATTGGATATATAAAAGGAATGGAATTGAGAGCTGCAATGCACATGCACGAGTACAGGTGTGTGTTGTCAGTACTTGTATTTAGATCTTTTCACCAGAGAATATGTATTTTAAGATTGTGTTAGGTCATTGAAACCACTACATCCTCTTGTTTATTTTCAGTTGCCATCATGTCAAAATAATTACTGTCCCACTTTTAAATTGGTTTTAAAATAATTGGGAACATGATTATTTTTCATGCAACCCTACCAAAAAAAAGCTGATATATCTTTGTCTCACAACTGAGGAACACAGTGAACACAATGAAAATTTGAGGTACTGTGCCAAAGAATTTGTAGGAAAATTAGATCAATAATGCTAATTTTTCAGTTTCCATTTTCCAAATAATCACAATGCCTTTTAGAACTCTCATTACATTTTCATTAGTTTTTCTAATTTTTGCTTAGCAGCTTCTATTGCAGATGTGCTTTTAAATTACTCAATATAATTTTTGGCACAGGATGGAAATTATTAACCAAGTAGCTATGGATAGCTAGAGAAATATTTTACTCTTGTTTTAAAAGTTTATTTAGAATGTGTGCAAAAATCACACCCACACCCACCCACACACAAACACACACACAATATCACTCATAGTTTTAAAACTTATTTGAGCTTTAATATAATTAAATTATTTTAAAAAGCATTTTATTTTCAGGTTCTGGGAGGCAATCAAGGGCTGTGGCAATAGCCTGTGTAATTCTGAGAGTCTCTTGGACTACCCTGGCTAACGGCTGAAAGGAAGGTTTGCCTCCCAGAACCTGGACGTAAGGCCCTATTGCTGAAGATAAGACATGCTTTGGAGCTCAGATCTTGAGTAATGGAGCTGGATCTGACCTAGAAGCTACCATCTGTGGACCAACTCTCATAACTGTGGAGTGCACTATCCAAGCCACAAAGGGAGAACATAAATTGCTGGTCCAACATCAGCCTCAAGACCAAATATCCACATCAAAGACCAGCACAGAATATGACATTGGTACAATACAATAGCTACACTTCTATCTTGGGAGAAATCAATGGCTAGCCAATTGGACCTAAAGCCCATTCAGTGGGAGGAAACTCATGTGTGTATTGTTTTTTTTTGGTCTTTTTGAGACAGGGTCTCCTTGTAGCCCCAGCTGTCCTGGAACTCATTCTGTAGACCAGGCTGGCCTTGAACTCACAAAGATCCGCCTGCCTCTGCCTCCCAAGTGCTAGGATTAAAGGCATGCGCCACCATGCCCGGCTCATGTGTGGTATTGTTAACACAGCCGGGTGCACACAACTGGAGAGGTCATAGTTCTTAGACAATTCCCCAAGGTTGACACAACCTTAGGCTAAGCTAACATTTTACTAACTACAAAAGAAGTATTCTTATTGTTACAAATATCCAAGATAACACTCAGAAAAGAATCTTCTTTTGCACCAGGTGAAAATAGTACAGAGTCCCACAACTGGACACACACAGACATGGTCTGTGAATTGCTTATGCCTAAGCAACACATCCACAATACAGCTTCTACACAGAAGCCCTCGGCATCATAGAACAAGGACCCAAGAAGGCATTATCTACCTCTTACTTCTCATTAAGGAAGTTCTGCCATGCAACAGGAGACCAGGAACTCAAAGGGGCCTGGATGGCCAAACCATGAAGATTAGGAGTCTACAGAGTGTAGATCCATGGACAGACTGCCATCACCCATCCAGGGCTCAGGGAACACTGTGGAAGAGGGCGGCAGAGAGATTATAAGAACCAGGGAGGTGATGCAAGACTAAATGGAAATGAGTCTTATAAGCTCCTGGGACCCTGTTCATATGAACCTATAGCATTGATAGTGTGCGTAAGATCCATGCAAACTCGGCTGAACAAAAACTCAGCACAGAACTGCAGAAATCGGTAGCGGAGCCTAACCTTGGCTGAGGAAATATTGACAAGAGTTGGTGGTCAGGTGAGGAGACTCTGGATAGGCTGTTCATGGGATGAGCTGCCACTGAGGA
This sequence comes from Rhizomys pruinosus, assembly GCA_009823505.1. NCBI lineage: Eukaryota > Metazoa > Chordata > Mammalia > Rodentia > Spalacidae > Rhizomys > Rhizomys pruinosus. The sequence goes on from VZQC01014560.1 coordinate 1,295,080, forward strand.
GTTAGCAGGGAGGGAAATTCAGTGCAATGAACCGTAGCACAAATGACAGAAGGTGTGAACTCCAGGGTGGGCTGGCAGGGGGCATGTGGGAGGGTACCAAGGGCGATTAAGACTGACTGGAAAATTATGTATGAAACATAAAAATTCAATAAGAAAACCATATTGCAATATATATTTATTTTTTTAATTTTATGTGTATGACTGTATTGCCTGAATATGTGTAAGTGTATCTGTGTCATGCAATGCCCTCGCAATCAGAAGGAGTCAGATTTCCTTGGACCTGGAGTTACAGATGTTTGTTAGCTGCCATGTGGGTACTGGGAATCAAATACTTGTCTCTACAAGAACAGCTGGTACACTTAACTGCTGAGCCATCTCTCCAGGTTCCTAATATACATAAATTCTTAATATGATGATTTGAAGATCTATTTTAGTTATCTATATTATCCCTTAAATATTGATCTTAGTTGCATAAAACATGATTAATCTTTCTCACAAATAAGAAGTGGCTTAAAACATGGGGGGTTTTCTGGTCTTTTTTTTTTTTTTTTTTTTTAGACAGGGTTTCCATGTAGCTCTGGCTGTCCTGGAACTCACTCTGTAGACCAGGCTGGCCTTGAACTCCCAGAGATCTGCCTGCCTCTGCCTCCCAAGTGCTAGGATTAAAGGCATGTGCCACCATGCTCAGACAAAACATGGGGTTTTTAAATGTATATAAATGAGAAAGAAGAAAAGCTTTGATAGAGTTTCATCATTGTAGAGCTTTTGTTTCTACTGAAATCTTCTTCATCTAGGAAATCTACCAAGTTCACCCCAGTACCCCAACAATGACGTTAATCATGGGGGTTGTTTTTTGAAAATTACTTTTACTTTATATGCATGAGTGTATTGCCTGCTTGTAAGTGCACCCTGCTCTGCAATGCACTGTGTCAGAAGGTAGCATAAAATTCCTCTGGAACTGCAGTTACCGATGGTTTTTGCTGCCATATGGGTGCTAAGAATCAAACCCAGGTCCCCTGTAAGAGCAACCAGTGCTCTTAACCACTGAGCCATTGCTGTAGTCCCCATTAATCCTGGATTTTTAAAGCAATTACAGAAACCATTGTTCTCCACAGCTTTTTGAGAATTCAGTCTCTACAGATATAAAGTGAATGAGTAAATTTTTATCATCAAATTCCCATTTTCACAAGGACAGCATATGTTTTGAAAATTAGTTTATCTTTTATTTTTTACGCATATGAGTATACTGTCTGCATGTAGGTTGGTGCACCCTTGTCATGCAATGCACATGGAAGTCAGAAGAGGGTGTCGGATTCCCCTGGAACTGGAGTGGAAAAGAGGGAGGTGGGAGGTGGGCTACTATCCTTTCTGGGATACAAATGGAAAACTCTGTGTTCCAATCCTATTGATAAATTTTCAATTTTTCTGATCTTGAAACTAACAATGGGAGGAGAATTTTATGTTCCCACAGGTAAAAATCACCAATTTAAATGCCTGAAAACATACAACTTATGGCTGTGCAGGATGAACTGGGGAATGCCAGCAGAGAGGTTGACCCATCTGAACATTAAGGAATGATGAACCTCAGACTGCCTGAGTCACTGACACTGAGCATCTCTCTGAATAATATTGGGGTTGACTGTTTATAATGGGCCCTAATGAAGTTCACCTTCCAGATGCTGAGAAACCTTCCTACCTCTCCCTTTTATAGGAAAAAGAAAAACATGATGGTAATGAAACCACTCCCTAACTGTAAATTAGAGCCATTTGTTACAGTGGTAATTTCCTATAAAACAGGCATAACGTATTAATTGATTGATAGGCATAGGAACTGTGACAAGATATTTGTCTAGAGCCAAATTCAATAATAAAGTGTTTATAAGTTGTGTAATTAAGCAAAATATATTACTACAGGAAAACTCTGACATCAGCAATGAATTATTCTGCCTAGGAGATGTTGGCTAGGGGATTCAAACCTGCCCCTCCCCCCAAATTATAAAGGCCTTTTGCCTATAAGTGGGATATATGCAAGGAGAAAGGCAGTAAGTCCCTGTTGTCGAAGACCTGGTGTGAGCATGAAAAATGTTATGAGACGTCACTTGCTAGCATACAACTGGCCTCTGAAATGCTAGAGAGTGTTACCAAAGGCCACTAAAGCAATACAGCAAAATATTGGTCTCCCTGAGACAAGCAAGATTCCTCCGTCAATATCAGCTACACCTCAACAGCCTGGAGATACTGTGCAACAGTGGCAGCCAAGTGTCTATATATATCCCAAATCTATTTGGCTATTAGCTCTCTCCTTGGAGGAATAACTCACGGTGGATGCCACAAGCTTATGTCCTCTAGTGGTTAGGAGATGTTATAAGCCACAATAAGAACTTGTCACCCTTTATAGAGAAACCACAGTTTGCGGATTAGCATACCATCCAAGCATCTGTGTCTATGCTCACAGCTTAGCTTGACATAATAAGTGGTACTGCTTAAATGCCTGTACATCCAATAGCTTGTGCTTTGTTAGTATGACTAAAAAGGATTTCACTGGGAAAGCTGTCAATCCATGAAGGGAAACAACCTGAACAGACTGGAGTCCAAAATGACAACTCCAAAGAAATTAGACTGTTTTCTTCTCATCCACTTGTGCCCCTTTCCCAAAGCCCAGGGAACAAACTGCGGAAGAGGAGGCATGGTAGATTGTAAGGGCTGCGGAGAGATGGGGTGAATCATGAGACTACAGGAATATAGTCTGGACTCCTGATTGATCAACATGCCTGTGCATACAAGCTTCTCCAACTGGACTATGGGAACCTTGGGTTGTTCAAAATTTGGACATTGATACTTGCAAAATGCACCAATTACATAATTGTATGACATACTGAGTAACATCAATGTTATCTGCAAACAACTGTGTCATTATATTGTAGAATCCCTTAAAAATAAAAAAATAAAAAAAAAATAAAGATGGTTCTTAGCCGCCATATGGGTGCTGGGAATCGAACCCGGGTCCTCTGCAAGAGCAGTTGGCACTCTTAACTGCTGAGCCAACTCTCCAGCCCCCAAAATTAGTTTTTTTTCAAAGAGCCTTCTGTTAATGTTTGATGTCTTAATAAGTTATTGATAATCAGCATATCTCTCTATATTTTCACATAATCTAGGGACAAAAAGAGACCTCCAAATACCTCTGGTCTAAAAGTAAAGTACAGACAAATTTCTGTTTCATTTTAGTAACAGAAAATGTAAATTCAGGGACAAGTAGTATAGAATCCTTTTTAGGTACTTTTTCTTTCTATTTTCACAGGAAGAATACTTTATTGAAAACAGTGTTGGGGAGCAGTAGGCTGGACCAACAGTGGCTACAATGTTGCCTGCATCTTTTTTTTTTTAAAGTATGCTTTCTGTTTTTCTGTTCTCTCTAGGGTGGCCGAGGTATTTTATGATGTGTTTTATCATTAGACATTTTATTACCTAGAGATATGCATATCATCTTTGTAGATGTGTGAAATTTCACATGAGCAGAGAGTATTTCTGTGGCCCGGTTTACAGCTGAACTTGATAAGTTACACAATGTCTAGCTTTTTACCCTTGACATTTAAGGATCTTAATGATTTCATGTAGACTAGTTATGTAAAAGAATTGGGGGTTTTGATATAAAATTTAATCTAATATTTAAGAGAATGGAACTTACGAATTTATATTTATTTAAATAGTTTTATAATTTAAATTTTTTAAATTTATTTTTGTATGTGAATGAATGTACTGTCTGCATGTAGGTCTGTGCACCTGTGTCGTGCAATGCCGCAGAGGTCAGAAGAGGGTCTCGGATTCCCCTGGACCTGGAGTTCTCCTGGAACTGGAGTTACAGATGGTTCTTAGCCTCCATGTGGGTGTGGGGATTGAACCCGGGTCCTCTGCAAGAGCACTCGGTGCTCTTAACCGCTGGGCTATCCCTCCAGCCTGAGTTTTATAATTTTGTGATACAACCTACTTAAGTATAAAATATCCTCAAACATGTCTTTAAAGCTTTTTCATTATTTAGTACTTAATATTGAAAAAGACTATCACAAACAACATATTTTTAATGCCTCTCTAATGATGCTGGTACAAAGTAAGTTTTAATGTCTAGCATAAATATACCTTTTTAAGAAACCACATTATTTCTCATGAAACATAAATGTGGTTTTTTTTGTAGAAAAGTACCTCTGCCTAATAAAACTGAAAAGTGATTCAACTGTATATATTTATGAATGGCAATAGATAAAGTACACTATAATCTGAAGCACATAAAAAGAGAAAAATTAATATTTTATGACTATAATAAATAGAATTGCTATGATTAGCAGTGCATGATGTGTTTAAATTAAAATTTTGAGATAAAGATTTATTATTATTACTATTTCACTTGGTAACATTGACTATTGCCAGCTAATTTTGCTTATTCTTAGGTGCCAATATGCTTAATAAATTTAGCTTAAACTCCATTTAAAAAACCACTTTGGATTTGTCTTTACTTCTCTTATCATTGAAAATGTTGTCTCATAAAGTAGATTATGCTTTGTGATTTATGCTATTTCTTCTCAGTATAAAATTGATTGTATTATTCACTTTACATGAAACACATTGCATTCATTCAGAAACATTTTCTAATCTCCTTTTCTGCTTAGTAAGATCTCTCTGTAAATATTTATGAGTTTGCCCTTTAAAGCCAAACAAAAAAGAACTTTAAAAATTCAAAGCAAACACAACAAAAGAAACAAATTAGGAAAGTATTTTTTTTCTTCTGGCAAGAGATCTTTTTGTGAATATTTGGCTTAGAATACTATTAAAAATTGCGACATTTTATTCTTCTGGAGCAAGGGCTTCCCTCTTCCTTCCTGAAATGTAATTCTGCATACTGTCTGATCTCTGTGTTTATTTTTGTGCAATGATGAGAGCCCATCTTTATGTTGACCAGCTAGTACGCCCAAACAACTGAAAACGATTCCTGCGTAAGCAGTGACAGTTGTGCTCGCTGCTCATTCTCCAGGCTGTAAATCTAATAGACTTTTGGGGTACTGTCCTTCAAATTTCCCACGTCTTTTCTTTGCCTCACTTCCAAAGTATGTTACTTGTAATTTCTGAAAGTGTTGGCATTAAAATTTTGTAAGACATGTCAATTCCATCAATGTTAGAAGATATTGCTTCTTCTAAGCCAAATTAGTCCATGGAGAGCTACGTAAACTTAGATTTGCAAAGACTTAATATTTTAAAATATTATTAATTTTGTGTGTTTGTGGGCATCACAGATTGAATGAGACAAGTGTCTTTAATCAGTTTTATGTTCTATTCTCCTCAGTAACATCTTGAGGGGACTTAATGGGAGAAGTATCGAGGTATATATAAACTTGATTCCACTTGAGAGTAATTGTATTCATAGCTCAAAATAAATGGGGTTTTCTGTATGGAGGTTTCTTTTCTTTCATCTTTATTAAGTTACCATTATGAAAGGGCATGGAACAAAGACTGGGTGACACAAGGGTAGGATCACAAACTCAGCTGCAAAGAAAGGTCCCTTCTAGAAGATCAGATAGCCCAAGACACAGCCAAGGGGCTCACTGAAGAAGTCAGTGAGTACTAGATGCTAGTACTCAAGAAGACTAGGAGGTCAGGACTAGTGGGTAGAACAGGAAAGAATTAAAGGTAAGTCTTCATCCAGGGGTAAAATGGAGGCTGCCCACTTTGTGATTCCTAATTTGGTAGGAACTCATCCAACTTGGCCTATCCCTGGAGAAAAAGACTTAAACATAGTGCAAAGGTTCCTTTATTTCTTTCAAGACGAGGTCTCCAGTAGCCTCAGCTGGCCTGGAACTCACTATGTAGACCAGGCTGGCCTCAATCTCACAGAGGTCCGCCTGCCTCTGCCTCCCAAGTGCTGTATTCGAAGGCATGAGTGCCCTCCTCACCCCCCCCCCAGCTAAAAGATTCTATTTTATAAGGAAACCTGGAGTTACAGGAATCCTAGTTGAAGTCACCATGGAAGGTAAGAGTCAAAGCACAGCAGGATAATGAAGGAGGTATTCTAGTTTACTTTTGTTGCTGTTATAAAACACAAATAAAACCAACTTGGGAAGGACAGGGTTTATTTTTTGTACATTTCCATGTCCATTCCTGTGGGAAGTCAGGGCAGGAACTCAAGGCAGGCACATGGATGCAGGACAATGGAAGAAGGCTGCTTACTGGCTTGCTCTCAGGTGCGTGATCAGCAGCCTTTTTTAAGTCTCAGGCCCACCTGCTTATGCATGGTACTGCCTGAAGTGGGTTGAGCCCTCCTACAGCAATTAGCAATCAATAAATGTTTCCACAGACATGCCCACAGGCCGGTCTGATGGAGGTGAATCTTCAGTTGCACTTCTCTCTTTCTAGAGATTTCAAGTTGACAATCAAAATTAGTCATCACAGGAGCAGACTTGTTCTGGGTCTGTTTTTCTCTCAAAGAGATACTTTATGTAGTACTTCCTGCTTGGTAGCTAGAAAAAGCTGAGAACAGTCTAGCATGAAACACGAGGCCTCATTTTTAGCTCAAGGGGCATCTTCACTCTGGAGATTATGTTTGAGTTGCAGTTAGGCTGTGGGAAAAAAACAAATGAAGGTGCAAGAGAGAGAACAGAATATTGAGATTTGTGGGATTTACCGTCTTTTTCTCTGTTTTGTTAAAGAAGTATTGTAGATGATTTCTGTTTAGTGCATCATTCCAGTATTAGTTTTAATCATCTAAATGAAATTATCAGGATGTTAGGAGTTAGCGTTTCTTGTAATGGATATAGTTTTGGTTTGAATAGAAGAGATTTTTCTGGTTTTCCAGTTGAAGAGGTAGAAGACTTTGGGATTAAAAAATTTGGTCCTGCCAAGGCGAGTGCTGTTGGCTAGTGCTCATAGCACTGGAAAGTACACAGGTTGCTGTGAAGATAACTCATCAGCAGTCTCATCCAGATGTGCATGAGATGCTTGTTACAGTACAAACCTGCTAAGTAAGATATGTCCACTGGTTCAATAGTAGGATGACTAATGCCAACTGCTTTGTGAATGGATTGGAAGCTTGCTCTACAAGAGGGAACAGAGACGTACGGTACTATAAAGTTGGTCAAAACCTATGGATGGGGAGTTCCTCACCCCAAGAGGGAACATACTGCCAAGTAACATTTCAAATTTACTTTAAAATTTTTGTTTATACCTATAGACTAGTGAAGCCTTCAGGTTAGGGAAGAGCAAAGAACATTTTTCAGAGTGACAGTTAATATAGTGACTCATACCTGGCCAAAATGTTGAGAATAAGTGGCTGTTAAGCATTAACCCCTAAAACAGGACATCTGTATCACCTGCCCAAGGCCCAGGGAACATTGTGGAAGGGGAGATGGAAAACATGTAAGAGTTCTACAGTAGGAAAGAGTGCCAGGAAAAGCTGCCATACAGATACAATACAGGATTTGCAATCATGAACGCACAGCAATGATGGGTAACTCCACCAGATGCGGGTCTTCAATATCCGGTCAGGATAGTGGAGGTTCCCAGGAGGCCCCACCTTCCAGAGGAGCTGCCAACTGCTAATGGTTGCTGCTGGAGTAGCTGTCATTTTCTCTTTGGTTATTTTTTGTTTTTAAAATTTTTTTATTGAATTTTTGTTTATTTTTTATAATAGATCTTAATCAAATTTAGACACCTTTTCCTATGCATGCCCTCCCATATCCTCTTTCATTGGATTTCATGCATTATGTCATATATATCAAGTCCTAGCCAGTCAAGCATCTGTACTCAAATGTACCTCAGTACAAGTTCATCCACTGGAGTCTAGTCAACCTATCTAGACTCCCTTAAAGAAGATTTATTCTTGAGTTGGGCATGGTGGTGCACATCTTTAATCCTGGCACTTAGGAGGCAGAGGCGGGCAAATCTCTGTGAGTTCAAGGCCAGCCTGACATATATAGCAAGTTCCAGGTCAATTTGGGACTAGAGAGAGACTCTGTCTCAAAAGACCCCCAAAATAATATCTACTCTCCCTAACCCAGCATTTTGATCCATTGCTTCATTAGAGGTTCTAAAGTGGTATTTTTTTTGAAAAAAGTTTAATTGAACTTTTATGTATTCATATAGATTATTTCAATCAATATTAATCATCTTTATACTGCCTCCCCCACCCTGCCATAGCCTCCACTGGAATTCATACATTCTGTCATTTATATTAAGGCCTATTTTGTCCTTAGTGTCCCCAGATGTTCAGCAGTACAACAAGTTCATCTACTGAGGTCTAGTCAGCCTATCTAGAGTTCCTTGCTTTTGGAAGATCAGCTCTTCTTCACCCAGCAGTAATCAGTTGCCAATATTTCTTCAGCTAATATTGGGGTCTGCTGTCCATTTTCCCAGTTCTATGCTGGGCTTTTGTCTGCTTGAGTTTGCATGGGCTTGTGCATGCTGACACCGTTGCTGTAGGTTTATATGAGCAGGGTCCCAGGAGCTTGTAGGATTCTATTTCCATATCCTCATGCACCTCCTCCCTGGCTGCATTCCACAATGGTAACTGAGGCCTGGGTGAGTGAAGTTTAATATAGGAGACGTATCCAAACACTAGCATCCTGCAGACTCTTAATCTCTACACTTTGACCATTTGTGACCTTTTGTGTTCCTGGTCCTCTGTTGGATGAGGGAGCTTCATTAATGAGAACTGAGAGATTCATTAATGTCCTCTTTACCCCTTGTCCTGTGTTCCATTAGCCTTAGGTGTAGAGGTTGCATTTGTAGATGTGCCACTTAGGCTTGGGTAATTCACAGACAATGTCTGTGTGTGACCATTTGTTTTATTCTATAATATTCTTCATCTGGTATAAAAGAAGCTTCTTTGATGAGTGGTGCCTGGGATATTTGTCTGTAAATATAAGGATACATATTTTGCACATAATAAGAAATTATATTAGTCTAAGGATGTGACAGTCTTGGGATTTTCTCTAAGATCTATGACTTGTCCAACCGTGTGTATTTGGCTATGTTTTTAGTACCACACATGGTTTTCCTCCCATTGAGTGGGCTTTACGCCTAATCAGTTATCAATTTATTGCTCCCACAACAAAAGTTGCACTACTGCATCAATATTGTGTGGTGTACCAGTCATTGATGTGGTTATTTGCCACTGAAGCTGATGTTAGATCATAAATTTGTTTTGTTCTTTAGCAGCTTGTACAGTGCTCTGCAAATATGAGAACTAACTTTCAGGAGAAGCGGCTTCCAGGTCAGTTCCAGGTCCATTGCTCCAAATCCTGTGTCTGAAGTATGTTCTGTCTTCAGCTATAGGGTCTTACCTTTAAGTTCTGGGAGGCAATAAAGGGCTGTGTAATTTGGGGAGTCTCTTGAATTACCCTGGCCAGAAACTCAAAGGAAGGTTTCTCTTCTCTGACACTGTTTCTTGTTGTGTAGCCTTTAGCTATGAACATGGATTCATGCAGAGACATTACATGTGTAATTTGTCTTTAAGTAGTTGGACTAATATGATTTTCTCAAGTTTTTTTTACACTAGCTAGGTGTTAATCATATCTCCTTTCTCTCTTTCTGTCTAACCCTTCTTCCATACTTTCCCCATTTAAAATTTCCCCATTTCTCCTTTGATAACACCAGTCTCCTGTGATGCCACCTCTTTCCCTTTATCTCCAGAGTTCCTTGTTTAGCTCTCCCTCCCTTGTAAATGCCTCAATTTTATCCATTTATCTCTTAGTAACACCTGTCTCCTGCTGTTCTCTCTCAGTTTCCTTTACCTCCCTGGTTCCTTTCCATTATTGCTTTTCCTGCAGTTACATCAGGATACATACTCACACATAGGGATTTGGTTCTAGGATTCATACATGAGGGAGAACATACATTGTTTTTCTGAGTCTGTGTTACTTACTTTAGAATAACAATTTCTAGTTCCATTTATTTACCTGCAAATTTCATGATTTTGTCTTTATTTACCACTGAGTAGAGCTGCACAGTGTAAATGTACCACATTTTCCTTATCCACTCATCAGGTGAGGGACATATAGATTACTTCCATCTCTCAGCTACTGTGAAAAGAGCATCCACAAACATGGAGGTACAAGTATCTTTGCAACAGAATGAGTCCTTTGGGTATAGGCCAAGGATTGGTATAACTGTAGGTTCATTTTTACTTGTTTTTCTTTTCTTTTTTCTTTTCTTTTTGAGACAGGGTCTCCCTTTAGTCTCAGCTGGCATGGAGCTCAATATGTAGACCAGGAGGACCTTGAACTCACAGAGATCCATTTGCCTCTGCCTCCCAAGTGCTAGGAATAAAGGCATGCACCACCACACCCAGCTCATTTTTAGTTTTTTTTTTTTATGTATGGAAATAGTTTAATAACAATAATAAATTAAAAAAGAGTTCACACTGATTTCCATAGGGGTTGCAGGAGCTTGAAATTCCACTAATTTGTCAAGTAAACCAGGAGTGAATGTATGTTCCCTTTGCCCTACATCCTCTTCAGCATTTGGTATCATTTGTTCTCTTGATTTTAACCAGTCTGACTCTGGTAAGAAGAAATCTTAAAGTGGTTTTAATTTGCATTTCCCTAATTACTAATGATATTGAACACATTTAAAGACGTTTCTTAGACACCTTTATTTCTTCTTTTGAGAACTCTGTGCAGATTCATAGCCCATCTTTTAATTGGATCACATGTTTTCTTGATTCTTTGTTTTTTGAGTTCTTTATATATTCAGGATTTTGAACCTATGTCAGATATGTTGCTGGTGAAAGTTTCTTCTCACTCTGTGGTTGTCTCTTCACTTCTTTGTTGTTTCTTTTTTTTACAATTATATTATTTTATTTATTATTATTATTTATTATTATTTTTATTATATTTTTTTGTACAAGATTATGTTACTAAACAAATCTAGACCCGTGTCCCCTACCCTACCCCCCACCCTACCAGAGCTCATGTATTTTGCCAAACATGCTTTTCACCTCTTTCTCAGTCTTTCTCAAAATTCTCCATATGGAAGTTGACTGTTTTGAGTAGAAGTTCACCATTTCAGTCAGTTCTTTGATGCAGTCCTTTCTGTTGTTGTTTCCAATATGCATCACTCCCAACTGCTTGGACAAGAGCTCAAGGGGCCGTGCACAAGAAATACTTACAACTAGGTAATTGGCACTAGCATCCACAGATGAGGGATACCATTCATCGTTTGTTTTTCTGGGACTGTGTTACTTCACTCTGCATGATGTCCTCTAGCTCCAGCCATTTTCCTGCAAAGCTCATGATTTCATCTTTCTTTACTGCTGCATAGAACTCCATTGTGTAGATGTACCACATTTTCTTTATCCACTCATCAGTTGAGGGGCATTTGGGTTGGTTCCAGCTCCTTGCTATTGTGAAGAGAGCTGAGATAAACATGACCGTGCATGTATCTCTGTGGTGGGGTGAGTCTTGAGGGTACATGCCTAGGAGTGGCATGGCTGGGTCGGGTGGCAAGTTCATTCCCAGTCCAAGGGTTCTCCACACTGCTTTCCATAGTGGCAAAAACCACACCATCATCTCAATTGATGCCGAAAAATTCTTTGACAAGATCCACCATCCCTTCATGTTTAAAGTCATACAGGGAATCGGACTGAAGGGAATATTCCTCAACATGATCAAAGCCATATATAGCAAACCTACTGCTAACATGATCCTAAATGGAGAAAAATTGGAACCATTTCCCTTAAAGGCAGGAACATGGCAAGGCTGTCCACTATCGCCACTCCTCTTCATCATAGTGATTGAAACACTTGATAGGGCAATAAGACAAGCGAAGGAAATTAAAAGTACTAATCAGAAAAGAAGTTAAGCTATCCCCTTTTGCAGATGATATGATAGTTTACCTAAGGGATGCTAAAAACTCCACCAGAAAACTTCTGGGAATGATTAAGAATTTCAGAAGTGGCAGGATACAAAATTAACCTGGAAAAATCAGTAGCCTTTCTTTATACCAACAATAAATAAGTGGAGAAGGAATATAAGAAAACTTTGCCTGAAAAATGATGTCTGAAATACACAAAACATCAATAAAAAATAAATAAATTTAAAAAGTAAGGGGCTGGAAAGATGGCTTGGTGGATAAGAGACTGGCTGCTCTTCCGGAGGACATGGGTTTGATTCCTAGCCCCCCACACTGCTAACGACCATATGTAACTCCAGCTCTAGGGGAATCTGATGGTCTCTTCTGCCCTACATGGGCATTTCATGACATGGGTACACTTACATGCAGTCATACACACAAATAAAAATAACAATAAGTAAAATATCCAAAAGCAAACAAACAAAAAAAGAAGACCTTGTGTGATGGTTAATCCTGGGTGTCAACTTGACTGGACTAAGGAACAAATAAGAGAAAAAGGATCTTTGGATTGGACTACCTCAACCCGGATGGCCCACCCCAAATGTGGACATTACCTTCTGCTGGCAGGCAGTATTAAAGGCCATGGCAGAGGGAGCTGGACCCTTTTTTCCTGTGGCTTACCTCTCTCTCACTGGTGAGTTTGTCTTGCTGCTGTGATCAACCCTTCGGATCCCAGTGTTTACTGAGACTGACAGATCTCCTGGAATCCATTGGGCCTTCAGCACCCGATTGGGACTACTGAGACATCCAGCCTTGTGGACTGAGCAGTTCCCTGGATTCTCAGCCTCTCCAGTGAGGTGCGGGGCTACTGTTGGACTACTTGAACTCTGTCACATGAGCAAATCAATAAATTGTATATAGCTATATATTCGTCCTATTGCTTCTGTTTCTTTAGAGAAGCCCTACTAATACAGATTTTGGTACCAGAAGTGGTTCTAGAGAAACAGAATTGAAAGGATGAATTTCTTTAGTGGGCTTGGTAGTTTCTGGAGCCAGCTCTCCAACCCAATGAAGCCTAGAATTGCTGAAGGCTCTCCTGGTGGTATGAAGAGGAATGATAATCCTTGGTGCAGACTATTTGATGTAATTATGAAGATCGATCCATTTGACTAATCTAACTCACCTCTTGTGAGAAGCAAGGAATTTAGCGACTCTATATATAAAACGTATGAGAAATTGTGAAAAAATAAGGAAAATAATGATGTTGCTTCACTGCTCCTAGCATCTCTGGATAAAGTGATAGAGGAAAATAAGGAGCTCAGTGATAAATTTGAGCAGCTCCAGATTAGAAACAACAATTTAAAAGTTTCCAGGTGTGCTCTGGAAGAGCATCTTCTCTCCAGGAGCCAAAGAGCTAAAGCAGCAGAAATCAAGCTGGAGCCCTTATTATGCATTTGGCTGATTTACAAAGCAAATTTAATTCCCAGCCACGAAGAGTGTCAGCAGTCAAAGTGAGAGCACTGGTGGGGAAAGGGTGGAACCCTGAAACTTGGGATGGAGATGTGTGGGAGAAACACGATGATGAGGATTTTGAACCCTCAGATTCTGAGGGATTTTCTTTATCTGAGGAATTAATCTCCCCACCCTCAGCAGAGAATCTACACCCTGAAGATCCCTCCTCCCCACCCTTGCCTGAGGAAACTAATCTCCCCCTCCCAGTGGGAGCTAATGTCCCTCAGGGCCCAACAATTGTTGCCTCTAGACCTATAACCAGATTGAAGGCTAAGCAAGCCCCTAAAGGTGAGATAGAAAGTGGGATCTAGGAGGAAGGGCACTACACCACTAAAGAAATGAATGAGTTTGCCGATTCATTTGGCAGAAGCCTAAGGAATATTTGTGGGAATGGATTTTAAGGGTGTGGGATAATGGTGGAAGGAATATAAAATTGGATCAGAACGAGTTTATCGATATGAGCCCACTGAGTAGAGATTCTAGGTGTAACATGGAAGCAGGAGCAGTTAAAAAAAGGTGTTAAAAGTTTATTTGAATGGTTGGCTGATGTATTTATTAAAACATGGCCTACTAACAGTGAGTTAGAGATGCCTGATATTCCTTGGCTTAGTATTGATGAAGGGATTGTGAGGGTCAGGCAGATGGGCATGCTCGAGTGGATTTGAAGTGTAAAACCACATTCTCCACAATGTGAGGACCCAGAGGGCATGCCTTTCACTGAGTTTTTAAGATGGAAAGTACTGAGAGAGACACCAGAACATTTGAAGAGCTTTGTTTTTGCTATATTTTTTTTTATGCCAGATCTTACAGTTAGAGAAGTTGTTGCTCGCTTGCATAAGTTAAACGTACATGTAATAGGTTTAACAGAAACTCGGGGTGGGTGTCAGGTGGCAGCACTGACTAGCAGGCCAGATGAGCATAGTTATCATAATTATCATAATGGGTAGCAAAGGCAAAACAATGCCTATAATGGCATGACCAGAAATGATCTTTGGAACTGGCTAATTAATCATGGTGTTCCCAGGAACCAAATACATAAGAAGCCTACTAAGTTTTTATTTGATCTGTATAAGCAGAAAAGCTCTAGAACAAATGACAGGAAGTCAACACTGGATTTCAGCAGTAGCGAATACTGTCCAGTTAACCAGTTTCCAGACTTGAGACAGTTCACAGACCCAGAACCCCTTGAATGATGGGGTGGCTGGGTTTTGATGATGAAGGACCTTGTCACAATACCAAAGAGTTATGCTGTTTCATTCTTCCTGTTCTTCCCCAGAGGGACCTGAGGCCTTTTACTAGGGTAACTGTACACTGGGGAAAAGGAAATAATTAGACCTTTCAAGGCCTATAGGATACTGGATCTGAGTTGACACTGATCCCAGGAGACCCTAAAAAGCATTGTGGCCCTCCAGTTAAAGTAGGGGCTTATGGAGGTCAGGTGATAAATGGTGTTTTGGCTGAAGTCTGACTCACAGTGGGCCCAGTGGGTCCCAGAACTCATCCTATGGTTATTTCCCCTGTCCCAGAAAGTATAATTGGGATAGATATAATTAGAAATTGGCAGAATCCCCACATTGGTTCTCTGACCTGTGGAGTGAGGGCTATTATGGTTGGAAAGGCCAAATGGAAACCATTTGCCTCCCTCAGGAAAAATAGTGAACAAAAAACAGTATCGTATCCCTGGAGGGATTGCAGAAATTAGTGCCACCTTCAAGGATTTGAAAGATGCAGGGGTGGTGATTCCTACCACATCTCCATTTAACTCTCCAATTTGGCCTGTGCAAAAGACAGATGGATCATGGAGAATGACAGTTGACTATCGAAAACTCAACCAAGTAGTGACACCAATTGCAGCCGCTGTACCAGATGTGGTGTCCTTACTCGAGCAGATTAATATGTCTCCTGGTACCTGGTATGCAGCTATTGATCTGGCCAATGCTTTCTTCTCAATACCGGTTCATAAGGACCACCAGAAGCAATTTGCTTTCAGCTGGCAAGGCCAACAGTATACCTTTACTGTCTTACCTCAGGGGTATGTTAACTCTCCAGCGTTGTGCCATAACTTAGTTAGAAGGGATCTTGATCGCCTGACTCTTCCACAAAATATCACACTGGTCCACTATATTGATGATGTTATGTTGATTGGACCCAGTGAACAGGAGGTAGCAGCTAGTCTAGACTTGTTGGTAAAGCATATGCGCATGAGAGGATGGGAAATAAATCCAACTAAAATTCAAGGGCCATCTACCTCGGTGAAGTTTCTAGGAGTTCAGTGGTGTGGAGCATGCAGAGACATTCCTTCTAAGGTAAAGAATAAGTTGTTGCACCTGGCCCCTCCCTCCACCAAGAAAGAAGCACAACGTCTGGTGGGTCTTTTTGGATTCTGGAGGCAGCACATTCCTCATCTGGGTGTGTTACTACGACCCATATATCAGGTGACTCGTAAGGCAGCAAACTTTGAGTGGGGCTTGGAACAGGAAAAGGCTCTTCAACAGGTCCAGGCTGCGGTGCAGGCTGCTCTGCCCCTAGGGCCATATGATCCAGCAGACCCAATGGTGCTTGAGGTATCAGTGGCAGATAGAGATGCTGTCTGGAGTCTGTGGCAGGCTCCCATAGGGGAATCACAGCGGAGGCCCTTGGGATTTTGGAGCAAGGCTCTACCTTCATCTGCAAACAACTATTCTCCTTTTGAGAGACAGCTCTTAGCCTGCTATTGGGCCTTAGTGGAAACTGAACGTTTGACAATGGGCCACCAAGTCACCATGCGACCTGAGCTGCCCATCATGAGCTGGGTGTTATCTGACCCACCAGACCATAAAGTAGGACGTGCACAGCAACAGTCCATTGTCAAATGGAAGTGGTACATACGGGACAGGGCCCGGGCAGGCCCTGAGGGCACAAGCAAGCTACATGAAGAAGTTGCCCAAATGCCTATGGTTCCCACTCCTGTTACAATGTCTCCTGGGCTTAAGCATGCACCTATGGCTTCATGGGGTTTGCCCTATGATCAGTTGACTGAGGAAGAGAAGACTAGGGCCTGGTTTACTGATGGTTCTGCACGCTATGCAGGCACCACCCAGAGGTGGACAGCTGCAGCATTACAGCCAATTTCTGAAACAACCCTAAAGGACACTGGTGAAGGAAAGTCTTCACAGTGGGCAGAACTTCGGGCAGTGCACATGGTTGTGCATTTTGCCTGGAAGGAGAAATGGCCAGAGGTTCGATTATATACTGATTCATGGGCTGTAGCCAATGGTTTGGCTGGATGGTCAGGGACTTGGAAGGAGCATGACTGGAAAATTGGTGAGAAAGACATTTGGGGAAGAAGTATGTGGATAGAGCTCTCTGAATGGTCAAAGGATGTGAAGATACTTGTGTCTCATGTAAATGCTCATCAAAAGGTGATCTCAGCAGAGGATGAGTTTAATAATCAAGTAGATTGGATGACTTTCTGTGGATAGTCAGCCTCTTTCTCCAGCTATCCCTTTGTTGCTCAATGGGCCCATGAACAAAGTGGTCATGGTGGCAGAGATGGAGGTTATGCATGGGCTCAACAGCATGGACTTCACTCACCAGGCTGGTCTGGCTAAGCTGCTGCAAGTGCCAGTTTTGCCAACAGCAGAGACCAACATTGAGCCCCTGATATGGTGCTATTTCCCGGGGTGACCAGCCAGCAAACCGGTGGCAGTTGACTACATTGGACCACTCCATCTGGAGGGGACAATGTTTTGTCCTTACAGGAATAGATACTTATTCTGGTTATGGATTAGCCTTTCCTGCACACAATGCTTCTGCCAAAATACATCCAGGGATTATAGAATGCCTTATCAACATCATGGTATTCCTCACAGCATTGCTTCTGACCAAGGAACTCACTTCAATCCAGCCAAAGAAGTGTGACAGTGGCCCATGGTCATGTATCCACCTGGTCTTACCATGTTCTCCACCACCCAGAAACAGCTGGCTTGAAAGAACGATGAAATGGCCTCTTGAAGACAGTTACAGCACCAATTAGGTAGCAATACCCTGGAGGGCTGGGCAAGGTTCTCCAGCAGGCAGTATATGCTTTGATCAGCACCCACTATATGGTATGTTTCTCTATAGCCAGAATTCATGGGTCCAGGAACCAAGGGTGGAAGTGGAGTGATTCCACTCACTATCACTCCTGGTGACCCAGTAGGAAAATTTTTGCTTCCTGTACCCACGACCTTGCATTCTTCTGGTTAGAAGTTTTGGCTCCAAAGAGGGAGGCTTTTGCCAGGAGATACAGCAAACGTTCCATTGAACTGGAAGCTAAGACTTCCCCCTGGCACTTTGGCTTCTACTGCCCTTAAGCAACAGGCTAAGGAAGGAATAACAGTAGTAGGAGGAGTGATTGATCCAGACTACCAGGGGAAATTGGACTTTTTCTCCACAATGGGGGCAAGGAAATTATGTCTGGAAGGCAGGAGGTGCTTAGGGCGCCTTCTGGTGCTACCATGTCCTATGATTAAGGTCAATGAAAAACTCCAACAACCCAAACCAGACAGGACAATAAATGGCCAGACCCTTCAGGGATGAAGGTATGGGTCACTCCTCCAGGGAAAGGCCAAGACCTGCAGAGTCTTGCTGATGTGGAGGAAATACAGAATGGGTCATAGAAAAAGTATCATAAATATCAGCTGAGCCACGGGACCAGTTGCAGAAAACATGGATTATAATAGATATTAACTTTTGTCTATTTGGTTAAGAATGTGCTTGTTCATATATATACATATATTAGGCAGATACCTGTGTTGTTCCCTTTTGAATGTGTAATTGAGATAAGTGTTAAGTGTTGTCATATTTAGGTTATTAGATGACGGCATGGAATATCTGAGAAGATAGGCCTGTAGGACAAAAGAAAGCCTGTGGAGTTTCGTGAACTCACCCCTGCCCATCCGAGCAAGGAAGGCTAGCTTCCGGTACTAACATGATAATTAGGGACTATGCTAGGAAGGGAAGGATTGGATTAATTAGGAACTTGTAAATTAAGCCTCCTAAAAAGACCAGTGGGAAGAGACATATGCCCGAATGGGGAAGCCAGCACGGCTTATAACCTCAGTGAACCTGCAATAAAGTTGAGTTTTTGAGCTGTAACACTTTGACTCGACTCCCTGCCGTGGTTGTTTTCGGTTTGGCAGCGCACTTGCTCTCCCCAGCCCACTCCGTCGCGGGCCGAGGAGTGAAGATCTTCGGCGGCGAGGGAGCTGGAGAGGGTGGTCTTTACCAACCACCTCTCTAGACCCCTGCATCTGGCGGCCCAAGTGGGCTCTGAAGACCCCCCTCAAGACCCTAATGGCTAGAAATACGGCTGGGGCCAATCGGTCTTTCTGGTAAGTGAGTCCCCGTGATGGGAAACGCAATGGGAAAAGATAAGGACCCAGTGCTTAAAGCGCTGAGATTGATGTTAAAATCCAGGGGGTTAGAACTGACTGATGCGGTCACAGAGCCTGCCTGGGACCACGTCCTCTTTCTGGCCCCCTGGGTAAGAGGGGTAACTGGGAAGTTTGGGGGTGAATAGAAAAGCTGGCAAGAGAAAGAGAAAGGATTCTCAGAGCAGGACCCCCTTTGGGCTTTTACCCCATGATTGTGGTGCTTAAAGCCACTTTTCACCCCGACTCCCTCCCACCTCCTGGGGGTGGAATTTTAGCTTTGGAAGAGGTTGAGAGACCCCCTGGTCTCAGGGAGGAGCATACGGCCTGGGATGCCCCTGAGTGTCCAGACTCCATGGGCCCCATCCCTTCCCCCTACTCGGCTTCAGGCAGGAGGCCAGAGAGACAGAAACAACTTCTCTGAGGAACTCTCCGCCCACTGGCTTACGCCGAGGTGCGAAAAGGGCGGGTCACTCCTAAAATAGTTATGCTGCAAATTGAGCTTGTAATTCTAGGCTTGGTGGTGGTCGTGTAGCTGTTTGTAGATCCAATGTTCTGTGCCCCTCTCCTGCTCTGGAAACAGCAGAAACAGTGGATGGCTGTGGGGGAAGGGCTGGCCTTCTAAGACAAAAGCCTAGCCCTGGGCAGTGTTCTTTTTTTAAGTAGCCTTGATTCCAATTCTCCGGAGACAGACTGTGGACCTCCACCCTACCAAGTTGTAACAAAACAAACTTGGTCGATAAATTGTCTTTTTTTAAGAAACGTTGGTAAAAGGTCTCTTTAATAACATAAATTGATATTTTGGTTTATTTAAATAAGAAATTCTTTGAAATAAGACTGTTTTACGCTTCTTTAGGCCCATCTTCAAGCTGTGTGTATGTGTGAGTGAATGTGAGTTCCTGCTTTCAATTCATTATAGTCCTACAGGTTTAAATCTATTTAGCTAACTATAACATAGAAAATGTTTGCTTTATACCCCTTAGTGTTAACAATTTTTAATTGGGTTTATAGTATGCATACTATTCAGTTTAATGATAGATTATTGTTAATTATTAGTAGTAATTGTTATTAATAGTTATTGTTATTAAATTGTTCATTGTTGGCTGCTATTTTTGACCATTATTATTTATGATTACTGTTTTGAATAATTATTATTCTTCCAAAGTCCTTAATAGCAAGACAAGATGGATCATTTCAAGACTACAAACAACTTTGGCCTGTCTACTTTTGAGAATCCTCAATCTTTAGATTTGTAAATAATATAGGGTCAGTTAGGCTTAGCAGAGGGACAGCTTAGGAGTAATTGACCAAAGGGACAGGATAGATAAAGAATAGTAAACTTTAGGTATAGTTCATTAAAGGCAAGTGTTGATAAAAATTTCATGTTTTTCATTGGACATCAAACGATATGGCTTTATTCTCTTACAGGTCAACCTAACAAACCTTTTTATGCATGTATGTGTGTATGTATGTATGTGCGCGCACACATGTGTGTATGGATGAGTGTACTTTTATGTTCTAAGTATATTATGTTAACAGACATGATAATATAAAAACATTGCCTCTAAGTTGGAACTGGCCCTTCCATCTTAAGATGCAAATTTATATTAAACAACCAAAACATGGTTTGATTTCAACAAAAGTTATGGATTATCTATCAAAAAATTTGGAATAATGAATCTACACTGGTTACACTCTTTCAACATCTAAAACAAAGATGCAACAAGAGTAACTTGCTTGCTTTGGAATTATCTAGCTTTGTTTTGGGTGGGGCAGTTTTGACCGGGTGTGGTGGCACACACCTTTAATCCCAGTACTGGGGAGGCAGAGGCCTTAGGCAGGTCCTAGAGTTGTTTTTGAGTAAAAGGATGCGTCAAGCATATTGAAACCAGTAAGAAAAATGTGGGCAAGATGAATGTGTGTCTGAGGGGCTGGGGCTTGCTGTCCCTGCACTGGGAGGAGTTGTGGATGTTTTCAAATCTTCTGCCAGCTCTCCCAGGAGCACATATAAGACTGGACAGAAACCCCATATCAGCTCTCATGATACAAGCTCGGTCTCTTTTGGAGGGCCGGGCGGAGTCCATTTATGTCCAACATGTAAGGAGTCATTATGTAACTGAACCAAATAAACTTCATGAGTTGACTCATCTAAACTGGAGGGGATTACAGGTAAGATTCCCCCATATACCGGTCTCAGAACTTAAAAAAATTGTACATATCTGCAAATCTTGTAAACTTTTTCTCAATGTTCCGCCTCTGCAGGGGCCCGGAGTAAATTCCCGAGGCCTTCAACCCAACATCATCTGGCAGACAGATGTCACCCACTACCCGACTTTTGGAAAACTCAAATATGTCTTTGTCTCAGTAGATACATATTCAGGAGCATGTTGGGCAACGGCCCACTCTGGAGAAAAGGCCGCCCATGCTAAATCACACTTTATACAATGTTTTTCAGCCCTGGGCCTACCTAAACAGGTCAAAACAGACAATGGGCCTTGCTTCACATCTCAGTCCCTAAGCCAATTTTTTTATACAAAAACAAAAAGGGGGAGAGGACTGGTACCGCAGTCCTCACCTGCAGCTGGCAGGGGCACTATTAAACATAAATATTTTAAATTTTTCCAAAAATGTACATTACAATAGATTTCAAAAACACTGGGGACAGTTACCCCAGACACCAGCAATACAGGTCCGGTGGAGAGATCCTCTAACCCAGCAATGGCGAGGCCCGGACCCGCTTATAACTACAGGCCGAGGATTCGGCTGTATTATGCCAATAGACTCTAATACACCTATCTGGGTCCCGGCAAGGAACATCAAATATGACCTCCCGGAAACTTCTTAACCCCCAACCTAAGGATGAACTCCTTAAGGTAAACCCCCTTGTTCTTACAGAAATAAATCTGATGCTCCTGGCCATCGGAATTCTACCCCTATGGCCCCATGGGAAGACTGAGTCATCAGACGAGTCACACAGGCCTCGCACCATCATCTGGTCAGTGATGAACGTCGCTACTGGAAATGTCAAGGCCAAACCGATTTCTGCTCGTTAGCAGACGGTTACTTCAATGGACAATGGGAACAGTGCCGAAGGGGAAGGGAGGTGGAAATGCTAATGTATGCCCCGGGACTAATCCCTTGTGTCAACCTAGAAGCTGTAAAGACTCTTGTGCATTATACCACCCAGCAGGAGGCCTTTCAGTTCCTAGACATAAAAGAGAGAACCGCCCTTGCCCTGGCGGGCATAATAGGAGTGGGAATCGCAGGCGCAGCTACTGGAGGAACAGCTCTATCACTAACACAACATTGGAACGAGAGGCTCAGACAGATAGAAAAGGTAGAAATAACTCTGAGACACATGAAGGCATCATTGGATTCTTTAGCAGAGATGGTCCTTCAGAATAGAAGGGGGCTTGATCTCCTTGCACTAGAACAGGGAGGGATATGCCAGGCTTTAGGGGAAGAATGCTACTTTTATGCAGACCACTCTGGTGTAATTACAAAGAATCTAGACAACCTTAGGAACAGCCTTAAAAGAAGAAAGACCTCTTATTCTTTTACTTTTGTTCACGGTAGGCCCTTGCTTGCTCAACCGGGTCATAAGGTTCGCTAAAAAACAGGCAGAAGAAGTCCAATTAATGGCCTTACGGGCAAAGTATGAGCCCCTCCCCCTCGTCAATACCTACAAAAGGCAGCATCAGACTCCAAAGACGGGTAAGGGCTTTTTTGGGTCGGCCAACCTAAGACAGGGGGATAGCCAAAGCTGCTATCTACTCAAAGACGGGTAAGAGCTGAGCCCAGTAAAAGCACCAACCTAAGACAGGAGCTATGCCAAATAAAACAAAAAGGGGGAAATGATGGCATGGAATAGCTGAGAAGATAGGCCTGTAGGACAAAAGAAAGCCTGTGGAGTTTCGCGAACTCACCCCCGCCCATCCGAGCAAGGAAGACTAGCTTCCGTGTACTAATATAATAATTAGGGACTATGCTAGGAAGGGAAGGGATTGGATTAATTAGGAACTTGTAAATTAAGCCTCCTAAAAAGACCAGTTGGGAAGAGACATATGCCTGAATGGGGAAGCCAGCACCGCTTATAAGCCTCAGTGAACCTGCAATAAAGTTGAGTTTTTGAGCTGTAACACTTTGACTCAACTCCCTGCCATGATTGTTTTCGGTTCGGCAGCGCACTTGCTCTCCCCAGCCCCACTCCGTCGCGGGCCAACGGAGTGAAGATCTCTGGCAGTGAGGAAGCTAGAGGGGGTGGTCTTCACCAGCCACCTCTCTACAACCCCCACAATTAGATACTGAATGACTAAGTGTTCCTCAAGGACATTACCACCTACTTTAAGATATAATGCTTTGCTATTGCACATGAGACACTTGTAACATATTAGGTGGAATTATGACCTTGCCATTGTTTGCATTGACATTTAAGCATAACATAAGGAGAGCTATTTATTGGGTGTCAAGTTGACAAGGGGTGGACTTGTGATGGTTAATCCTGGGTGTCAACTTGACTGGATTAAGGAACAAATAAGAGAAAAAGGATCTTTGTATTGGACTACCTCAACCCGGATGGCCCACTCCAAATGTGGGCATTACCTTCTGCTGGCAGGCAGTATTAAAGGCCATGGCAGAGGGAGCTGGTCCCTTTTTTCCTGCAGCTTGCCTCTCTCACTGGTGAGTTTGTCTTGCTGCTGTGATCAACTCTTCGGATCCCCGCGTGTACTGAGACCAGCAGATCTCCTGGAATCCATCGGGCCTTCAGCACCAGATTGGCACTACTGAGACATCCAGCCTTGTGGACTGAGCAGTTCCCTGGATTCTCAGCCTCTCAGTGAGGCATGGATACTGTTGGACTACTTGAACTCTGTCACCTGAGCAAATCAATAAATTGTATATAGCTATATATTCGTTCTGTTGCTTCTGTTTCTTTAGAGAATCCTGAGTAATACAACTTGCCACTCACAATAGCCTCAAAAATAATAAAATACCTGGGAACAAACCTAACCTAAGATACCAAAGCTCAGTACAACAAACATTTTAAACTGAAGAAGGAGATTGAAAATGACATCAAAAGATGGAAAAATCCCATGCTTATGGATTGGAAAAATTAATATAGGATATATGTCCATTGTACCCCAATTGATATACAGATTCAGTTCAATCCCAAACCAATTTCCCATGAGCTGCTTCACAGACTTGGAAAACAAATCCTTTAATTCATATGGAAAAAACAAGAGACCCTGAATAGCTAAAGCAACCCTGAGAGAAAAATACAATACAGGGGGAATTGCTGTACCAGACTTCAAGCTATATTACAGTGCCATAGTCATAAAGACAGCCTGGTACTGGCACAAATACAGACCCATTGACCAATGGACAAAATTGAAGATCCAAACTTGAGCTCATACAATTTCAGCCACCTCATATTTGACAAAGGGGCAAAAAACTCAATTGAGGAAGGATAGCATCTTCAGCAAATTTTACGGGTAAAATTGGATCACCATTTGTAGAAGAACAAAATTAAACCTGTACCTCTCACCCTGTCCATTTCCAAATGGATCAAAGATCTCAAAGTAAAACATGAAACCCTGAAGGTGATAGAAGAAAAAGTTGTCAACAACCTACAAGACATAGGCATAAGAAAAGACAGCAGCTGCACAGGAAATAAAGTCAACAGTCCACAAATGGGACCTCATCAAACTGAAAAGTTCTGTACAGTCAAAGAAACAATCAAGGAAGTGAAGAGAAAAACCACAGAGTGGGAGGAAATCTTCACCAGTGATTCATCTGACAGAGCATTACCATCAAGAAATATAGACTACTCAAAAAACAAAGAAGAAAACAAAGTAAGAAAACCTACTCAAAAGATGGAGTAAAGAGCTGAACAGAAACTTCGCCAGTAAAGAAGTAAAGATGGCTGTGAAACATCTTAAAAAGTGTTCAACATCAATAACAAGGAAATGCAAATCGAAACCACTCTTAGATATTATCTCACTCTGATATGACTGGCTAAGATCAAGAACACAAAAGACACCAAATGCTGGAGAGGTTGTGGGGAAAGGGGAATAGTCATCCACTGATGGTGGGAATGTAAACTTGTACAACCATTATGGAAAGCAGTGTGGAGAACCCTTAAAAGACTCTTGCCAGGTGTCATGGCACACACCTTTATTCTTAGCACTTGGGAGGAAGAAGAAGGTGGATCTTTGTGAGTTCAAGACCACTCTGGTCTACAGAGTGAGTTCCAGGACAGGTGGGGCTACAGGGAGACCCTGTCTGGAAAAGACCAAAAGACGAAAAAAAAAAAAAAGACTCAAAATGAGCTTACAACCTGACGCAGTCATACCACTCCTGGGTATATAACCGCAAGACTTATCCCACCACAAATATACATGCACATCCATGTTTATTGAAGCTGTCTTCAGAATAGCAAAGAGCTGGATCCAACCCAAATGCGCCTCAATAGACGAGTGGATCACAAAAATGTGGTATTTCTACATGATGGTGTACTACTCAGTGGTAAAGAAGGTTGGGATCATGAACTTTTCAGGTAAATGGATGGAACTCAAAGCCATTAAGCTAAGTGAAATAACGCGGTCCCAGAAAAACAAGCAGAGAATGGTCTCCCTCATTTGTGGATGCTAACACCAAATCCCTAGATGAAAGGCAAGATTAACAACATTATTATTATATTTCTGTTTATCTGAAAGCAACTATGTTGTTATATTGTAAATCTCACAACAGGCTCTAGAATCAATCCATCAGTTACTTTCAGACTCTGTAATTACTGTATATGAGTGAAAAGTATGTATTCATATTTTAGAATAATATAAAATTAAAGGAGGAAAATGTGAATTCCTACCCCCCCCAAAAAAAAGACTGAGAGAAAGATGCAGGACAGTTATGGCAGGGTGCATGATCTGGGGTGGGGTGGGGGAAGGAAAGGTGAATATGTCTAAACTGAACTGAGAAATGATGTCTGAAATATACAAAACATCAGTAAAAGCATTATAAAAAAATCAAGCTAATATTTGTGGTATGTAAAAAATAATAGTTAAAAGAAAGGCTACTGATTTTTCTAGGTTAATTTTGTATCCCCTACTTTACTGAAACTCTTTATAATTTCTAGGAGTTTTCTGGTAGAGTTTTTAGCATCCCTTAGGCAAACTATCATATCATCTGCAAACAGGGATAGTTTGACTTGCTCTTTTCCAATTAGTACTCCTTTAATTTCTCTTTATTTCCTTATTGCTTCTAGCAAGCATTTCAAGCACTATATTGAAGATAAGTGGTGACAGTGGAAGGCCTTGCAGTGTTTCTGCCTTTAAGGGGAATGCTTCTAACTTTTCTCCATTTAGGATGATGTTGGCTATGGGTTTGTTGTATGTGGCTTTGATTACATTGAGGAATGATCCTTCCAGTCCAATTCCCTCTAGGACTCAAGCATGAAGGGATGATGGATTTTGTCAAAGGCATTTTCTGCGTCAATTGTGATGATAGTGCATTTTTTGTCTTTCAGTCCATTTATGTGTTTTATGATATATATTGATTTATGTGTATTGAACCATCCCTGCATCTATGGTATGAATCCAACTTGGTCATGATGGATGATCTTTTTGATGTGGGTCTGTATATGATTTGCAAGTATTTTGTTGATAATTTTTGCATCTATATTTATTAATGAGATTGGTCTATAGTTTTCTTTTTGGTTAAATCTTTGCCTGGTTTTGGCATTAGAGTGATGCTGGCTTCTAGAAGGAATTTGGGAGATTTCCCTCTGCTTGTATCCTTTGGAACAGTTTTATTAATAATGGTTGTAAGTCCTCTTTAATTATATTATAGAATTCTGCTGTGAAACCATCTGCTTTTTAGTTGTGAAGTTTCTTATTATATTTTCAATTTCCTCATATATTATGGGTCTGTTTTAGCTGTCTATCTCTTCTTGGTTAAGCTTTCATGAATTCCGGGGTTTCAGATACTCATCCATTTCTCTTGGGTTTTCAAATTTAGTAGAGTATAGGTTTTTGAGGTATTCTTATATGAGTTTCTGGATCTTTTTGTTGTCTGTTCTGATGTTTCCCTTTTCATCACAAATTCTATTGAGTTGAAGTTGCTCTTTCTTTCTTTTGATTAATTGGGCTAGAAGCCTATTTATCTTTTTTATTCTTTTTAAAGAACCAGATTTTGGATTCGTTGATTCTTTGTATTGTTTTCTTTGTTTCTATTTCATTGATTTCTGCTCTGATTTTTGTTATTTCTTCCTGTGTGTTGGGTTTAGGGCCAATTTATTGTTGTCTCTCAAGGGTATTTAGCAGTAGTGTTAGATCATTTATTTGTTCCCTTTTTTTTGATATGGGAATTTAGGGCTATAAATTTACCTCTTAGGACTGATTTTAATGTATTCCACAGGTTTTGTTGTGTTGTACTGTCTTTTTCATTTAGTTCCATGAATACTTTTATTTCATTCTTTATTTGTTCCCTGACCCATTTATTATTCAGGAGTGTGTTGTTTAGTCTTCATGTGTTCTTGTAGATAGTAGGGCTTATTCTGGCATTGATATTGAGCTTCATTGCACTGTGGTCTGATAGAATGCATGATATTATTTCAATCCTTTTGTATTTGTAGAGGTTTTTTCTGTGTCCCAGTATGTGGTTGATTTTGTAGAATGTTCCATGGGTTGCTGAATAGAAAGTATATTTTCTGGTGTTTGGGTGGAATATTCTGTAGATATCTGTGAGGTCCATTTAGTGTATTGTATTGTTCTGTTCAGATATCTTTCTGTTTATTCTTTGTCCAGTCGATCTATCTAATGGGCGCAGTAGGATATTGACACCCCCCACTATTAGGGTGTTGGGATTAATCTGTGCTTTGAGGTCCTGTACAATTGTGTTTATAAAGTTCAGTGCACTGGAGTTTGGTGTGTATACATTCATGAAATATATTGTGAAAACTACATGGTTAATTGTTTCTTTGATAAGGATGTAGAGGCCCTCTTTGTCTCTACTGATTTGTTTCACTTTGAAGTCTATTTTTTCTGATATTAGAACAGCACCTCCTGCTTGCTTTTTGGTACCATTTCCTTTGAATATTTTTTTCCATCCTTTCACTTTTAGTTGGTGGCTATCCTTGAGGGTGAGATAGGTTTCTTGTAGATAGCACATGGATGGGTTCTGTTTCCTAATCCATTTTCCCTGTCTATATCTTTTGATTGGGGAGTTCAGCCTATTAATATTTAAGGTTATTGTTGAGAGATATGTGATGCTTCCTTTTACCCCATTTTCTGTTTGCATTCTTGGTCTAGGTTTGTATTTCTGCAATTATACTTTTGTCCATTACTCTCTCTAGCTGATTGGGGATAGTTGCTCTTTCCTCTGACCTTTGAATTGCTTTGAGTATTTTCTGAAGGGTTGGTTATCTTGACATGTATTCTTTCATCTCGTTTATTTCATGAAAGATTTTTCTTTCTCCTTCAACTATAATTGACATTTTTGCTGGGTATAGTAATCTGGGTTGGCATCTATAGTCTTTTTGTACTGGGAATACTTTGGTCCATGTTCTTCTGGCTTTCATTGCACTGAAAAGTCAGTTGTAATTCTGATGGGTTTCCCTTTATATGTAATGTTGTTTTTCTCTTGTGGCCTTGAGAGTAATTTGTCTTTGTTTTGGGCATCTAGTATTTTAACTATGATATGGCATGGAGTATTCCTGTTCTGAGCTTGTCTACTTGGTATTCTACGTGCTTCTTGTATTTGTATGGGTTTGTCGTTTTTCAGTTTGGGGAAGTTTTCCTCTATTATTCTGTTGAAGATCTGATCAATACCTTTGTCCTGGGAATCTTCTTGTTTCTCTATCCCTCTGATGCAGAGGTTTGATCTTTCATAGCGTCCCATAGTTCCTGATTGTTCCACCCTTGTGATTTAAAAAAAAATTCATACTCTTTGTTTGAGAATTGTAGTTCTTCCATATTGTCGTTCAGTGTTGATATTCTACTTTCTACTTCATCCAATCTGTTACTGGGGCTTTATCTCATTTTTTATCTCCTGATTGGGTGAGTGCATAATTTCCTTTTCTTTTCATCTTTAGTATTTCCGGTTCCCTTTGGAATTTGTCATTCTCTCCTTCTAGATCCTTCATTCACTGGTCAGTTTCCTGTTTCTTTTCAGTGTGGGATCTTTTCAGTGTTTCCACTTCATTCCTGAGTTTGTCATTCTCTTCCTTGATTTCTTTGAGTATGTTTATTATTGTTCTTTTAAGATCTGTGTCCTGGGTTATATCCATGGATAAATCATTGTTGGAATCTTCTATAGGACTGATAGATTTAGCAGGGATTTATCATTTGCATTTCCCATGTTGTTGATTTTCCTTTGTGCTCTTGGCATGTGGATTTGACTTGTTTATAATCTGATGCAAAATACAAGTGCTTCTTCATTTGGTTGAAGGCCTGTTCCTCTAGGTTGGAAGGTTTGCTGTCTTTTGTTACTTTGTGCTCTGAGTCACCTTCTTTGTTCCCACCGGGATAGCCATTAGGGGGGGTGGGTGGCACTGTTTTTTGCCCACCCAATCCTGTCACCTCCAAGGTGCCTGTAGGTCCTTACATGATCCAGTCTGTGGAGGAAGCTCCAGAGACCTGGGCGCAGTCCCCAGTCCTTATGGGATGACAGTTGACAGTCAGGGTACACAGAGGGGGACAGGGGCCTTACCTTGTCCAGGCTAGAAGTTGGAGTTGGATTTTGCTTGTTTTTTTTTTTTTTTTTTTTTTTGCAAGTCCTTGAACCTCGCAGAAGATCTGCCTGCCCCTGCCCTCCCAAGTGCTAGGAGTAAAATTTTTAAGCCATTCAACTGCCTGTTCTTTTGACGGGGAGTTTCATCCACTGATATTGAGAGATGTGTATTTGTTCCTGTTCATTTCTTTTCGTTTTTCTTGGTGTTACTTGTATTTCCACAGTTATTCCCTTCATTTTCTTCTTCGTTGCCATGTGTGGGTAGTATGTTCCTTGTCTTCCACTCTTTGTATGGTTCAGATTCTCTGGAGGGGCTTGGTTTTTCTAGACCAGAATTCTTTCAGCATATTCATTGTGGATATTTTTCATTTCCGCCTTCACCTTTAATTAGACATTTTTGCTGAGTAAAATATTCTGGTTGGCATCTATAGTCGCAAAGAACTAGACTGCTTTTTTTTTTTTTTTTTTTTTTGCAGCTTTCATAGTATGTTCTCTTTGTTCTGTATGTTTAGTATATATATATATTTTTTACTATGCTATGCTGTGGGGAATTTCTTTTTTGTTCCTGTCTGTTTGGTGTCCTGTCTGTATATTTGTATGGACATGTCTTTCCTCAATTTGGGAGAAATTTTATTCTACAATCCTGTTGAAGATCTGGTTAATACCATTATCCTGAGATTCTTCTCCCTCTATGCTCATGATGTGAAAATTTGGCTTTTTCATCATATCTCACATTTCCTGCATAATCCATTCCTGCATATAAATTTTTTTTCCTAATCTTTGCTTGAGCAGTGCAGTTCTTCAACTTTACCATGCAGTCTTTTAATCCTGTTTTTCATTTCATTCATTCTATTTGTGAGGCTTTCTCTTGTTGTTTCAAATTGGCTTATTGAATGTTTTACTTCGTTCTTTACTTCAGCCTGAGTTTTCTTCAATATTTCTATCTCTTGTGAATTCAGTCAGAAGTTTATCCCTATCTTCTTTTATTTCTTTGATTTGTTTGTGTGTTCTTTAAATTTGTTGAATTCTTTGGTCATGCTTGTGATAGTTCTTTTAAATTTTGTGTCCTGGGCTATATCTGCAGGGTTCTCCTTGTAGAACTCTTTTATTTGCCTGGTGGTACTTGGCGGGGACATATTATTTGTGTTTTTTTTTTTTTTTCATTATTATTTTCCATTGTGGTTTTGGTATGTGGATTTTTGTTGTTTTTGCTTCCTGTGTGAAACTCTAGCCTTCCTTTGTTGAAGTCTGATTCTGTTTGTATACTTGATGTGCCTTTGTTGTTTTGTTATTGTGTGTGAAAAGTTGGTAGGTCTAGGCTTCAGGTTCTCTTTTTGATTTTATATTGGAGGTACCAGCTGGCTCTAGTCCAGCTACTCAGGAGCTCCCACTGAGGCCTAAGTCAGGGAAGAATCAAATGCTCTCAGACTTCCTCCTGCAGGCACAGCCTAATTTAGGAAGCTTGCTAGGCAAAGGCTGAATTCAGGGTATTCCAAGGCATCTGCAAAGGTCTAGGACCCTAATAAGGGGCAGAGAATCATAACCCTAAAGTATTGGGAGCTACTGTACTTGGTCCCAATGTAGGGGATGGGTACCAAGGACCTGGATAGCTCTTTGTCAGACTGAGCTAAGAGGATGGTCCAGGGAAATGGGTGCATTAAGAACAAAAGCAGGCCTGTGCCTAAGGTAGAAGGAGAACAGGATGTGGGGTTTGGGAAATGGGGATTTCTCAGGTTGTAGTGGAGTAAAGGTGCAGTGGGTAGAGTCAGACTTGGTCTCAGGAGACCAAAGGCAAGTTGGGGGTGGGGACAGCCTTTGAAGTCTCTAACAAACTAGACTGAAAAATTGAGCTGGTCTGAGTGCAGGGGATCAGGACACAGTCAGTGGGTCTGGACTAGGGTAGTCCAGAGATCTGGGGTGCCAAGGCTAGAAGTAGAACAGGATGTGCAGGTTAGAGGAATTGGAGTTACTCACGCTGTAGGGGAGTCAAGGAACAGTGGTAGCTGTCATTTTCTTCAATGGCATAGTCACTGGAGGAACATCTGGAAAGAATGGGTTCAGAGGGAAGGGGAGTAACAGAATAATAAAGGTGAGCATAATCACAATAATTTAATATATGTATGAAAATGTCAAAAATTTTTCAAAAAGTACTTTTTTGATAGAACTGGAGAATAACCGTAAAAGTAAATCTGGCTGTTATAGTTGTGCAAGCTTTGCCATTTGGAATTTATTAGTTGTGTTTTAAATCACAAAAATATAATGAAGTTATTTTCTTTGAATAAAAGACATAAATTATTTTACCATTAAACATTTATTGCTTTAAAAAAATGAAAAGATATATCATATGTACAATCTTTTCTAACACAGTACCTACCTTCAATGGAAAATTAGGCCGAATTTCCTGACCTTTAAGATAAAACTTATAAATACATACATTAAAATTATTTTAAGTTTGTAATACATGTAATTTTACATCACTTCAGTGCCCTCCCTTCAACATACTGTCCTTTATTTTGTATTATATGGTATATAAACCTGCTAAAACTAACCTAGAGGGTAGCTTTTGTACTGATCCATTATGTCTGGATGGCAGCATTTCCTGGCACTCTTCCTTATTGCCAGGCTTTTACATTTTTCCCCTCTCTTGGATTGTTTTTCTTCCACATAAATTATCATCATTTACAAATACCCAGACTAAAAGGTTTAAATTAGTTAAACTTTACTCTTATTTTTGTTTATATGGCTTTTGAAATTTTAGATGATTAAATTTGCTTTGGAAGATCAATAGGAAGCAAATATTTATTTGCTCTGAAA
Source organism: Rhizomys pruinosus (assembly GCA_009823505.1). Lineage (NCBI taxonomy): Eukaryota > Metazoa > Chordata > Mammalia > Rodentia > Spalacidae > Rhizomys > Rhizomys pruinosus. The sequence goes on from VZQC01014560.1 coordinate 1,327,359, forward strand.
TTAATGAAGAAGGCCAAATCAGAGTTAGGTATTCCTATGTCTCTTAACTAATGTTTCTTAATTTAAAGAATAAGTAATTCTATTACAATGACTGATGGGAGTATGATGAGATATGAATAGTGAACATTAAGGTCTAGAAAGATGTTCTGGTCTTTGCACATATGGGCAATACTAACTGGAATTAGTGAGTTATGAAAAAAGATATGAAGCTGGTTGAGTAGGGTGCTGACTGGGAAGTTGAGATATAAAATGTTTTTCCATTTCGAGTCCACTGAGATTTCTGATAATAGAATGACAGATATTGAGTATATTAAAAACTTTTCCAGAATCTATGTTGACAGACAAACATTTTTCTTCTGAGAACTGATGATGAAATATGGTAATATTCCCTTCACTTGTGGTTTTGTTTAATGTTTATATTTCTGGATTATGTTTCTTATTTTTAATTTAAGCCTCATTAGAATTTATGTTTGAGATAGTTCTATAGGTAGTTTATGCGTATGGGCAACTTTTGATGGATTTGACATAAACATACTATGGATGTCATAGTAAGGAAGTAAGTGTTTTCTTATTTTTCTCCAGAAAACTTGAAAAGATTATTTTGAAATTTCTGATGTACAGAAAGGATTAGTAGAGTATCCCAGTGAAATAACCTGAATGGGGGCTGAAGAGATGGCTCAGTGGTTAAGAGCACTGACTTCTCTTCAGGAGAACCTGGGTTTGATTCCCAACAAACACTGGAAGATATCAACTAACCTTAACTGGAGTTCCCAGGGGAATATGTCACCTTCTGACCTCTGGGGCATTGCACAAGGGTGCACTCACATACATGCAGGGAATACACTCATATGCGTAAAATAAAATATAGAAAAATAAATATTCTGAGTGTTAGTCCTTTATATTTTTCCTATTTCTCTGCTATTAATTTTTCTGGATATATCTTTTCCTTTAGCATATTAACAGAAATAGTATCTTTCCAGACTAATCATTTATATCCTGCATTTGCAAACCTGCATTAACTTGGGAGGGGGGCATGGAGGGGGAAATGTGTCTGGATTGAACTGAAAAGTGATGTATGAAATGCACAAAACTTATATATATATATATGATATATATAGATATACATATAATATGATATATCCACGATGAGATAATACTTCACCCATATTGAGACATTTGGTAGAAAAATAAAAAAGTAGCAGTAATTAATTGAAAATACATTTTGGCAAGGATGGAGAAAGGTGAGTACCCTATGTATTTTTCAGTGTTTGTTAATTCTCCAAATTCTTTATGCCTGCTTCCTTCCTATCTAATAAGGTTTTCATTATTTTATTTGCCTGAATGTTGTGTTGAAACCTTTGCTTAAGTTGGTCTTTAGAAGAGTTGAGAAATAGGTCTTCAGTATAAAGAAAACTTTGTTTTCTATTTTTCTCTAGATATCTTGTTAAAATTTCCTTAAATTTGTTTTTTTATACATTCTGTCAAATTATCCTCTCTTGTTTATCACAAAAATATTTACCCAGTATTGACATTGATTTTGGAACAAAGTTATAAATTAATCTGGAGAATTTGACACAGGAAAATTTTTGGTTTAATTGATATAGCTGTAAGCACAGTTACAGAATTAAACTGCTTTGTTTATTGGAATTTACAAAGGTATTTCATGAATTCCTGTTCTTCATTCAAAGTAACTAAATTCATCCATATTCAGTTTTCCAATGGTTCATAATCTTCCTGAAACTATTTGAAAATAATTATTTTTCACATGGGGAGAGGGATGAAATCAAAGTTTGTTCTTGGTTGTGTGTAAAATCTGGTGCTGTACTCTTTATTTGTTCTGTGTTTCAGACACATTTACTTATGAATATATTCTGTGTGCAACAATACAGAATTACTTGATTAAATTTATTTTAAATTATTGAGTTAGCATTAGGTCAATAATGTATATCTTTTAACTTAAACATTGTAACATTAATTCTAACATTAAGCTAAAGTAAACAGATACAGAATTGCCCTTATAGAATATCTTCTGGTGAAAATAATAACCATTACAATTCACTGAATACAAATATATACCATTATTTAACTAATTGCTTTAGAAGTAGTTATTTTATTTGATTCTTTTGTTACATGTGTCACTTAGTTACTATTCATGCCACATTTTACAGCAGAAATGAGGACTTCATTTAAGTGGTCTGAGGTACTAAGTGGCACTTCTAGAAATCTAATCCTTTCTAATTTTACAAACTTAAGCTTTTTGTTAGTAAAACTACTGTGCCTTTCTTTCTAGTCTTGTTATTATTACTTATAAAAAACTTGATTACCTATCAACTGATTAAGAGACGACATCTATTAGTTTTCTATTGGTAGTTTAGCAAATGACCACAAATTAAGATTAAACATTTGTCATTACATGGTCTTGCTGGGCAAAAATCAGTGTCTACACAGCTTCTTCCCCTTCTGGAGGTTTTAGTCAATGATCTGTTTTCTTCCCCTCCCTAGTTTCTAGAGTCTAGTCACACCATGAGGTTCATGGTTCCCTTCTCTCATCTTTAAAACCTCCAGGTCAAGTCCCTCTGACCAACCTTATCAAGCCTCAGCAGACAAAGGTTTAAGGACACTTGGTTAGGTTGTGGAGAGTAGGATATTGTAAAATCTACCTACTTTAATTTTCTTAATCACACCTATGCCTATTTTGGCATATAAGGAAATATATTCATAGCCCATGAGAATGATTAAGGATATAGATTTCTGTGGGCAGTCATTTTGGTACCTGGTGCAATATAGGAACCTGTTCTTGTAAAGAAAATTTCAGCAATTATACTGCTACCAAAGCAAAGGGAAAAGTAAGTACGATGCGAGTTCATTAATTCTAATACTCACAGGACTATTTTTTGACAATTCCTTAAGCTTACTTAATACTGAATTATATGCTTTCCTTGGTATTATCTTAATTGATTTTTATTGACATTTTGTATATTTCATATATCATTTTTCATTCCAATTTGGATACCTTCCCTTCTCTCTGCCCCTCCCCACCCCAGTTTATGCATTCTTCCATACTTGTCTTGCATCTTTCTCCCATGTTTCCAAGGATTTTTTTTTCTCCCGAGGCTTGTTGTTTTGAGCAGAATTTAACTGTATCAGTCAGCTCTTTGACCTAGTTTTTATGTTGTTGTTCCTTCCCCTTTGTTTTACTCCAAATTATGCCTATATAAAGAACACATATGTATCAAGATTATGACCTGTGGGAATAAATGGCATGTTAATTCCTAAATATGTTTTGGGGTTCACATTTTTCCCTTTAATGTTATATTACTCTAGAATGTGAATACATATCTTCCACCCATATATGGTAATTACAATGTGTGAATATAGGTGGTAGGTCAATTCTAGAGCCCATTAAGAGATTCACATTATAACAGCACAGTTTCTTTCAGATACAAAGAAATATAATAATAAAGTTGCTCAGTTTGCCTGCCAACTGGGGATTTGGTGTTAGAATCCACAAATGAGGCAAACCATTAGCCTTTATTTTTTTGGGACTGTGTTACTTCACTTAGCATAATAGCTTCGAGTTCCATCCATTTACTTGCAAAGTTCGTGATGTCATCTTTCTTTACCGATGCGTAGAGAACTCCATTGTGTAGATGTACCACATTTTTGTTATCCAGTCATCAGTTGAGGGGCATTTCAGTTGGTTCCAACTCTTTGCTATTGTGAAGAGAGCTGCAATAAACATAGCTGTGCATGTATCTTTGCAGTAGGATGCTGTACTAGTCAGGGCTCTCTAAAGAAACAGAAGCAACAGGACGAATATATAGCTATATACAGTTTATTGATTTGCTCACGTGAGTCCAACAGTAGCTGCACCACACTGGAGAGGCTGAGAATCCAAGGAACTGCTCAGTCCACAGGGCTGGATGTCTCAGTAGTCCCAATCTGGTGCTGAAGGCCCGATGGATTCCAGGAGATCTGCCGGTCTCAGTACACGCTGGGATCCATAGGGTTGATCACAGCAGCAAGACAAACTCACCAGATGAGAGAGGCAAGCCACAGGAGAAAAAAAAGGGACCAAGTCCCTCTGCCATGGCCTTAAATACTGCCTGCTGGCAGAAGGTAATGCCCACATTTGTGGTGGGCCATCTGGGTTGAGGTGGTTCAATCCAAAGATCCCTTTTCTCTTATTTGTTCCTTAGTCCAGTCAAGTTGACACCCAGGATTAACCATCACAAGTCCACCCCATTCTTGGTACCAAAATCTGTATTAGGGTTCTCTAAAGAAACAGAAGCAACAGGACAAATATATAGCTATATACAATTTATTGATTTGCTCATGTGAGTCCAACAGTAGCTGCACCACACTGGAGAGGCTGAGAATCCAGGGAACTGCTCAGTCTGCAGGGCTGGATGTCTCAGTAGTCCCAATCTGGTGCTGAAGGCCTGATGGATTCCAGGAGATCTGCCGGTCTCAGTACACGCTGGGATCCATAGGGTTGAACACAGCAGCAAGACAAACTCACCAGATGAGAGAGGCAAGCCGCAGGAGAAAAAAAAGGGACCAGCTCCCTCTGCCTTGGCCTTAAATACTGCCTGCTGGCAGAAGGTAATGCCCACATTTGGGTTGGGCCATCTGGGCTGAGGTGGTCCAATCCGAAGATCCCTTTTCTCTTATTTGTTCCTTAGTCCAGTCAAGTTGACACCCAGGATTAACCATCACAGATGCATATTGTGAGTATATACCCAGGAGTGGTATGGCTGGGCCAGGTGGTAGGCTCATTTTGAGTCTTTTAAGAGTTCTCCACACTGCTTTCCACAGTGGTTGTATGAGTTTATATTCCCACCAGCAGTGAATGAGTGTTGCCCTTTCCCCACAACTTTTCCAGCATTTGGTGTCTTTTTGTTTTCTTGATCTTGGCTAGTCTTACTGGGGTGAGATGATAACTTAGAGTGGTTTTAATTTGTGTTTCCTTAATTATTAATGATGTTGAACATATTTTAAGATGTTTCTCAGCCATCTTTACTTCCTTACTGGTGAAGTCTCTGTTCAGCTCTTCATCTTTTGAGTAGGTCATTTGTTTTCTTACTTTTTTTTTTATTTTTTTCTTTTTTATTGATGCTTTGTGTATTTCATACATCATTTTCCAATTCAGTTCAGGCATATATCCCCTTCCCTTCCCCCCACCCCACCCCTACCCATCCCAGATCATGCATTCTGCCGTTAGTTTTCTGCATCTTTCTCTGCTTTTTTGTTTTGTTTTGTTTTTATTTTTTTTAACAATAAGTGATAATTTGTGAGTACAAGCATCCTTCATGTAAAACCAATTTGCAAGCAGTTGTGCCCAAACCCACACAGCTCATGGGTCCCACCATCCAGCAGGGGGGGCTTGTATGTTCAATCAAGTTGATCAAATGAGTGTCCAGTCTATTTTGTAGTAGTTTCACCATTAACCCCAATCGAAGCCCTTACATTCTACCACGCCCCCTCTTCCGCAGATTGTTCCCTAGGCTTAGAAAAGGGGCACAGGTGGATGAGAAGCAAAATACTCTACTTTCTCTGGAGCTGATATCTTGGTCTCTAGTCAGTTCTGGCTGTTTTCTTTCATGGGCTGCCAGCTTGTCCAGGCATAAACTTTCGATCCTACTAACGAAGCACATGCAATTAGATATTTAGGTATTTAAACAGTATAATATATAGCCTTTCGATCCTACTAATGAAGCACACACAATTAGATATATAGGTATTTAAACAGTACTAATTGTTATGGTAGGTTACTTTGGTATAGACACAGATGTTTGGATGGTATGTTAATTCATGATTTACATTTTCTTCTGTTAAGTACGGCAGGGTCTTCGTGTGGTTTATAACATCTCCTAACCATTAGAGGATGTAAGCTTGTGACATCAGCCAGGGGTTGCATGAACTTTGCAGGTACTTCTTTGTTTTTTAAGTAGTCTATTTATACTGGATGTTAATCCTCTGTCAGATGTATAAGTAGTGAAGATTTCCTCCCACTCTGTGAGTTTTCTCTTCACTTCCTTGATTGTTTCTTTAGCTGTACAGAAGCTTTTGAGTTTGATGAGGTCCCACTTGTCAGCTGTTGTCCTTATTTCCTGTGCAGCTGCTGTTTGATTTGGAAAGTCTTTTCCTACACCTATGTCTTGTAGGTTGCTTCCAACTTTTTCTTCTATCACCTTCAGAGTTTTAATGTTTTAGGTTGAGATCTTTGATCCACTTGGAGTTTATCTTCATATAGGGTGAGAAGTAGGGGTTTAATTTTGTTCTTCTACAAATGGTGATCCAGTTTTGCCAACACCATTTGCTGAAGATGCTATCTTTCCTCCATTGAGCTTTTTTGGTCCCTTTGTCAAATATGAAGTTGCTGAAGTTATAAGAGCTCAAGTTTGGATCTTCAACTTTTGTTCCATTGGTTAGTGGTTCTGTTTTTTGCCAGTACCAGGCTGTCTTTGTGACTATAGCCCTGTAATATAGCTTGAAGTCTGTAATGCCCCCTGTATTACACTTTTCACTCAGGGTTGCTTTAGCTATTTGGGGTCTTTTGTTTTTCTATATGAATTTAAGGATTTTTTTTCCCGAGTCTGTGAAAAAAAACCTCATGGGGGTTGCATTGAATCTATATGTTTATTTGGGTAGAATGGATATTTTTACTATATTAATTTTCCAATCCATGAGCATGGAGGTCTTCTCATCTTTTTATGTCATCGTCAATCTCTTTCCTCAGGGTTTTCAAATTTTTGTTGTTGAGATCTTTGGTGTCTTTGGTTAGGTTTATTCCCAGGTGTTTTATTTTTTTGGGCCTATTGTGATTGGGAAGGTCTCTTTATATTCCTTCTCCAGTTGCTTATTTTTGGTGTAAAGAAAGGCTACTGATTTTTCCAGGTTTATTTTGTATCCTACCACTTTACTGAAACTTTTATTCATTTCTAGGAGTTTTCTGGTGGAGTTTTTAGTATCCCTTATGTAAACCATCATATCATCTGCAAAAAGGGATAGTTTTACTTCCTCTTTCTGATTAGTACCCCTTTAATTTTGCTTTTTTGCCTTAGTCCCTTAGCAAGCATTTCAAGCACTATATTGGTGAGGAATGGTGATAGTGGGCAGCCTTGCAGTGTTCCTACCTTTAAGGGGAATGCTTCCAACTTTTCTCCATTTAGGATGATGTTGGCTGTGGGTTTCTTGTATATTGCTTTGATTACACTGAGGAATGATCCCTCCAGTCCAATTCCCTCTAAGACTTTAAGCATGAAGGGATGCTGGATTTTGTCAAAGGCTTTTTCTTCATTGATTGAGATGATCGTGTGGTTTTTGTCTTTCAGTCCATTTATGTGTTTTATGATATTTATTGATTTACATATGTTGAACCATCCCTGCATTTCTGGTATGAATCCAACTGGTCATGATGGATGATCTTTTTGATGTGGGTCTGTATGAAGTTTGCATGTGTTTTGTTGAGACTTTTTGCATCTCTGTTCATTAATGTGATAGGTCTATAATTTTCTTTCTTATTTATGTCTTTGCCTGGTTTTGGTATTAGAGTGATGCTTGCTTCATAGAAGGAATTTGGTATATTTCCCTGTGTTTGTATCCTTCTGAAAAGTTTGAGTAAAGAGGTTATAAGACCTCTTTAAATGTTTTATAGAATTCTGCTGTAAAACGATCTGGGCCTGGGCTTTTTTTAGTTGGGAGTTTTTTTTTACTACATCTTCAATTTCTTCAAATATTATGGGTCTGTTTAAGCTGTCAATCTCTTCTTGGTTAAGCTTTGGTGAATCCCAGGATTTCAGATATTCTTCCATTTTTCTTAGGTTTTCATATATAGTAGAGGAGAGGTTTTTGAAATATTCTCATATGATTGTCTAGATCTTTTCTTTATCTTTTGTGATGTGTCCCCTTTCATCACGAATACTATTGATTTGGAGTTGCTCTTTCTTTTTGTTAACTGGGATAAAGGTTTGTCTACTTTGTTTATCTTTAAAAAAACCCAGCTTTTGGATTCATTGATTATTTATTGTTTTCTTTGTTTCTATTTCATTGGTTTCTGCTCTGATTTTTGTTATTTTTTTTCCTGTCTGTTGGGTTTAGGGTCCATTTATTGTCATCTCTCAAGTGTATTTAGCTATAGTGTTAGATCATTTATTTGTTCCCTTTCTGTTTTATTTGAGGGCATTTAAGACTGTAAATTTCCCTCTTAGGACTGACTTTAATGTATCCCACAGGTTTTATTATGTTCTATTTTCTTTTCCTTTAGTTCCATGAATACTTATTTTTTCCAAAGCCAATTTTTTATTGAAGCTCTGTGAGTTCCATGAATACTTTTATTTCAATTGCTTATTTCTTTCCTGATTCATTCATTATTCAGGATTGTGTTGTTTAGTCTCCATGTGTTTTTGTAGCTAGTTGGGCTTATTCTGGTTTTAATATTGAGCTTTATTGCACTGTGGTGTGATAGAATGTATGAAATTATTTCAATGCTTTTGTATTTGTAGTTTTAATTTCTGCGTCCCAGTATGTGGTCAATTTTGGAGAATGTTCATGGGGTGCTGAGTAGAAAGTTATTCTCTGGTGTTTGGGCGGAATATTCTGTAGATATCTGTGAGGTCCATTTATTGTATTGTATTGTTCAGTTCCAATGTCTCTCTGTTTATTTTTTGTCCAGTTGATCTATCCAATGGGCTCAGTGGGGAATTGAATTCTCCCACTATTAGTGTACTGGGAATAATCTGTGACCTGCAGAATTGCATTTATATAGTTTGGTGCATAAAAATTTAGGATTGTGAAGTCTTCGTTGTTAATTCCTAATTTTTTTGATTAGGTTGTAGTGGCCCTCTTTGTTTCTTCTCACTGACTTTACTATGAGGTCTATTTTGTCTGATACTAGAATGGCAACTCCTGCTTGCTTTTTGGTACAATTTGCTTGGAATTTTTTTTTTTATCCTTTCACTTTGAGTTGGTGTCTCTCCTTGAGGGTGAGATGTGTTTCTTGTAGACTATATATAGATGGATTCTGTTTCCTAAACCATTCTCCAAGTCTATGTCTTTTGATTGGGGAATTTAGATAACTAATATTTAAGGTTATTATTGAGAGATGTGTGTTGATTCCTTTCAACTTATTCTTGGTTTGCATTCTTGGTCTCAGTTTGTATTTATACTGTTATGCTTTTATTAGTTTCTCTCTTTACTTGCTTGGGGATAGTTGTTTCTTTCCTCTGTTCTTTGATTTGCTTTGAGTATTTTCTGAAGTGTTGTTTTTATGACAAATATTCTTTTATTTTATTTATGTCATGAAATATTTTTCTTTCTTCTTTAACTATAATTGTCATTTTTGCTGGATATAGTAGTCTGGGTTGGCATCTAAAGTCATTTAGCACTGGAATACTTTGGTCCACATTCTTCTGGCTTTCATGGTTTGCACTGAGAAGTCAGCTGTAATTCTAATGGGTTTCCCCTTATATGTAACTTGTTTTTCTCTTGTGGCTTTCAGTATTTTGTCTTTGTTTTGAGTATCTGGCATTTTAACTATGATACGGTGTGGGGAATTTCTTTTCTGGTCTTGTCTATTTGGTGTTCTATGTGCTTCTTGTATTTGAATAAGTTTGTCTTTTTTCAGTTGGGGAAATTTTCTTCTATTATTCTCTTGAAGATCTGATCAATACCGTTCTCTTGGGATTCTTCTCTTTCCTCTATCCCTATGATGCAGAGGTTTGGTCTTTCCATAGTGTCCCACCTTTCCTGGTTTTTCCACTCTTGTGGTTTTTTCGAGACAGGTCTCCCTGTAGTCCCCAGCTGTCCTGGAACTCACTCCTGTATGACCAAGGCTGGCCTTGAACTCACAAAGATCCGCCTGCCTCTGCCTCCCAAGTGCTAGGATTAAAGGCGTGCGCCACCACGCCTGGCTTCCACTCTTGTGTTTTTAAAAAATGTTTCATAATCTTTACTTGAGGTTTCTAGCTGCACTGTGTCATCCTGTAGGTCTGATATTCTTTTTTCTGCTTCATCCATTCTGCTTCTGAGTCTTTTCCCCATCCTTTCCTCCTGATTGGATGAATGTTCAACTTCCTTTTTCATTTCATTCTGTAATTTCTTCAGTATTTCCACTTCCTTTTGGAGCTTTTCATTCTTTTCTTGTAGCTAGTTGCTTTGCTGGTCAGTTTCTTTTTTTCCCTTCAACCTGAGATCTTTTCAGTGTTTCCACTTCCTTCTGGAATTTGTTATTCTCACCCTCTAGTTCTTTTTGGAGTTTGTCAATCTCTGCCTTTAGTTCTTTCTGGAGTTTATCATTCTTTTCTTATAGTTCCTTCATGAGTTTTTTCATTCTCTCCCTTTAGTTCTCTGATTTGTTCTTTATATTCTTTGAATATGTCTACAATTGTTCTTCTAAGGTCGGTGTCTTGGTTTCCTTCCAGGGAGATCTCATTGTTGGGATCTCCTAAAGGAGTGGTTGAGTTCGGTGTGGATTTATTATGAGCTTTTCCCATATTGTTGTTTTTCTGTTGTTGTGTCTTTGCCATGTGTATTTGGTTCCCCCACCCCTCTTTGTTTGTTTGTTTGTTTGGCTTCTGTGGCTAATCTCAAATGCTAATATGGAGGACTGGTTGGTCACTCAGTTTGCTTCCTGTTGGTTTCTTCCTCTGCTTTGGCTGTGCAGCCTCAAATCATTGACACTGCTGGATCATCCCAACCACAGCAAACCACAGCACCAGCAGGTTATCATCTCCACCACAGTACCAGTAGCTTGAGCATGGGGTGGGGGGGTGGCAGTTTACTCCTTTGGCCCACGTGCCAGCCCCCACCTGCCCACCGAGTGTGTGCGCTGCTGTCTATCCCTCTATCCACACACAGTTCTTCTCTCTGGTTCTAGCATTGGGCAGCAGAAGCCCTGGGTGGGCAGCAAGCCTGTGTGCCAGACACACCCACCTGGCCACTGCGTGTGTGCACTACTGTTTGTCCATCTATCCATACGCACAATTCTTCTCTCTGGTTCTAGAGGTGGGTGGCAGAAGCCCTGGATGGGCAGCAAGCCTGTGTGCCAGACGCCCACCTGGCCGACAAGTGTGTGCACCACTGTCTCCCCCCCTTTTTTTATGAGACAGGGTCTCCCTTTTAGTCCCAGCTGGCCCGGATCTCGCTCTGTAGACCAGGCTGGCTTTGAACTGACTGAGATCTGTCTGCCTCTGGATTCCGAGTGCTGGGATTAAAGGTGAGGGCCACCACGCCTGGCCAGCATATCTTAAATATAAATTATTTACTACAAACATAAGTAGTGTATTTACTTTCCCAAATCCCATATCCTGGTTTGCAGTTTTCCAGTAACAGGGAGCATAACTGTTGACCAGAATTAAGGTGAACATATTTACAAAGTCCATCCAAACTATCTCCTTCTGGGGTGCATGTCCCTAGTTCTATCTCTTAAATGGAGAATTCATTCCATTGATATTTAAACTGTTGTTGAGAGAATTAAATTGCTTCCAATCATTTTGATTTCTAGTACATTTTTACCCTAGGTTTTAATTTCCATAGTGACAGTAATTGTTTTCTGGTGTTGATTGGTTATATTCATCCCTGCCCTCTGCTCTTTGTAATCCTTGAAGTATTCTCTGCAGGCATGGCTTATTGGAGAGGAATTCTTTCAGCTTATTTATATCACGGAACATTTTCCTTTCTCCTTCAATTATAATAGACATTTTTGATGGATAAAGTACTTTGGGTTGGCATCGATAGTACTTTAGAACTGTGAATATTTTCGACCAGGCTCTTCTGGCTTTCATTGTCTGCACTGAAAAATCATCTGTAATTCTGATAGGTTTTCCTCTGTAGGTAACTTGTTATTTATTTATTTATTCAGTCCTCAGTACCCTTTATTTGCTTTGAACCTCTAGTGTTTTTACTATGATATGGCGAGGAGAATTTCTTTTCTGGTTCTTTCTGCTTGGAGTTGTATATGTTTCTAATACTTGGATAGGTATCTCTTGTTTTAATTTGGGAAAATTTTCCTCTAAAATTTTTTTTGAAGACCTGAGCTATATTGTTATCCTGTGAGTTTTCTTCTTCTTTTATCCCTATAATTCATAGGTTTGGTCTTTTCATAGTACCCCACAGTTTCTGGTTATTCCGTTCTTGTGTTTTTTAAAATTTTTCATAATCTTTACTTGATTTATTCAGTTCTTCCATATTGTCTTCCAATCTTGATATTCTATTTTCTACTTCATCCATTCTATTATTAAGAGTTTCTCCCATTCTTTCCAAGTTGTTTGTGGAATGTTGCATTTCTTTTTTCACTTCAACTTGAATTTGATTCAATGTTTCTATATCTTTTGTAATTTCATTCCACAGTTTATCATTGTCCGCTTTCAATTTATCCTGGACTTCCTTGTTTATAAGCTCCTTAAATTCCCTCAACTCCTTAATTTCTCTAATCATATTCATAATTGTTCTTTTGATATCTGTATCCTGAGTTATATCCAAGGGGTCTTAATTAGAGGGTACTTGAATAGGGGTATTATTTGGTGGAGATCCAGCTGAGTCTTTCACTGAGCTTTAGGCATTTGGGTAGCTTCTGTAGGGAGTGGTTCTAATGTGAAGCTTAGGTATTTATTGGGCTGACGCTGATGTTGGTTATATTCTTCAGATGTTTGTTGAATGCTTAATTGATGTACAGGTTTGGATACTTTAGGCTTCAAAATCTCAACTATAACCTAACATTGTACAGACCAACACCCCTCCCCCAACCAGCAAACAGTTTGCTCAATGGATGAAGCCACGTAACATACAAGCTGGCCTGAAGACTCCAGGCCTGCAAAACCCGCATCCTGAGGGCTCCACGCACTTGGGTAATGCAGCTAGAGTCCCCCACATCCAAGTGGGGTGAACACCAATCACCCGCATGGTGAGATGTACTCATGGAACCACTGTACACCACCCTTAATCTACCAGCTGATCCTCTGGGGCCAGATGCCAAGGTCTGTACCTGGGTTCAGTAGAATGGCTCAGATATTGGGGCTATCTTTGTTGTCTCCTGTTGCCTGAGGGTGACGTCTATGGTGCCCAAATGTAGTCCCTAAGGATACAAATGCCATTGGACTACCTCTGACCTTCCCAACGCTCTCGGGGACCCCTAAGTACCCCTCCTGAACTTTGCTCTTAGCTGCTCAGAATGCACCCACCTCCTTGGGAGCTGCCATCTTGGAGAAGCCTGTGGGTAGGCTGCCGAGATTTGTGGTGGGGCTCACTTAATCCCATGATGATCCATGTGGGAAACACGCGCAGGAAGGCACACCACGTGGAAACATGTTGAGGTCCAAATGCAGAGAGAGATTTTATTGCAAGATGTCTGCTTAAATATCCAGCATGACTCAATTCTCAAAGCCAAATCCTAAGCCTTTTCGTCACTATATCCCACCCCGTGGGTGTGGCCAGGGAGGTCCCATTGGCTTAGAATGCAACCCATCTTAACTAAGTTTTCCCACATCTCACCCTTTTAATTTTTTTAAAATTTTTCTGAGAGGCAGGGGAGCCCATGGTGAGGCTAACAACCCAAAGGAACATGAGTTTTGGATAGCCAGCTGCTCAAGCCTGTTTTGAGTGCTAGGCAGTGAGGGGGCATGTCAGACCTGAAACTTTATTTTCACACTAAGGCCAAATAATATATATATAAAAAAACCCAACCATGAAGTGAGCTAATTGTCAAGCATAAGCAATGAATGTAACTAACATTCATGTAAAACCAGTTTGCAAGTATCTATGTCCAAATTTTGAACAACCCAAGGTTCCCATATTCCAATTGGAGAAGCTTATATGCACAAGCATGTTGATCAAATAAGAGTCCAGTCTATATTGCTATAGTCTCATGATTCACCCCAATCTCCACCACCCTTACATTCTACCATGCCTCCTCTTCCACAAGTTGCTCCCTAGGCTTTGGGGAAGGGGCACAAGTGGGTGAGAAGCAAAACAGCCTATTTTCTCTGGAGATGTCATTTTGGACTCTAGTCTGTTCAGGTCATTTCCCTTCATGGATTGACAGCTTTATCCAGGGTACCTTTTTAATCTTACTAACAAAGCACAAGCAATTAGATGTACAGGCATTTAAACAGTAATGTTTATTATGGCAAGCTAAACTGTGAGCATAGACACAGATGTTTGGATGGTATGCTAATCCACAAACTGTGGTTTTTCTATAAAGGGTGATAAGTTCTTATTGTGGCTTATAATATCTCCTAACCACTAGAGGACATCAGCCATGAATTATTCCTCCAAGAGAGAGCTAATAGCTAATTAGATTCGGGATATATATATATATATATATATATATATATATATATATATCTGCCACTATTACACAGTATCTCCAGGCAGTTGACGTGTAGCTGATACTGACAGAGGAGTCTTGCTTGACTCAAGCAGACCAATATTTTGCTTTATTGCTTTAGTGGCCTTTGGTAACACTCTCTGGCATTTCAGAGGCCAACTGTACACTAGCAAGTGACGTCTCAAAACATTTTTCCATGCTTACACCAGGTCTTTGACAACAGGGACTTACTGCCTTTCTCCTTGCAGATATCCCACTTATAAGCAAAAGGTCTTAATCATTTTGGGGGGCTTAAATCCCCTAGCCAACATCTCCTAGGCAGAATAATCCATTGCTGATATCAGAGCTCTCCTGTATTAATATATTTTGCTTAATTACACAGCTTATAAAGACTTTACTATTGTATTTGCCTCTAAATAGAGAATTATCCTTTCACAGTTCCTATGTCTATCAGTCAATTAAAGAAGGTAGCTATACCTGTTTTATAAGAAATTACCAGTATAACAGTTGGCTCTAATTTACAGTTAGGGTATGACTTCATTACCATCATGTTTTTCTTTTTCCTATAAAAGGGAGGGGTAGGAAGGTTTCTCAGCATCTGGAAGGTTAACTTCATTAGGGCACATTATAAAAAGTTATCCTGAATAGACTTCAGAGAGATGCTCAGTGTCTGTGACTCAGGCAGTCTGAGGTATCTCTTTCTTTAATGTTCAGATGGGTCAGCCTCTCTGCTGGCATATCCCAGTCCATCCTGCACAGCCAAAAGTTGTACATTTTCAGGCATTTAGATTGGTGATTTTTACCTGTGGGAACATATAAATCTCCTCCCATTGTTAGTTTCAAGACTTCAAAATTGAAAATTTATCAAAAGGTTTGGAACACAGAGTTTTCCCTTTGTATTGCAGAAGGAATACTATACCACCTCCCTCTTTTTTTGTTTTTTAAATTTTTATGTTTTGAACTATAGATGCCTAAGTTGTATTACACATACCTATAAACAGGCACCAAGGCATAAGTTTTCATCAAATTTACCCAAACTGTTTATCCAATGATACTGTATGCTACTTATTTGGGGAGTGAACTTAAACTTAATTTCTTTAAATTATCCTACAAGTAAAAGAAAGTGTTACAAGGTGATACTGTACAACACAGAAAAATATAGAGACCATTGGTGTACCTTAACCCCAAAGTTGTTGTAAATTCAATACAGATTACAAATAAAACAATTAACATATTATATTCCCAATTAGTTCAAATGTATTACCATTTTCACCAAAACCAACCAAATTTAACTAAACATTTTTACTAAGTCTTTTATTAAGTCTACTAATATCCTATAATATGTAGACAAAGCTTGGGCAAAGTTGAACACCTGCCTAATAAATTTTACCAAATATACACTTTGTTCTTTAAAACTATATGACTAGACTATGACTTTAGAGAAATCAAGCCCATTAACTTATATGGTTTATTTTGGATTTCTTTTTTTTTTTATTTCTTTTATTTTATTTATTTTTTTTAATTTTTTTTATTTTACTTATTTCTGTACGTGTATGAATGTACTGTCTGCATGCAAGTGTGTGCACCTGTGTCGTGCAATGCCGCGGAGGTCAGAAGATGGTGTCGGATTCCCCTGGAACTGGAGTTCTCCTGGAATTGGAGTTTCAGACGGTTCTCGTCCGCCATGTGGATGCTGGGGATCGAACCCGGGTCCTCTGTAAGAGCGGTCGGTGCTCTTAACCGCTAGGCCATCTCTCCAGCCCGGATTTCTTTATAAACCTCTGCTGAAATACCTCCCTATATAAATATATGTTATTTTTAAGTATACCACTTTAAACTTCAAACCTTACAAAGTAGATTTTATTTTATTTTATTTTTATTTATTTTTCTCCATGTGTATGAATGTACTGTCTGCATGCAGGTCTGTGCACCCATATTGTGGAATCCCGCAGAGGTCAGAAGAGGGTGTTGGATCCCCCTGGAACTGGAGTTCTCCTGGAATTGGAGTTACAGACAGTTCTCAGCTGCCATGTGGGTGCTGGGGATTGAACCCGGGTCCTCTGCAAGAGCAGTTTGCTCTCTTAATCGCTAGGCCATCTCTCCAGCTCCACAAAGTGGATTTTAATAACTATCTTCTTCCAAGCTCTTGGCCTTCTCCAGACCTGGCATGAAAACCTGCTTTAAAGATTTTTCAATATTTAGCTCTTAATAAAATTTTCTTTTACAGTTCTTACACCCATTAGTTAATTAAACACTGGCTAGATATGCCCCATGAGAAATTGTTACCATCATTACAATCTTAATTTTTATTTTTTTGTGGGAGCTTCTAGGAAGCTTCCTTTGTCACAAGCAGGTGCAGCGCAGTTCTGTTAAGGGAAGGGGGACACAGTGCCCACTTTTTGGACACTGCGGGGAACTGGCCCCATTGCGTAGAAGTCAGTTGGTTACTCCTGCAACCCGACCGGAGAGGTAACTTCCTACTCAGGCCCTTAGCCTGGGTCAACAAGACACGTTTCCCACTTTTGGCAATGACTTTCCACCTGCCCAAAGCCAGGACAGGAATTTGACACCAGCTACCCAGGTTGGTGGTCCTCAAAGGGAGCCTTTTTCCAGCCAACTGATCAAACAAATGAAATGCAGGCCTCAACACCGGCTACCCACTGGTCATCTGAACTAAATGTAGGCATGTCTTAGCCTGCATGTGCACAATAATTAAAAAAATGGTGGCCACGAATTCCACAATGATGTTAATGGGAATTCACATTTTTTTTATTTTTTAAATTTTAAAATTTTTATATTTTTAATTTTTTATTCCAAAGACCCAAAAACTTATTAACAATTTATTACAATGAAAACCTGGTTGCATCTTTGTTTTAGATGTTGAAAGGGCGTAACCAGTAGGTGGCAGTGTAGATCCATTATTTTAAATGTTTTTAATAACTTTTTAATTTCTTTTCATTTTTTAACAATAAGTAATAATTTATGTACAAGCATCCTTCATGTAAAACCAATTTGCAAGCAGTTGTGCCCAAACCCACACAGCCCAAGGGTCCCACCATCCAGCTGGGGGGCTTGTATGTTCAATCAAGTTGATCAAATAAGTGTCCAGACTATATTGCTGTAGTTTCACCATTCACCCCAATCACAGCCCTTACATTCTACCATGCCCCCTCTTCCGCAGATTGTTCCCTAGGCCTAGAACAAGGGGCACAGGGGTGGACCGAAAGCAAAAACAGTCTACTGTTCTCTGGGCTGTTGTTTTGCGGCACTCTGGTTCAATTTCTGGCTGTTTCCTTTCTGGGATGGACAAGTTTGTCCAGGAAACCATTCTTCATCCTACTAATGAAGCAGCAAGAATTGATCTAATAGGTATTTAAACAGTACTAATGTTTTATGTGGTTGGTTACTTTGGTATAGCAACAGATGTTTGGATGGTTGTTAATCCTGAATTTATTTTTTTCTGTTTAAATATGCCAGGGTCTTATGTGGCTTTAAACAATCTCTCTAACCCACTAGAGGAAGTAAAGCTCATGATCAGCCGTGGGTTATTCCTCCAAGTGAGAGGAGCTAATAGCACAATAGGATTTAGGATTTATTTACAGCCGGCATTGGCTGCCATCTGTGCACCCACTATTTCCATGTAGTGGAGGTTGGTGTACCTGGTCACTGATAGGAGGAGGAGTCTCTGCTGACTAAAGGGACCCATTATTGCTCTATTGGTGTAGTGGCCTTTGGTTAACACTCTCGGCATTCCAGAGACCAACTTGTAAATTGCAAGTGCGGTCTTCAATACATTTCCCATGCTATAGCATGCACGGGCCTTATTGCCTCTCTCTTTGCAGGTTATCCAGTTCTTAACAGGCAAGAGCCTTTATCTTTTGGGGGAGATTGGATCCCCTGGCCAACATACATTCCTTGGAGAATAATCCATCTCGATTATCAGATGCCTCTGTATTCATAATTTTGCTTAATTTGCATAGCTTAAGGAGACTTTAGCATACGAATTTGGTCGTGAATCGAGAATAATCCTTGTCTCGGTTCCTATGCAGTAGTCGTCAATAAGAAGGGTCTCTTAGTGTACCAGTGTGATTATAGAGATACCATCTTAACAGTTGGCTCCAATTTACATTAGAGAATGACTTTCTCATCATATATTTCTCCTTGTTCTATGCGAGGGGGAGGTAAGGAAAGTCTCTCAGCTGGGCGTGGTTGTTGGCAAGCCTTTAATTCCCAGCACTTGGAGGCAGACGGTCAGGTGGATCTTGTGAGTTCAAGGCCAGCCAGGTACTTACAGAGTGAACTTCTAGGGGGACAGTTGGACTACAGGGAGACCCTGTTCGTGGAAAAGACCAAAAATAAAAAAAAAAAAAAAAAAAAGAAAGTCTCTTGTATTAAAATTTGCGGCACCTAGAAGGAAGTTTTTCATTAGGACTCATTATAAATAGTGTTACACGTAGGATCCACAGAGGGGTTTGCTGTCCTGTAGCATATTTATTTACAGCTCTGTTCACAATAGCAAAAAGCTGGAACCAACCCAAAAGCCCCTCAAAATGAGTGGAATAGAGAAAATGTGGTACATGTACACTGATGGATGATGGAGTTCTATGCAGCAGTAAAGAAAGAGACACATCATTGACTTTGCAGGTAAATGGATGGCGCTTAGAAGAGATTATTATTTAAGTGAAGTAGCCACAGTCCCAGAAACACAAACTCCGAATGGTCTCCATCATGTGTAGATCGCTAGTTGGCCACTAAACCCAGTATAAATATTTTTTGTGGAAAGGTATGCTATTAAAAGAACCACAAGGGGCTGATAAGATGGCCTAGTGGTTAAGAGAGCCGACCACTAATGTGGAGGACCCTGGGTCGATATCCAGCACCCACATGTGGCCGAGAACCATATACTGAAACTCAGGAGAACTCCCGTCTCAGGGAAATCCAACCCCTCTCTTCTGACTCTACGGCATGCACAACACGGGTGCACAAACTTGCATGCGACAGTTACATTCATACACATAAAGAAAAAATAAAATAAACAAAAGAACCAAACAGGAACCAGACCATCGGAAAACTGACTGAGAACTGGAATGGGAGGGGGGGAGTGGCAGGACGAGGGACCATGGGTGTATAATTGATTAATGTATATTTAATGGCGTGAGTTCAACAAGTATCCAATTTTGCCCAGACTCTGGTTACAGGTCTACATTGGTGTTTAGGACCTTAGTAAACGTAACAATGTGTATATAAACCACATTGGTTAAATTGTTCTGATAAAAGTAACCCCGTAATGCACTGAGTAATTGGAATATAAAGTTGTTGCCCACATTAGTGTCTTACATTAAAATCTGTTATATCAACCAATAAACTTTGGGATTCCAACATACAAACGTTCTCTATAATTTTTTGCTGTTACACGATTTCTCTTGTAGCATTCTCTTTCCTGTAGGATGATTTACTTAAAAAATTAAAGTTGCGGGCTGGAGAGATGCTACGCGGTTAAGAGGCACCGACTGCTCTTGCACGGGACCCGGGTTCGATCCCCAGCCCCACAGGCGGCTAAGAACCGGTCTGTAACTCCCAATTCCAGGAGAACTCCCAGTGCAGGGAATCTGACCCCCTTTCTGCCTAGCTGGCTACCTTCACAAGACCCTGGCACAGGCACAACTGGCATGCAAACAATACATTCATACACATACAAAAAAAAAAAAAAAAAAAAAATTAAAAAAAAAAATTAAGTTTGCTTCCCAAGCTAACCACATATAGTTACCCAAAACAGCTTGGGTGAATTTGATGACATCTGCACCTTGATTCCAGCCTATAGCTATGTGTAATACAACTGCCTTTTTAAAAAAAAATTTTTTTAATTTACTATTTTTGTATGTGTATGAATGTACTGTCTGCATGTAGGTTTGTGCACCCGTGTTGTGCAATGCCGTGGAAGTCAGAAGAGGGTCTCGGATTCCCCTGGAACTGGAGTTCTCCTGGAATTGGAGTTACAGATGGTTCTTAGCCACCATGTGGGTGCTGGGGATCGAACCCAGGTCCTCTGCAAGAGCGTCAGTGCTCTTAACCACTAGGCTATCTCTCCAGCCGTACAACTGCCCTGTTTGAGACTCATGGGTCAAAAAACAAAAACCTAAAATAAAAAGGGGGATACAGATATATATTAAACTTTTTTGTCAAAAACTTTGCAATTCAAATCTTAAAACTAACTATGGGAAAAGATTTGTATGTTCCAACAGGTCAAAAATGTCACCAACTTAATGGCTGAGAAAGAAAAGATACAGCTTTGCATTGTGTAGGATGTACCAGGAAGTGCCAGCAAAAGGTTGGCCCGTCTGAACATTGAAAGGAAGAAAAAGCCTCAGACTGCTACAGACATCCAACCCCTCTGTGGATCCTACTTGTATTTTAAAATTTTTAATAGATAACCCATAACCTTTGTTGAAATTGAATTATGTGTTGGCTGTTTTACATAAATTTGCGTCTTGAGAAGGAAGGGCCACGTTCCAACTCAGAGGCAATGTTTTTACTGGTATCATGGCTGTTAACAATAAAATATACCTAGAACACAAGTACCCACATCCATACACACGTGTGCATGCACATACATACATACACACATACATACACACATACATACATACATACATACATACATAAAGGTTTGTTAGGTTGACCTGTAAGAGAGGAAAACCATATTGTTTGATGTTCAATGAGAAACATGAAATTTTTATAATTTGTCATAGGGTTATTTTTACATTATTAGAATAAATGTCCTAGTAATGTATAGAACAGATGAGATCCATATGCTACCTCTTAGGCCCATTCCCAACCATTTGCCTTCAATGAACTATCCCTAAAGTCTACTCCTATTCTTTCCCTATCCTGTCCCTCTGCTAAGTCTAACTGCCCCTATGCTATTTACAAATCTAAAGATTGAGGATTCCCAAAAGTAGACAGGCCAAAGTTGTTTGTAGTCTTGGACCAATCCATCTTGTCTTATTATTAAGACTTTGGAAGAATAATAATTATCCATAATCACAACAATAATCACAATAATTATAACCATTATTATTATTAATTATCAATAATTATTATTAACCATTATTAGTCACAACATTAATAATTATTATGAATAATAATTGTCAATAATAGCCAAGAACAATGAGCAAGTTATTAGACTGAATTTTTATCAATTATTATTAAAAATTATATTTATTAACAATAACTATAATTATTAATAACAATTACTAACAATAATCAGCAAGAATTTATCATTAAACTGGATAATATGCATACTATGAACCCAATTAAAAATTGTTAACACTAAGGGGTATAAAACATTTTTTATGAATTGAATCTATTTTTGTTTATAGTCAGCTAATTAGAATTAAACCTGTAGGATTATAATGAAGCAAAAGCAGTAACTTGCATTCACTCACACATACACACAGCTTGAAGATGGGCTTAAAGAAGCATAAAACAGTTTTATTCAAAAATATCTCATTTAAATTGAACCAAAATATCAGTTCATGATTTTACTAATGGTCCTTTAAAAAAGACAATTTATCGGAGCAAGTTTGCTTTGTTAGAACTCCAGGGCCTGTAAATTTTTCTTGAAATCCATCTATCTTGTTTCCAAAATGCTGAAATCAAAAGAATGTTACCTAAAATCAAAATTTAAAGGGCATGATTTAGATACCATCTGCTCAGTCCATCCAGCAGCTGGTACACATTCACAGCAGGCTCAAACCACGTGTGATCAAAAATTCTGTGAGAAGAGATCTTTAAGGTGAATCACATTTAAAAAGAGCAAGATAAAATTAAATCAACCAATTAATTTTAACTGTGCTCATATATTTACTCGAAGGATATCTAGGGTATCTGGGAGTTAAGTAAAAATATTACACTTTAAGTTAAGCATGCTGAAATGGATTTGAATTACTGTTAGCTAAATACCAATTTTGGATCTACAAATAGCTGGCATGTTTTAGGTAAGAAGTTAGATTTAGAAATAGTTATGAAAGAAACCCACAAGAAGACAAGACAGCAATAAAAGGCAAAATTTAAGAAAAATGTATCAAGTGGCCAAGATTTAAAATTGTCTGGAAAAAGCTGCTCTTGGTTGGGTGGTTCCCTTGAACGCCTTAATTTGCAGCAGAAAGAAGTGGGCTGGGGTCTAGGAGAGCTACCAGGAGAAAATTTACATACGAACAGAACAAGTTAAGGTTGGAACTGAGCTTGAGGAACCCATTCCTCACAGCAGGAGATGAAGTCTTTCTTTGCGGGGTAGAATTTAAAACCAGAAAGTTTTTCAGACCTGTAGAATTATGAAAAATGGTTTCAAGGCCAAGCATGGCTGCTAAGCCTTGGTATTAAACTCAGCCTTAAAGTCACTGGCTTTTATAGCCTGCAGGAGTGACCATGCCAGGAGACATATACCTGGAAGGCACTGGGTACTCCCTCTGAGCCAAATTAGAGCCAGGCTGCCTTCCTCCACGTGTACAAAGCCACATATTCTCAGATCATTGTCCCATCCACTGAAACCATCAGGAAAGACAGCTCCCCTACAGTAGATAGATATCAGGAGAGAGAGAATAAAGAGAAGAAAAAGGCAAGATTTAGGGGTATGCATACCTAAGTTGTCAAGGTTTCCTCCTGCCCCACTCAAGGGCGCCATTTGTGGGTAGGCCGCTGAGTTTTGTGGTGGGGACGATCCATGTGGGAAACACGCCAGGAAGGCACTCCACGTGGACACATGTTGAGGTCCAAATGCAGAGAGAGATTTTATTGCAAGATGTCTGCTTAAATATCCAGCATGACTCAATTCTCAAAGCCAAATCCTAAGCCTTTTTGTCACTATATCCCACCCCAAGGGTGTGGCTAGGGAGGTCCCATTGGCTTAGAATGCAACCCATCTTAACTAAGTTTTCCCACAGAAGCCCCTATTTTATATATTTTTATGCCACCATGCAAATTCTTTTTGGTTCATCTATTTTTTCCATCTCATTCTCCCTTTGCTTAAATATAGTTGTCAAATCATTTTGAAATACTCATCTGTTAACTACATTACTTGGAACATTTTTGTTTCAGATTCTTTTAATTTTGTTCACTAATTATTGGATTATTTTAAACTGATTATTAACATGTTTTGTAGTTTTTGTTTGTTGAGACAAGGTTTCATGTACTCTAGGTTAATCTTGAACTCTATGTAGGGAGGCTGGCCTTGAACCCTTGACCCTCCTGCCTCCCCCTTAAGTGCTGGGATTACAGCTATGTATCTCATGCCAGCTGTGTTTAATTGTATAAGTAATATTGAATGTATGTTTTAGGTAGTCTGATTTATGTTATTTAGTTCTTCAATTTTGTTCTGGCATGTAGAAACATTTTTTTTTGGTCTTTTTGAGACAGGGTCTCTTTTCAGCCCAGCTGATCTAGAGCTAGCTTGATGTGTAGACTAGGCTGCCAATCTCAGAGATCTGTCTGCTCTGCCTCCCCAGTGCTGGGATTAAAGGCCTGTGCCACTATCCCATTTATTAGTAACATTTTTATGGATCACCTTTAACTTGTTAAAGTAGTTTAAAGTTTTGTGAGGGAAAGCCAGTTTCAGTTTTATTCTTAATCCCAGAGTATATACCTTCTATCAAGACAAATTTGGCTCTTTTCAGGGGTTTGAAAGAGCTCACTATTGAACTCATGCTGGCCTTGAACTTGTGACTCTCCTGTCTTTGCCTTTTGAGCACTATTATATGTATGAACTCCCATACTCTGATTGATGAATATTTTTAATCCTCATTATTAGATGAAGCATTTCTAAAGTCCAAATGGATGTTCTTGGTCTGTAACCACTGGCTGCATATGAACTCTATGGCTTTGTAAACTTCTGCTCTGCTGTCTGAAATGCCAATAGCCGTTCTCACCTTTTCCAAGCTTTGCCCTTCATACGTAAAACTTGGAAGTTGATTAAACAACTTGAGGTGGAAATTATACATACACTTTAAGGATTCTGTCCTTTTAGCTTTTTCCCCTCTGAGAGCTTACTACTGCAATTTCAGTTGTCTTGGCTGTCTTGTATTGCGATCTCTGTTTCTGCTGTCCAGTAGGATTCGTCATCTTTAGTTAGGTTCAGTTTCCCTGAGCTGTGGTCTGGAAAATGCTCCCAGGGAGAAATCCTGGGTTTATGTGATGTTTATCTTGTTTGCCTATTTTCTCTCGAGGACCACAGCCCTGCACTGGCTGCTACCCAATGTCTGAAAACAGTTGCTATATATGTTTTGTCTAGATTTTATACTTGTTTATAGCAAAATGTTAAGTCCAATAATAGCTACTCTATGGTGGATGAAACTGGAACATGCCCACAGCATTTTTTTTTAATTCTCTGAACCATCTCTTACTTTCAAAACACCTTTGTTCTGTCATTCCAATGATCAGGACCTGATGAGTTCTTTTTTTTTTTTTCCCTCATAATTCCCTTTAGCTGGCTGCAACTGTTATATGTTCATCTACACTATTTGGATGTAAGCACTCTAAAGCAGACAATCTAACAAAGAGCCTCTATCGGCTTAGAATAGCACTTGTGTTCTGCTAAACTTTAGATCATGTTAGCTTTGATTTTCTTCTATTTTCTCCTATTATTTCCTGTTAATCCACTGACTTCCATCTGCTATGGCCTGGGCACTGACTTCCTGATTCCCACTTGATTTCCTAGCCACTGCACCTTTTTGTTTTAAACACTAATTGACTGTTGTCCACTAACAATCTTCTTTAGACTTCCATTTCATTTGTCAAGTCTCATTCTAACCACCAATCTGATATAAGTGTTAAGTAGGAATTTATGTTACAAGTTCTACCCTTATTAGGACTAACTACTTGATGCTCTGTAATTGCTGATATGTAAGAAAATATGTAAGGAAAATAAAGGTTTTCTTGTGTGTAAACAATATAAAAGGAGAGGAAAGGATATGTTTATTTATGATGTTACAGGAGAAAGAAAGCAAATAGGAGACACACTAAGTCCGTTATGACTATCTTAAAGGACAGATTACTATCAAGATTAATTCATGGGCTTGAGTCCATGAAATTTTATCTATGCCATTAAATCATCATTATTTCCTAGAAGATAGGAAAGAAAGGCTAGGAATACAGCTCAATTGGTGGTGTGTGCGTCTGACATGCACATGCCCTGGGTGCATTCGGCAGCACACCCTAAAATTAGGTGATGAGTGCAAACCTGCAATGGCAGCACTAAGGAGGTCGAACAAGAAATGTTAAATCTCATCTCAACAATGACAGTAAAATGAAATGGGATGGTAGGAAAATTTCCCAATAAAGAGGGTGAAGAGGTTCTGATAATAGAGCAGCCAAGGATATCCAATTTAATATTTGCTATTTTGCCTTTAAATATTTTTCCATTCATGATAGTTTCATACAAAAAATTGATGCAGACTGAATTTAGTTCTCATTTTATATTTTGATTGTGGTTATTCTGTCATCTTGAAAATAGCACTAAATGGGTCATCTATATCATGCCTTCTCCTCCCACAGCTCAAGGATCATTGAAGAAGAGGGTGAGGAAAGATTATAAGAGCTAGAGGTTGTGGATAAATGAGAGGAAAAAGTGTCCCACTAAGAGTGTTCTTTTTAGCGTATTTTATGATGGAAATAAGAAAAAAAAACCCTTTAATTTGGGGATGGGAATATTTTACTTATTTTTAATGTATTTTGGATTGAGGCTCAACTGAGCCAATTTAATTATTTGAAAAAAGAAAAAAAATTAAATTGGTTAGTTAAAAAATTTACCCTCATTTCTAACTCTATGACAGTCACATCTCCTTCTTTATTCAATTTATAACACTTGAAATAAGGAATAAAAGCAGTCATTTTTCTAGTGCTGCCATGACAAACTGGATGTGTAAAGAAAGAAGTATATTGGGAGCTGAGCAGGCTCTCAGTCTTATTTGTCATAAAAAATAAGTATATTAGTTCTGCAGGCTTTGAAGTGAAAGTATTGGTCAAGTTAGCTCTTTGACAGAAAGGTAAGAGAGAATTTGTTACCTGCCTCTTTACCAATGTCTAGTGGTTCCCCGGCGTTAGCATTCCTTAGCTTCAATATGCATCCTTCAATACAGCAGCTTTGACATGATAGTGGGACAAGCTTTAATGAATTATTTTATCTTGCTACCCATGTTATGACCCTCTATCCATCAGGTTACATTCGCAAGTACTGAGATTTCATATGTCACCATACTCTGCTCACAACAGACAGGATTCTAGCATAATATCATTAACAGCAATGAGAACATTTTGCAGAGTTGTTTTCATTTATTCTTTTCATCCTTTAGATATGAGGAAATCATTTTATCAGTAAAAGTCAGTAATGCTTTGTTTTAGAAAGACCCATTTCTCTTTGTAAAAGTTGTGTACAGGAGGACAGGAACAGCACTTGTTTTCCTCTCTGTTTAATTTCTAGGGCCCAGCACAGTCCTCATAAGTTCACAATGATTGCTTAGTAAATAAACGGATTAAATTTTCCAATATAGGGAAATTTTACAAAATGTGAACTACCCAAGAATGATTTCAAGAACATATTTTTCTGTTGTGTTTAAAATGATATTACTTTAAAAGTTCTTTTTTGATCAAGTATAATTTAAACTGTATCTGTTCAGTGAAGCCCAAAGTTCACTAAGGCATCTATTTTATACAGCTTTCAATGGAGAATAAAAAGAGAGAGGGGCTAGGGCTGTCGCTCAGTAGTAGAGATCTCATGTAGGAACAACGTATAAAATGGACAGAATCTAGACTAATGACTTTTACTGAACTTGCACCAAAAAAGCTATTGTTATAATGTAAACAAGCTCACTGAACCATGTGCTTTTGTGACCTGGGTACCAGACCTTCATCCCTTAGACCATACTTTGCCCTCTATCCAAGATAGTGAATGAATTTGGGTGTGCTTGAATGAGCATATCAGAGCTCTGGAAAGAGTGTATTCATATTCCTATCGTCACTAAAGACAGGATAACTGAGGAGTAAACTTGACATTGTATGTATACAATATAACTGAATAAAAATGTGCATGCAGTGTGGCTGGAGAGCATAGTTCAGTGAGAGATCTGAAGTACCAAAGTTGGAGTTTGGGTTCACTCTTGGCTATTGAGACTTATTAACGCTAAGAGTCAGGCTGATTCTTTGTTCAGGTCCAACTGTGTGTCTTAGAGACACCGCTATCTTGATGATGGAGGAAAACCTTGAAATGTGTACATACATGGCTGCACAGAAATGCACATGTAATTTCAGGTTGCACTGAACTTACTTTTGTGTATGAGCAACTCAAATCTTTATGCTGCTTTAAGAGGAACATTCCTTTCACAAGGCTGTTCACAAATGTGTCCATCTCTCTCTCTCTCTCTCTCTCTCTCTCTCTCTCTTTCTCTCTCTCTCTCTCTCTCTCTCTCTCACACACACACACACAAACATATGTGTACATCCATCTATCATTTTTTCTATACTTCCAGACTTGAGGGAGAGGAATAATTGTGAGAGGTCACCTATCAGGTTTGCTATCATTGTAGTTACTGTGGCTAAAGTAATAGCAAAGACCCGATAATCCCATGTCAGAAGAAGAGGCTTGACAGCTATAACTAAGGTATAACACAGTTACTGTGTGTGTGTGTGTGTGTGTGTGTGTGTGTGTGCCGTAAAAGGCAGGACAAGAAGGCCTGATCCCTAATTTTGATATATAGCAGCTGCTGTCCTTGTTTGCACACATATGTACACAAGACTCTCTGCATATAAAGCTTAGAATGTGTTTGTCCCTTCTAAATAATCTGTGATACTTTAACATCATTTGGCTCATATGTATTTTTGGGAGAAATGGGAATTAATAGTAGTCTATTTTTAATATATCTGATATCAACAAAATATTGACCAAAACCTGCAGAAAAGGGTGATGCCATGAATATGTGGCTGAAAAGAGGCTGTTCCCTCTAGTTAAAATGCTGTCTGATATGCACTCGCTTATAGTGAACCCTCTTGACATTTCTGAGCTGTCGCTGTACCTTCAACTCTGTGATTTATGGGAAAGGCAGTCTTGTAGTTTGTGAAGATTGAGTTTTTCTGTTTTGTTTACAGTAGCTAGGTTCTATTAATCTACAAATTGTTTTGTTTGTAAGACACAAGAAGAAGCAGAAGGATAGATATGGATTTCCAGAGTTCACTACCAAACAATGTTTACTGGTTCTATGTGTATGCAAAGTCCAAAAAATATGTAAAAGTAATCTTTTCTTTCTTTCAAGACTGATATGTAGGCAAAAGGCTGCATATAAAAGTCTCTGTACAGAGGAATACACTTTTAGAATTTTTGCTTTGTGTTTCCAGGGTAGATCATTGAAAATGTTGCGGGCTGGAGAGATGGCCTAGCGGTTAAGAGTGCCGACCGCTCTTGCAGAGGACCCGGGTTCGATCCCCAGCACCCACATGGCGGCCAAAAACCATCTGAAACTCCAATTCCAGGAGAACTCCAGTTCCAGGGGAATCCGAGACCCTCTTCTGACCTCCGCGGCATTGCACGACATGGGTGCACAGACCTGCATGCAGACAGTACATTCATACGCACACGGAAATAAATAAAATTAAATAGAAAAAAAAATTAAAAAAAAGAAAAGAAAATGTTGCACCACCATTCGTGTAACTTGGGTAATTGTCATTTTAGGGCCTGGGTGACAGAATATTCTTTTTCTTATGTGAAATTGCCTCTTGTTAAATGTGAACACTTTTCTAAGAAGCTTATCATGAAATCTGCCAAATTTCCGGAAAAGCGACAGCTCAGAAGGAGGTTGAGAGAGTAATTTTGACTAGGACATCCTAGTCTCTTAGTTTGCCTGTCTTGATTAAAACCTTCTGTGAGGCAAAGTCTTTGCGTGATAGGTCTGGACACAAATTAAGACGACGATGACAGCATGTTGACCTACTAAACAAAAAAGCACAACAGTTCTGTAACTATGAGCAGACAGTTACTTCATTGCTTAGTTCAAACTGCATCCTCTGCCCCACCACAAAAGGAGGAAAAATAGGACTGTTTTAGCAGAGCTTTCTTTGGGGCACATGTAAGTCTCTTCATGGAAAGTTATAAAACCGTAGGAAATCCCACCTGTGAATGATTGTAGTGTTTAACCCTGAGGTTAGTTTTTTTAATACTCATTTCATGAAAAGCTCCCCTCCACCCCCATCTTTAGTGGTTAGTTTGTATAAGACAAGCTCAAAACTGTAAGCCTGAAAAAACCACGATTTTACCCCGAAGGCCAGGCCGTATTGCCAGTGACATAGTGTGAAGGAGACAGGGTTAACAGGTTAACCTCATAACTCAGAAACAGAGTCTCCTCTAAATATGATGTTATAGGCCAGGATGACTTTCTGGTTCTTAGAGCTTTGCATGTGACATATATAACCAAATATATTACTAGAGTAGTTATTGCGCTACTTCTGGAGTGGATATTCTATTCATATTTACATTTTGAAAGCCTAAATCCTAGCTTTGTCTAAGCACGAGGCAGTTGAAGTGAGTTTTGGTATCAGGACATTGTGGCATTCTGAGGGTCACACGTTTGGCAAGTTTGCTCAGAAAAGTTGGACACAATGTTTTATTCATTATACTTAACTTTTTTTTTTTTAATTTTTTTTTAAATTTATTTTCGGTATGTGTATCAATGTACTGTCTGCATGCAGGTTTGTGCACCCGTGTCGTGCAATGCCGCGGAGGTCAGAAGAGGGTCTCGGATTCCCCGGGAACTGGAGTTCTCCTAGAATTGGAGTTTCACACGGCTCTCGGCCGCCATGTGGGTGCTGGGGATCGAACCCGGGTCCTCTGTAAGAGCGGTCGGCGCTCTTAACCGCTAGGCCATCTCTCCAGCCCCTCCTTAACTTTTTAAGACCACAGTTTTATACAAAACTGTTTTAATCTGTCTTCTGATAGTATAATATCTACAACAGAAAGGTTGTATGTTAAACGGTTGATTTTTCAGACAACTCAAACAGCTGGTTAGCATAAATCTCTTAATAATAATTTCACTCTATTAACTCCTTCATTTCCAATATTAAAAAAAAATTCCTTTGGACAAAAAGATGGAGAATGACTGGTCATAAGAGTTTTAAGTATTGCATAGCCCTGAGAATTTTCAGTGCATGCAACATTAGCATATGAAACTGTATAAAACAAAACCAAGCTGTTTCTGGAGTTGAGGTTATTAATCTCATTGTCAAATAGTCTGTTTAGGTTCTGACTTCATTTCACCATTTCTGGATTCCTTATCCAAACGCACTAATGAATTCCATATTGGAAATAATTTCTTAGATACAGTAAAATTTCCATATTGGAAATAATTTCTTAGATACTATAAAATATTCACCAAAAGAAACATGGAAACACAGAAGAGATATACCTTGAAAAACCTTGCTAAGGAAATAGTTGTTATTCATACAGTGATAAGTCAAACTGAAATATGACATTTTTGTATAGTCTATTACAGTAAGCTATATATAATCTGCATTTTATAAAATGTTAATTAAATGTAGTTTTTTAGTTTTGTAATGATGTATATATATTCTATTGTCGAGACATTTAATTTTGAGTATTATTATTATTGAATTTTGCATTCTGATAAAGAAATTTAGTGGAAAAGGAATTTAGGAGTAAGTAATTTTAAGTGAATTTCACTCTTCAGGTATTTATAAAGAATACATTGTATATAAACTATCAAACCATATATAAAACAGATACCGATTCTGTTGTGGTGAAACTTATGGTCTTACATATTTATTAACTACTTACCTAACAGAAATCATTGTATAGTTAATGTATGGATGAAACATTAAGCATTATATAATTAAACAAGCTTTAGGAACATTTTGTTTTGAGCAAAAGGCTGCTGCTGGGAATGATACTTAAATACCTATAGAAGAGATTAGAGAACTTTTTTTTTCAAAGCCAACATTTTATTGAAGCCCTGTGGAAATTAGAGAATCTTCTAAAAACTACATTGGCTCAAGGAAAAATACGAAACAAAGTTGCATGTATAGGGAGTAGGGGCGGATCCGGGAGGAGATGGAGGAGAGGGATTATAATAAAAATACATTTCATGAAATTCTCAAAGAATTAATAAAATATTTTAAAAAGTACATTAGCTAAGACTAATAAAGGATACTTCTTAATTTTGTTAAGTAATATTTATATTAATTCATTGAGAATTTCATACAGTATATTTTGATCATATTCATTACTCTCCCAACACCTCCTCGATCAACCTCCATTTTCCTATCCACCCAAATTCATGTCCTCTTTTTAATTTTTTGAACCCTTTCCAGTCCAATTTGTGTTGCCAATACTCTTGGGTTTGGGAGTATCGCCTGGAGCTTGGTCAACTAACTGGGGTCATACATGAATTAAAGTGACAACACTTCTTACAACACCTATCGGTGCCCATAGCTCTTTATCTAAGGGTAGGACTTTGTGTACACCTCCCCTCTCCATGCTGTGGTTCCTGTCTGGCTTGAGCTTATACAAGTCTTGAGCATACTGTTCCCACTGCTATAAGTTCATATGTACACCTTCTCTGCTGTGACTGGAAAACACTATTTCACTGTATTTTTCCACTACCTCTGGTACCCCTTCTGTAGTATAGTATGCCTGAGACTTGGAGAAAGGGGTGTGATATTTATGTCCCATTTAGGGCTGAGCACTTCCTAGTCTCTTATTCTCTCCAGCTTGACAACTTATGAGTTTCTGAATTGACATCTACTTCAAATAGTACTTACTTCTGGTAAGAGCTGAGAGATGCACTAATCTCTGAGTGTAATGATGTCATTAGGTCTTGGTTTAGTTCTATGTTCATTTGTCTGAATAATAGTAGTAGTTTCTCCTCTAGAATCTATCACCTATTTAGCCATAGGTTCTTGGTCCTGGCGATGCCAGGTATGGGTTCCATCTTGTGTATTAGGCCTTAAATCCACTGAGAAATTGGTTACTCACATAGCATTTGTGCCACTATTGAACCAGTGGCATACCTCGCTAGGCTGTCATTTTTGTAGTTTTTAGGCTTCATAGATGGATAAGATTGATGAATGATTTTCTTTCTTGGAAGTATGCATATTGCCTTCCAATACTCTCTTTTTATTTTTTTAAAGTTTTATTTATTTTTGTATGTGTATGAATGTACTGTCTGCATGTAGGTTTGTGCACCCGTGTCATGCAATGCCGCGGAGGTCAGAAGAGGGTGTCGGATTCCCCTGGAACTGGAGTTCTCCTGGAATTGGAGTTACAGACGGTTCTCAACCGCCATGTGGGTGCTGGGGATCGAACCTGGGTCCTCTGCAAGAGCAGTCGGTGCTCTTAACCGCTAGGCTATCTCTCCAGCCCCACCTTTCAATACTCTTAAAGCTAGCCAGGGATAAAGCTTTGAGAAGATCAGTACCAACCAGCTTGATTTCTCCAATTTGTAATTAATTCCTAGTAAATGTTTTACTCTGGCATCACTTCTTCAATACTTTCCATCCTTCACTCCTTTTAGGGTCTTATATAAGCCCAAACTTGTCTCAATATTTAGTAGGAAATAACCTTAAGATTACTGGCTTGTACTAACCACTCTCAATTTGTGGGATTCTGGGTCTTAACCCTGGGCTTCCTGCATTCTAAACAAACATTCTATTCAGCTACATCCCTTGCCCCAAGTTTCCTTAAATTTTGAATATATTTTGCAAACATTTGTTAATTAATTCCAAAATGGTATATTGAGACCTTTCTCTGTTCCAAATACCATGATAGGCATTACAATTCTTACCCAGAGGGGGTGCTGATTGTATTTTGTTGGACTTAATTGACTTCCTTTGTTGAAGCATACAATTTAACTTTAAACTGGTTTGCAGTTCTTGAAATAAAAGGTACTCTTGGATTCTAACTGAATAGAGCATTTACATTACTCCTTATAGTACTCTGTAGATAGCATTCTTCATTAGCTTTGTCATTTTAGCTAGTAAACTCTATGGGATCAAAGGGTAAAACATAAAATATTGCAAACATTTCACTCCAAGCATCACTCTGTCTTGTATACCTTGGTTTTCATTTTCAAATATAACCATTTTGAGATAAATGTATCAGCTATTTTCTAGAAAATACAAGCCCATATTCTATCTTCATGAAGCAGTTAATAAAATCATAGTGAAGTCCATGCATAATGTCACCCACCTTTCACTCTATATTGTCCTTTTGTTAAGAACACCTGAGGGGCTGGAGAGATGGCCTAGCGGTTAAGAGCGCCGACTGCTCTTACAGAGGACCCAGGTTCGATCCCCAGCACCCACATGGCGGCCGGCTGAGAACCGTCTGAAACTCCAATTCCAGGAGAGCTCCAGTTCCAGGGGAATCCGACACCCTCTTCTGACCTCCGCGGCGTTGCACGACACGGGTGCACAAACTTGCATGCAGACAGTACATTCATACACATACATAAATAAATAAAATTAATAAAAAAATTAAAAAAAGAACACCTAAAACCACTTTAAGATATCATCTCACTCCAATAAGACTGGCCAGGATCAAGAAAACAAATGATACCAAATGCTGGAGAGGTTGTGGGAAAAGGGGAACACTCATTCAGCGCTGGCGGGAATATAAACTCGTAAAACCGCTATGGAAAGCAGTGTGGAGAACCCTTAAAAGACTCAAATGAGCCCTCCACCTGACCCAGTCATACCCCTCCTGGGTATATACCCACAAGACTCATCCTATCACAGAGATACATGCACAGCCATGTTTATTGCAGCTCTCTTCACAATAGCAAAGAGTTGGAACCAACCCAAGTATCCCTCAACCAATGAGTGAATAGAGAAAATGTGATACATCTACACAATGGAGTTCTATGCAGCAGTAAAGAAAGATGACATCATGAACTTTGGAGGTAAATGGATGGAACTAGAAGATATTATCCTAAGTGAGGTAACACAGTCCCAGAAAAATAAACAACAAATGATATCCCTCATTTGTGGATGCTAGCATCAAGTAAAGCAAACTGAGTAGCATTAATGTTATATTTCTCTTTATCTAAAAGCAACTGTGCTCTTAGAATGTGAATCCCTTAACGGGCTCTAGAATTAACCTACTACTTATATTCAGACTTTATAATTTTGTTACCAGGGTGGAGGGTATGTTTGCATGTTTTAGAGCAATATAAAAGTAAAATGGAAAAAAATGTGAATCCTGAAATATGATTTGGAAATAACATAGAGTTTATTTTCATGATTTTGGTACATGTGTGACACTTATAAATGCATATGTTGAAACAATATGGATTGGGGGGAACAACAACCAAAGAACTGGGACAAGGAACTGACTGAAGCAGTAGAGTTCTTCCCCCCCACAAAAGTAATCTTCTGCTTTCAAAAACTTTGAAAAGACTCAGAAGGGGAAACAGGACATGTATGGCAGACTGCATGAACTTGGGAGGGGCGGGGGTCATGGAGGGGGAAATAAATGAGTCTGGATTGAACTGAGAAATGGTGTATGAAATTCATAAAACTTCAATAAAAGATAAAAAAACACCATTGTAGAGATTCCACAGTTGTGTTTGAGGTATATGGTAAGTCTATATAGATGGTGCTGGCATACATAGGGGCTTGTGAAAATAACATAAATTTAAAATAAAGATATTTTAGTGAGGTAGAAAAGCTACTTTTCCATCAAGGGAGGGTCCATTTATTTACCAGCAGGTATTTTACCTTCCATTTATTGTGTGGCACTGTGTTGGGACTCAGGATTGGCCCTTGCTAGTGGAACATATAATATTTGACAATAGCAAGGGTATTATATGTGTTTGTGAGGAAAATTCTCACTGAGCATACTTGAACCTCACTGTCACCTTGCCACCACACTGTCATTAGGCTATTGAATATACACTGCACAGACTTCAGAAGGAGGCAAACTGAAATCAATGAGCTGGTCATCTTGTCTACAAAATTACCAAGAATTACTTTTTTGAGGGTCTCTGGTGGATATACACCTTACATAAAACGTTTTGAAGTTTATTTCAAGAACTCTTTTCACATGGCACATTTTGGAACCTTGAAAATAATCCCTTACTATTGTTCTTTCATATGACTGACTTGTCAGCTAAAGCTGGTCATGGTGTTATTTCAGCACTTAAAACACTGAGGCAGGGGAAGCATGAGATAAAAGCTAGAATGGGATATATAGCAAGATCATGTCTCACAAACAAACAAACAAACAAACAAACAAACAAACAACAAAAAAACACAATCTAAAAACTAACCAGCCAAACAACAAAACCCCCAAACTTTTAGCTATGAACTAGAAATTTATACAGACCTAGTCTTTGAACTAGGCTTCTCTAATTTGCTCCTTTGTAAAGGCTAGTCATCTGTAGCTTTATATTTTCACATCAGGCACTTTAAGCTGCCCATCACAGAGGTGGGAAAAGTAAGCTTGAGTATCTAGAAAATAGGTTACCATGATCATCTCATGACTTGTGAGAGTAAGCTGGGTGATGGGTGGCAGCATCTCGCAAGTGGGCACGCTCAGGGAATTATAAACTGTCCCTCACTTTGCCTGCGTTTAGTAGTGGAATGTGGCTACACAGCTTGGTTTTATGTTATAATGCTCCAAACACTGTGGCCATCTGCTAGTTGTTTTCCAAAATCCATCCTGTTACTTTCCCATATTAATAACAATGACTGGTCCCCTGACTGCTTTAGCTAGAGAAGTTATTTTCTCTCCTTTGCAGCTATCTGGTCATGTGCCTCAGTGTTTGCTAATGCAGTATGAATGGAAGTACTGGTTTTTAGCACTTTTGTAAAATGAAGCTTTTTGTCCTAGAATTTCTCTGGTTGCAACTTTCTGTATATTGGTCTATAGCTATAGACTTAGCCAACTTTGGCCATGGGTGTGAGGAATATGCTTCAGAGGGCGCTAGAGAAACAAGTTAGGAAGAACTTTTTAGAGTAGAAATACTACTTGGGTGAAGCTTACTTTTAAATACCTCTACATATCCATGAATAATTGTGAGAGAAAATAGCCTACTAAATTTATGTTTCTTTACAATTATAACTGCTCGATATGTACTATATAGAAGATATCCAATCTATTCTTTGTAGCTGTTCTAGTTTGCTTTCAATTATTGTGATAAAAACACTGACCAAAACCAACATGGAAAGGAAAGGATTTTTTCGATCTTACATCTTCCAGGTCACAGTTCATCACTTAGGGAAGCCAAATCAGTAACTCAGGCAGGAACCTGGAGGTAGGAGCTGAAGTTTAGACCATGGAGAAATGCTGCTTACTGACTTGATCCTCTGGCCTGTGTTCAGCCTACTTTCTTATACAAGACCACCTGCCCAGGAATGGCCTTGTCCACAGTGAGCTGGGCCCTTCCACATTACTTAAAAATAAAGAAAATGCCTCACATACACCACAGGGCCAGTCCAATTGACGAAATTCTCCAATCGAGGTTTCCTTTTCCAGGTATGTCAAACTGACAACTAAAGCTATTCTGCACAGTGACTTCATCACCTGATCATTTAGTATCCACATTTATGTTCATAAGGGTCCAGTGGTTAACCAGCAGATGTACTTATATGCTAAGATAACTTTTTTTCTAAAGACAGAATGATTTTGTGCTGAATCTTGAAGTTATTGCTTCATCTGGGCTCATGCTTTTCCACAGGTGGTTTTTACCATCATATTGCCATCAATTTTGAACAACATTCTAAAGGAATTCTAGGCAAGTATTGAAAGTTAGAGAAAGTAGCAATTGCTCAGAAGAAAGTGGATGCATCTGAGAAATATTGTGTGACTCACAGAATCAAGGAGAATGTCAGGCAGTGAGGCTGGGACTGATGGGAAAAGGAGGCAATGGGCATAAACTGATGTTGCAGTTGAGGAAAATGATGAATACATTGCCGTTGTAACCATTCATCCTGTAGGCACGTAGTCATTCATATTGCTAAACTCTATCTTTCATGGACTTTTAACAGTACTACTGGCACTGAGGGTTGCTACTGTAAGTCATTTTAAAAACTGCCCATGCATCTTGGGTGGCTTCCTATATACTTTGGGCTTTGCTGTCTTAATTTACCCAGGCTGATTTCTGGGTATCAGTATCTTCATTTCTTTGCCTGGACACTTCTCTGAAGCCTAAACTCTATTTTGTAAAATTAATGAGTTTCAGAACGTTAGAACAAACTTAGTATCTTTTGTATAGCGACCCTGGGGTTTGTCTTTTTCCTCCATCATTTTTATTGCTCTTTAAATTTTATTTGATTTAAGGTGTATCAACGTGCTTTGAATAGTTTGCAACTAACTGTACTGTGTTCTTGCCAGAAAGAATGGTACCTTCTGTGCCCTGAAATTTTCCCATGGGATCTGAAGAGATGCTCTGCTTTCAATTCACCTCTTCCTCCCTGGAAAAACAGAAAAATCTGCTCTGGTAACTCCTAAAACTAACATTAGGTTAAGATGGGTGACTAGATGGTATTCCAGGAAGCAGACCTCACCAAGCCTTGTGTTTAGAATGGCCCCAAGAAAATTGCTTGTGGGAGGTCCTTCGATGTGTGGGAGCTCCTAGCACCTCAAAAAATCACTTCCAGAACTTTATTCAGGCACCACTCTTCACCTGGTATTTATCTACAATTGTTCCCATTGGGAAAAGCAAGTCATTAAGGAGAGGAGGGGAGAGGGAAGAGCACACAGAGAAACATATGTGGGACGCACGTGTTTGGCACTGGTTTGGAACCAGAGGAGCCAGGACCTCTTAACTTAATTTATGTGATAGTTATGTCCCAAGGATGTTCATTTATTGATTCATTCATTTATTCACTCATCCATTCCATATTAATGTATATATGGTATCTATATATCTATATATCTATATCTATCTATCTATCTATCTATCTATCTATCTATCTATCTATCTATCTATCTATCTACACATGTTGGTATGTATACACGTGCGCATATGCATGGGGAGGCCAGAGATGTTGATGTTGGGTGGCCCTTCCTCAATCTACCCCCCATTTTACTTTTAGAGATAGGTTGTCTCATTGAACCCCAGGCTCACCAATTCAGCGAGGCCGACTGGACTATGAACTATTCTCTGCCTCTCCTGCACTGTAGTACAGATGCATTCATTATTTTGTTTTTTTCATGAGTGACGGGGATCGTAACCCAGGCCCTTAGTTTGCACAGTAAGCACTTTGTTGACTTAGCCATCACTCTAACTCCTTCACTCACCCTTTTATTATGGAATAACTGCAATGACTTAATCTCTATGGTAAGTAGTAGAGTTACAAATAACAATAATCATCAGGTTATCAGGTTCATGTGTTTTACTCAAATTAAAAATATTTAGGCCAGGTGTGGTGGCGCATGCCTTTAATCCCAGCACTTGGGAGGCAGAGGCAGGCGGGTCTCTGTGAGTTCAAGGCCAGCCTGGTCTACATAGGGAGCTCCAGACCAGCTGGGATTAATGGGAGACCCTGTCTCAAAACAACAACAACAAAAATGAATATCCACACTAAGGGATGATAGAGAGTTTTAAAAGGTATTTAGCATTTTTTATATAATAGATACAATGATCTTGTTTGATATTTTTCCCAACACTATTTGAACATTTTTTATGTTGGCCATTAAATAACATATAAATTGAGTACCCTGGGCTGGAGAGATGGCCTAGCGGTTAAGAGCGCCGACCGCTCTTACAGAGGACCCGGGTTCGATCCCTAGCACCCACATGGCGGCCGAAAACCGTCTGAAACTCCAATTCCAGGAGAACTCCAGTTCCAGGGGAATCCGACACCCTCTTCTGACCTCCGTGGCATTGCACGACACGGGTGCACAAACTTGCATGCAGACAGTACATTCATATACATACAGAAAAAAAAAAATTGAGTACCCCTAATCCTAAAATCTGAAATCCAAAATGTTTCCTAGTCCAAAACTTGGTGCCAATATGATACCACAAATAGAAAATTTCATATCCAACTTCATGTGACAAGTCAGTGTCACTGAAAATACTGCACAAAATTACCATCACTGAGAAAGAAAAATAGCTCAGTGGTTAAGAGTGCACATTGCTCTTGCGGAGGACCCGAGTTCTGTTCTCAACATTCATTTAATCATTTCACAACCACCTGTAGCTCTGGATCCAGGGGACCTGATGCCCTTCTCTGAGCTCTGCAGGCACCTGCACTCATGTGTACATGACCACACATAGAAGCACACACATACACATGATTAGAAAATAATAAAAATAACTCCTTAAAGATTAACATCAGGGTATATGTGTAAGGTGTATGTGAAATGTAAGTGAAACTTCATGTTTTAGATTAGGATACTATCTCCAAGATATATCATTATGTTTATGAAGATATCTCAAACTCTATAAAAATTCTGAAGCTTGGGGCTGGAGAGATGGCCTAGCGGTTAAGAGCGCCGACCGCTCTTGCAGAGGACCCGGGTTCAATCCCCACTACCCACATGGTGGCCGAGAACCATCTGAAACTCCAATTCTAGGAGAACTCCAGTTCCAGGGGAATCCGACACCCTCTTCTGACCTCCGCGGCGTTGCACGACACGGGTGCACAGACTTACATGCAGACAGGACATTCGTACACATACAGAAATAAATAAAATTAATTAAAAAAATTCTGAAGCTCAAAATTCTGAGATCTGGTTCACAGTGCTTCTGACGATGTACAATAAACTTGTAACTGAAATTCAAGGTGAGAAAAGTCATTTAGAATTATTCTTTTATTGTTCCAAGCATCCATAATAATCTCTTCATCTTTTTGCCTTATGGCATTAAAAAGAGAAGCAAAGGTAGGGATTCTGAAAAGCCAAGGGAAGCAGAAGTGTTTCCCAAGAAGAATTTTGTGTAATGAAAACATAAGTAAAAATATATTTACGATGCCAAATTGGGAATAGCACTCCCATTCCTACATGGAGTCCCAAAGGGAAAATGTAACATTAGGCTCTACTTGCATTATACAATGTTCGTAAAGCATTTGAATTTTTCTTATTGGATTTAGCCATTAATGAATCCTGCTTAATCTTTCTTTCACTGGCTTTCCAAATAACGAAGCTTGGGTGAGTGCCAGTGTTGTTATATGAATATAGATATATATATATATGTATATTCAGTTTAGTTGACTCTAGAAGGCTTCCACTTAGCTGTTTGTAAGATGCCTGTGCTCTCATTAGTTAATAACAAGTCTCTTAATTTTCCTGCCTTTATTTATCCTTTGGAAGCAGTCAGCCTGAGGTTGACCTTGTAGAACTTACAGCAAACAGACTGCAGGAAATACTCAATCTTATGCTATTGCTATGGGCTTGTTGTTTGTGAGATGTGGGCAAGGTGTTTTTTCTTATGAAACTAGTGAAATGACCATGGAGACAAGGGCAAGAGCAGTGCTGTGGACTCAGGAGCACTTTTATTGTTTTCATTAAGGTTTCCGTTGGATAAGAAAGTAAACAAACAAACAAATAAACAAGAAAAAAATCTTCTTGTATGTGGATTTCTATTTGGAACTTAATTCTTTCTTGGAGTAGAAAAAAATTGTCTTTGTGTAGAGAGAGCCATATGTCTAAATCAATCATTTTGGAAACATGATACTACAAAGCTTCCTCTGGTTGCAAAATATCTGAATCCGTGGTGCTATTCTTTGCTCTTTTGTTTGTCATATCTTCTTGCTATTATGTTTGGTGTCTTAGATACATATTACCACAAGATAAAAATGATCCTGTTCAATGTGATTTTAATGAATAGAAGGGAACCTGCTTTGCATGTGTCCTGTGGTGGGAGGGTTGGGCACAAATTCTTGACTGTGGCTGTGGTCTCCAGTTACATCACAGCCAATAAATAAGAACAATCTGCATCATTGGCCCCTCCTGTTGCATCATTTGGCAGAGTCATTGATGTTGCACATTCAAGTTTTACTGGACACAGTAAGTTATTATACATTTTAAAGTGGAATGATTGGAAGAAGTTGTGAAAGAGTTTTGAACTTGGATAAGCAAATACTTGATTATTCTTCAGAGATTTTATTTTTCACTGCAGGCAAATATTTTGATAAACTTTGAAAATGGCATTGATTCCTATGGGTAAAGGACAAGATAATCCCTGAACCTTAAGAAGAGGAGTGTGATACAGATGTTCTATGTAGAGTCAAGCACTATCCTGTCTCTTACTTTTTACATATTGACCAGTTGTGGGTCTTGTGTTAATTGCCATCTGCTGCACAAGTAACTTTTGGTAATGAGGATTGAGAGAGCATTA
Organism: Rhizomys pruinosus; assembly: GCA_009823505.1. NCBI lineage: Eukaryota > Metazoa > Chordata > Mammalia > Rodentia > Spalacidae > Rhizomys > Rhizomys pruinosus. Next base: position 1,369,020 of record VZQC01014560.1, read on the forward strand.
ATCTATGCAATAATAACATGCCACTAGGAGTCAGTTTAATACTATGCCCATTTAGAAGAATAATGGTAGTAGGATTTCCTTTAGGGTCTATGATTTATCTAGCCACAGATTCTTGGTCCTAATAATTGTGCTAGGCATGGGTCCCATCTTGTGGAGTGGACTTTAAATCCAATCAGAAGGTGGTTGGTTACTCCCTTGGCATTTGTGGCATGATGGCGCAGTGGGCATACGTTGCTAGGCCAGTCATCAATGCAGCTTGGAGGGTTCATAATTCAGTAGTATTGATGATTACTTTTCTCTTGTAACAGGGTGCACAGCACCTTTTAATACTAGAAAAGCTAGCCAGTAGAAAAGAAGCTTCCTCTAGCATAGTTTATCCATATTTTATGGCTGACATATGGAGTGTCTTCTGAAATCAGGTTTTACTGTCAATTCTGGAGAATAACCAATATGGTTACTCTCTATGGTATACCTCTTGCCAACATGTCCAAAAGAGGTAACTCATTCCTGGCACTGGGATTTTATTTGCTAGGAAAAGGTGCCTAGTTGGGTCTTGTCTCCCTTGTTATAGAATAATTCCACTTAAAATATTTTCCTATATTGATATCTTTATATGTTTTAGGAAGCTTCTACAGTAGCAGGTTTTCATATCACTTTTTACAAAGGTCTTTATTCTTAGCTATCCTTCCCCATAGTCCCCCTTCTACCCTAATGTATTAGATAGCTTTAGCTGTTAACTTGACAGATCTAGGTTGAGGGAGTATCAAATGGGTAATTTCCTCCATTGGACTGGCCTATGGATATCTCTGTAGGCATCTTCTTGATCACTGAGTGATGTTCCAGGGCACAGCCCAATGTGGGTGGTGCCATCCCAGGGGCAGGTTGTTCTACAGTGTATAAGAAAGCAAGCTGAGCATGGGCCAAGAGAGCAAGCCAGTAAGCAGCATTCCTCCATGACCTGTGCTTTATCTCCTGCCTCCAGTTTCCTGCCCTGTGTTCCTACCTTGGGATCCCTAAGTGATGAACTGTGACATGGGAGATATAAACTGAATAAATCCTTCCCTCCCCAAGTTGGTATTGGTCAGACTGTTTTGTCACAGCAACTGAAGGCAAACTAGAACAAAAATTGGTGCCAGAAGTAGTGGTATTGATGTCAAAGATATGATCCAGTTGTTTGGGGAATGATTGTGGAAGTGTTTGGAACTTGGGGCAAGAAAAGCCATTGAGTGATAAAGTTTGCTGCTATGGCATTTGCTTCTACATAACAGTTATGCCGAAACAGTTGTAGGTGATGGAGGCCTAGCTTTTGAAATTTCAAAGGGAAGCAAAGGCTGTTGGAGCTGTTTGTGTGATGTCTTGAATTAAGAATCTGTTAGCTCTGGTCAGCTGGGGCTAAAGAGTCAGCTGTTATTAAGAAGAGAGCAGAAACTGAAATGAAACCTTTGTTTTACTAGGACAATTGATACTGGTTACCTGGGGCTGAAAAATCAGCAGTAAGTAGCAAGAGACCAGTGAAATCTTCTGGGAAGAATTTTATGAGGTGCAGCACACAGAAGCTGACATCCAAATGGGGTCTAAGCCTCCATCTCAAGCTGGAAGCAGGACTTGTTAGTGGGTAAGAGTTTTCTGCATAGTTCTGGTGTTAAAAGTGTGAAGGGGTCAAAGAGAACAGCTGAGGATTGGCAATGTGAGAGAACAGGAAAGGCCATTGGTTGACAATGCAGCCTTAGTTGCAGTGAAGAATCCTAGGACTTCAGGAGTCATGAAGAGAAGTTGAGGCTTTGCACCAGGAAAGGTCAGAAGAGCCTTTTGGTGAAGGTGTGGCCTTAGTTTCAGTGGAAACCCCAGATTTTTGGAAATGCCAGGACAATGGGATGACCACCAAGAGCAGCAGCAAGTGTAGAATGAAGCTGGCCTGGGCCTGTGAGATGAGCTGTGTGCTGTGGGTGGCAGAGTCAGAGTGGAGCTGCTGAAACCCTTTGGGGCCCAGAAGATAACAAGTGAATCCCAGATGTCCAGCCTTGAGTAACTTTCCAGGACTTAGGTTTTGCTTAGGTGTACCTCATTCTTTCCTTTGAAATAAGATAGAACTTGTTTTGGATTTTTAGGAGCCTATAGATTTTTAAAAAAGAGACTGTGAACTTTTAAATGCTTGGAATTTTTTTAAGGGACTGTGGGGCTTTTAAGGTTGTACCATCTTATATTGTGATATTAACATCATACCTTGGGGATAAGAAACAGAAAGCTTATGGTTTAATATTGATGCATTTGTGTGTCAAGGGATCAATTGTGCTGGACAGCTGTAGTGTCAGCTTGACAGACCTGGATCAAGAGAGCCTCACATGGGGAATTTCCTCCAGTGGATTGGCCTGTGGCCATGTCGGTGGAGCATCTCCTTGTTGGGTGATGTGGGAAGGCTTATCACAGTGGGCAGTGCCATCCCTGGGCAGGTTGTTTTGCATTGTATAAGAAAGTAGGGTGGGCATAGGCCAGAAGAGTGAGCCAGTAAGCAGTGTTCCTTCATGGCCTGTGCTTCAGCTCCTGCCTCTAGGTTTCTGCCCTGAGTTCCTACTTTGGGCTCCCTATGTGATGAACTGTTACCTGGGAGTTGTAAGCTGAATAAACAAACCCTTTCCTCCCAAGTTGGTTTTGTTTGGGATGTTTTGTCACAGCAATTGAAGGCAAACTTGAACATCTACTCACTCCACTTAATCTTTCCTATTCCATTATTCTTTTCCCCCTTTATATCACTGTATTCTTTCTCTCTTCCCTTGAAAGATCTCTTCCATATTGTTTTTCACTACTTCCCTAACCTCAGTGTATATCCAAAAGAAATGTATATATTAAAGAGTCAAAGCTAACACTCACCTATGAGAGAAAACGTGATGTTTTTCTCTCTGGTACATGATGGTTATTTCCCATTCTATACATTTACCCGCAAAGTTCAAATTTTCATTTTTCTTAATAGCTGAATAAGGTGGCTGGAGAATTGGCTCAGCAGTTAAGCACACTGGCTGCTCTTGTTGAGGACCTGGGTTTGATTCCCAGAAGCTCCATGGTGGCTAACAACTCTCTTTAACTCCAGTTCCAGGGGATCTGACACCCTCTTCTGACTCTGCAGGCATCGAATGATGTGAGTGCACTTGGGCACGTGCAGGCAGCACACTCCATGTAAAATAAAGATAATACATAAAATATTTAAAAATAGCTGAATAATATTTCATGGTAATGTGCCATATTTTTCTCATCCATCCATCAGTAGATGAATAGCTAGGATGTTTCTACTTCCTGGCTATTGTGAGGAGAGCATCAGTGAACATGGGTGAGCAGATATCACTACAGCAGGACACAGACTCCTTGGGAATATGCTCAAGAGTGATCTTGTGGTAGATCCATCTCTAGTTCTTTCTACACTGATTTCCTTGGGAACTGCACCAGGTCGCACTCCCTCCAGTGGGAGTAGTTTCCTTCCTTTTCCATATCCATGTCAGCAGTTGGTTTTTCTTTTCTTTCTTTTTTTTTCTCCTTCCTTCCTTCCTTCCTTCCTTCCTTCCTTCCTTCCTTCCTTCCTTCCTTCCTTCCTTCCTTCCTTTCTCTCCCTCTCTCTCTCTCTCTCTCTCTCTCTCTCTCTCTCTCTCTCTCCGCCTCTCCTCCCCCCTCCCTCCCCCCCCCTCTGCCCTCCCTTCCTCCCTCCTTCCCTTTCTTTTCTTTCTTGTTTTTTTTTTTTTTGATTTTTCGAGACAGGGTCTCCCTTTAAGTCCCAGCTGGCCTGGAGCTCACTCTGTAGACCAGGCTGGCCTTGAACTCACAGAGATCCACCTGCCTCTGCCTCCCTAGTACTAGGATTAAAGGCGTGTGCCACCACGCCCAGCTTCTTTCTTGTTTTTGATCATAGCCATTCTGACTGGCATAAGATGAAATCTCTAAGTAGTTTTAATTTGCATGTATCTGCTGGCTAAGGGTGTTGAAGATCTTACATTGTAACTACCTACTTTCATTTCTACTAAACTCAAGAATCTTTGAAGAATCAGAAGAAAGAGTAAGTGTTGGGACCCTCTGTTGATCCAGTGAAGCCTTTCAGAGCTCCTGGCCAGAATTTCTGTGCTGGGCTCGTACTGGGCTGTCCTGAAACATTAGATTAGGATTCATATCCCAGAATGGAGACATCAGAGTCATGATTCAAATTCTGTGTGGATATGAACCCTGCTCAGAGAGGAAGCTGTAATATGGCACGCAGGAAGCTTCCTTCTTGGCAGAGCTTTTCCTTACGGAGCATGCATACAATGTCTGGGCATTGCTTTCATAGCTATTGTTCCAAATTACTATTTGTTGAGTTTTTCTTTGAAAGTTTCCTTTATTTCAATTTTAAGGAAGACTAAGACCAATTTCCTGATTGCCTATGCTGATAAATATCACACTTAGTAGTTAGTATACATCATATTTCTGGGACAGCCTATATTACAGAAAACATTCCTTCCTATACTGCCACATAAGAATTGCTTATAGTTTTTGTTTTTCTTTTTTCTTTATCTTTTTGAGACAAGTTGTACCTGTAGCATCAGCTGGTATCAAACTTGCTATATAGACCAGGCTGGCCACCTTGATCTCATAGAGATCTCATAGAGATCTCATAGAGATCTCATAGAGATCTTCCTGCCTCAGCCTCCTTAGTGCTGGGATTAAAGGTATGTACCACCATCCCCAGCTGCCTATGTGTTTTTGCCAGATGAAAAGAATCTGCCCAATGTTGCTGGGAGAAATCTTTAAAATAACTTGACGGCAACTTTGAAACAACTCTGAGTAAGTGTTCAGTTATGTACATAGTTCATTGACTTTTACAGTGAGGCAACGATTCTTTCTAGATTTTTGTTATCTGTTCTTACTACACAAAATAAAAGATATGAACTCAAATCAGAAAACTCAATTAGAATTCCTGTCAATGCAACAAGTATACGTTTGTTTATAATGTCTATATGACTTTTCAGTATAACCTGAGTTACATCACCCCTGAGGAGTAAAGCCCTATATTGGATAAAAGTAATATGCTTATATTGGGAAAGAGTAAAAGATAAAATCTCTGTTCATCCAGTGAAGCCTTGCCTTCCAGAGTTTCCCATCGTTCATACTATGCATTGAAATTGAATTCATGGAAACTGTGGTGGGTCATAAACCCTGTTGCCATACCATTATGTGCTCTAGGAATACTTAGTGTGATTTCTAGGCACCAAGGACATCATTTATGTTTAAAGACATGGATTCTCTGAACTACATTTTATGTTTCAAGGTTAAAAATTAGGGAGATTTTTGTCTGAACTCACTATGAATCGGTCTTCATTTTATTTGCATAGAGAAACTTACTGGAATGAGGAGTGGAAGTGAAATTCAAGGTATTTGTTCTTCATGCTAGTAATTCTCACACTTCAGCATGCCTTCGAATATCAGAGAGTTATTATAAAAATAATAAAAAACTAAGCTTCTGAGACTTTAATTAAATGAAAAAGGAAAGAAAAAGAGTTAACAGAATTTTCCATGTTTTCTTGTCACTCCAAAGTAATAGCCAGTTGGACTAGGAACATTTTGGTGAAAATTTTGATGTGATTAGAGTTCGTCTGAAAAAAGGGAATTTTATTTAGTTCAAACAGAAGAGGTAAACTCCAAAGAAAGAGCCACTTCTTCACATTGTAGAGGAGCAAACTGTATTTTCTTGTACCTGGCATTTAATCCAACCATCAAACTCAATGGGCATGCATTTCTTTAACTTGAGTGAAGTGATAACTAAACATTTCAGTCTCAGACTTGAGTGTTTTGGTATAACATATAAAGTGCATTCAGCCGAGACCCTAATCTACAACATTCTGTTTTGCCCCCCTTGATTTATGTTTAGTTCTTCATTAGAAGGTTCCCTTTTCATCCAATTCCACATGGATGCAATGTTTCCTGTCTCCCAGCCAAAGTCAACCTTTTAAAGCCCGTGGGGTGTTTTAGGCATATAAACTAACAATGTGGAGAGAATGCTGGAACTCAGGGTCACATGCATCAACAGCAGTAGCTCTAGAATCACACAGGTTGGTCAGTGTCCAGGAGGTCACAGGGCAAAGCCTGGGAAACCGGAAAGCTGCAAAGCTCATGAAGTAGCTTTCCTAGTAATGGAAGGAAAAAGAGACACCAGAGTAATCAGTGTAGGTTAAACAGACCTGGGATATATTAGTCATGCATCTTTATATATAAAAAAAGTTGCTTATACAACTTGAGAAAGAGTTTTCTGCAACTTTGTTTCTAAAGCTTGGCAGCCTGTAGAGGCAAACTGCTAGCTCATTGTTTTTATTCAAGCTTTTGTAAAAAAAATTGTTACCTGTGTCTATGGAGGTTTGGATATTGAGACATGTGATGGAAAAGAGAGAGCTATAATGTGAATTGGATTAATCAAGTGAGTTTTTTGGATATATGTAATCATTTCCTTCTTGGGGTTGTGAAGATTACTGATAAAACCCTAAACTGCAGAAACACTTCTGGATTTTTTTATTATATTCTTACTAGATATTTCCAATATGTCCAAAATGTCCAGTGTGCCATGTGCAATAGTTTATAAACAAAGCATGTTATTGTTGATTTAGGATATGAGGCAGCAGATGCATTTGATAAACAATTTTAACACTTTGGTAAAGAGAAAAGGACTTTCTGCAACTCAACAACAACAAAAAAAATCACAGCAACCAAAGAAAAATATTCATGAATTCAATGAAAGTTATGTACAATCCGTAAAGAATTCTTTGTAATTTTCCCCTAAAGACTTATTTAATTTTAAAAGAGAGGAAATGCCTTTTCTTAATTTGTGTCATTATCCCTTCCCCGCCCTTATCAAGAATGTTGGGATCAAAAAGTGAAAAAAAAGAAAGCTGGAATGTTTACTATAGTATATCCAAGTATTCGTGGGGTCTTACCAAAAGCAATGAAGCTGTCAGCATGCTTCTTGTACATTTACTACACACATGTGAGCTGGCACATGGTCAGAACTTGTTGGGAGTTTTCTCATGTTCACTTTCAGAGTTTCTTTGCTGTAAACAATCAGGAGAAGTCAAAACTCCATCAAGGGTGCAAGGCTTTTTATTGGTCGTCAAGTGTCAACTACTTAATAGGAACTGAATTTGTCTGCATCTTCAACTAGTCAGTGTGTTCCAAAATTTCCAGAACATTTCTCTTTATAGTTTTCTATTTCCTTTAAAATCTCAGACACCCCCTTTAAGGCACCAAAACATAGATTTAAAAAGACTATGACAGATTAGATATGACTTTATTTTCTAAGCACTTCTGTTAATCTCACTCCCTGCTCTCTGAATTTCTCTAAAAGAATAATAGTCACATGGGACCTTGACCTCTTCTCCAGAGATAGTCATAATGGCTTAATAAAGACAACATTTCTTAGTTTAAACATATTTTACCTTAGGAAAAACCAGCAAGGAGAAGACTGTTTTCTCACTGACCTTTCCATCTCCACTATCAACAAACCCATCCCTGTTTCTTTTTGTTTTTAGTCTAATTGCCTGGCATTACCCCTCCTGGTTCCATAGTCTTGCTTGGACCAGTTCTAAAGTTGGCCCTTTCCATTGACTTCATGCTGTCCTGTTCTCTGTATTATATCACCCCTCACCAAATCCATCTCCCCCCCCAAATGCTGGCTTATGTTGTCTATTGATGTGTTAAAGGAAAAAGGCTGGATACTAGGAGAGAGGAGGGGAATGTGGTTCACAGCACTTGAATGAAAGTACATTTGGCTGAGAGAAAATAGTATAATTATGGTATGGTTCAAAAAATACTTGCGGCTGGGATGCTGTAGACAGATCCTGAATACTGGAGGACTTTCAAGGTCTGAATCACTGCTCAGTGGGAGTGGGGGGGCGGGGTGGCACTTGGGGCCACGTGCTCTCCACACTACCCCATTTCCACTTTAGCCGAACCAACCTAACCTGGAATTTCTCTGAAAGTTTTGAGCAGGCAAGGTTCCAGCATTTGAGGGTGATGATGGATTATCTGTGTGCATTTGGGAGCAATACCATGACCTGCTATGTGAATAAAGAGGTGCTGGGGAAAGTACCCCAGAGACTGTAGCTCAGGTGGTGCAGTGGGTGAGCTTGGCTGATAGTGTCAAAGTTCCATTCCTCCAGTCAGCACCTGGTGTTCCCTTCCTTGCACACCATGCACCACGACAAACAGGCCACTGAAAATGCAAAGGAGGAGGTGAGGTGAATTGTGGTGTTGCTGGATGGTCACCTGAAGACAAAAACTTGTCTGGTGGGTGAACCAGTGACCCTGGCTGATAGCACAGTTGTCTGCACCTTGTGATCTGTAAAGAAGGATTGGAGCCTGGTTTTCACCAATACCCATGTCGGGTTCCTCTCTTGCTTAAATCAGCCCCAGTTCGGGGCTGTCTTGGGGGGAGGGAAAGCTGTGTGAGAAGATGCTAACTTTGATGTTAAAACGTTTGCAGAGAGCCAGCCTAAAAATGATACCCCACAGAAAGAAATGAGTTCATGGGAGAAGCAGAAAAAGCCCCAGGCTGAGCGGTAAAAGAGAAGAAAAGCCCCAAGTCAGCCCCTGAGGAAGAGATGGCTGAGTGAGCCCACACTGCTGCTGAGCCCAAGGCCATCTTCGCTCACCTGCCAAGAGCGCCTTCATGCTGGATGAGTTTAAGCATGACTACTCCAGCAAGGACATCCTGTTTGTGGCAGCACCATACTTTTGGGAGCACTTTAATAAAGATGGCTTGTCTCTGTGGTATGCTGTGACTGCTTCCCTAAAGAGCTCAACTCACTTCTTCATGAGCCACAACCTCATCACTGGAATGATCTGCCAACTGGACAAACTCAGGAAGAGTGACTCTTCCAGGGTCCTCATCTTTGGAAGCAACAACAGCAGCTCCATATCTGGAGTCTGGGTCATCCGAGGCCAGGAACTGGCACATCAACTTCTGATCTCCTCAGGCATTGCATGCATGTGGTACATTTACATACATGCAAAACATTTAGACACATAAAATAAAAATATATTAAAAGCAAAAAAAAATACTAGAGGCAAAATGAAATAGAACAAACAGGGTTCTAAAGACATGGAATAGAGGGATTGTGACATTATGAGGAAGAAAAACCCATACTGAGACTTAAAATATCGAGTAGTTATTAACAAGCTAATCCCACATCATTCTGTATTGCAGAATCACAGTCTAAGGTAAGACTGAAGAGATAGGCATAGACCAAGGTCCATGGAGTCTTCCTGCTTTATATAGACTAAGGTCCAGGGAGTCTTCCTCCTTTGTATAGCTGTTTATTTACCCTCAAGGAAATCATTGTACAACTTTCATCAAGGGGACGGCATGCCCAGGCTTTCATTTCTATTGGTGGTGATATGCTGTGCTGTAGTACAGAGGCAGACCACCCTGCTGATGACTGTCACAAATGCTTCAACAGCAATCAGTTCATAATACTTTTTAAAATTTACATATGCATTAAATTATTAAGATGGAGCAAGTTCTGGGAATTGCAGAGAAAAGAAGTTGAATGTTAAACTCTGGAGTGAAGGAGCATCACAAGATGTAAGAACAATGGAAAGACGAGGGCATAGATAATTGTAATTGGAAGGAAAGTAAAATGGACAGGGGAAAAGGAGGCAGGAAGAAAGCAAATAAGGCAGCAGACCAAACTTGATGGAGTTAGAATGTTAATTTTAGATTAGTCTCTCTTCTGATCAATACTTTTTTGGATAGGAAACTCTGGTCATCAAAGAATGAAAACTCAGGACTCAGAGGAGGAGTTATAAGTGGTAGCTCTGTATGATGATCTCTACTGTGGGATGGTTGTATGATTTTCAAGGTAGAAAATGATAACATTTCAATGTTCTCCCCTTCTGTGGGTCATCTTCTATAATACTATAACGATTATTGGTTGCTGGTCTACATCTGTACTGCTTGGATTTTGTAAACAGGACACAAACTGGAGTTACTTGGGTAGAGGGAACCTCAAATAAAGACTTTTCCAGATCAGATGATGTGTTGGCATGTCTGTGAGGCACTTTTTCAATTATTAGTGGATGGAAGAGGGCCCAGCCCACTGTGGGTGGTGCCATCTATAGGCAGGTAGGCCTGGGCTGTAGAAGAGTGCAGGCTGAACAAGCCAGGGAGAAAGCCAGAAGCAGCATTCCTTCATGGCCTCTGCTTCAGCTCCTGCTCCCAGGTTTCTGTGCTAAGCTCCTGTACCATTTCTGGCAAGCTTTGAATGTAACATGTAAGATAGAATACACACTTTTCTCCCATGTTTGCTTTGACCAATGTTTTATCACAGCAACAGAAAGCAAACTAGAACGACATTCAACTTCCTTTTTTATTCAACAATGCTTAGTTATTTCTCATTTTGTAGTTTATTATTTTACAAATATTTGTTGAGTTTACTTTGGTCCATGTATTGTTTTAGGCATCAGAAAACATTAGTGGGACAAAATAGAAAAAGTTCTTAACTCTCATTTATTTAATGCACTTACATGTTTTGATCTCTATTCTGCACTGAACAAGAAATTTCAAATTGATTCAAGCTTCATGTTTAAATTTCCCCAAGAATATGTTAACTCTGCATTTTTTTATTTTTACAAAATTTTATTATTTGTATTTTTGTACATGAGTGTAATGCCTACATGTAGGTAGGTACACCCATATCATGCCATGACTGTGGAAGTTAGAGGAGGGTGTTGGATCCCCTGGAACTGGAGTTATAGACAGGTTGCAAGCCACCCTGTGGGCATGGAAATCCAATCCTGGCCCTCTGCAAGAGCAGTCAGTGCTCTTAATTTGCTGATTCATCTTTTTAGCCCCCGACCCTGCATTCTTCTCTCTTTCCCTTCCTCACTTTAGTTCTAGAATATTGTGATTGCTAAATTGTGCACAAGCTATCTACACTTAGATGGGAGACTTTAAGATTTTGACTCTTCTTTATCTTGCATAAACTCAAAGGGAAAAGATGTGAAGTTCTTTTCTTATTAAGCCCTCAACAAATATTTGTTTCCAGATTTAACTTTTGCTCTTCCTTATGTGATGTTGTTTCCATATTTTTACTGTTTTTGTTCAGCTTTGAGTCTAATTCCTGTCCTGCTGTGTACTTTTTATATGTGGTGACAGAATGTTTGCTTCTGGGTGATAAGGGAATCAAGTCAAATCCTGGAATTTATTGAAGCATCTTTTTAAACCATGTGAGTTCATTCTCATTGAATTAAATGTAATTATCATATATATATATATGAATTTAATGATTCTTAAAGAAAACTTATCATACCCAAAATACTCCAGCATTTACCAGAGATGGGTCCAAGCCTATGATAGTGGTAAACAATCTCTGTATTTTACTTAGATATCCACATTGTGATATTTAGCTCATTCTTATCAGTTAATTAAGTATATAATTTCTATATTCTAGGAATGAGTGTTCACAAATTGAGATAATGATAAATTGTCATATTTTTTTTCTATGGCTTCCAACTTCAGCTGTGCAAAATATTATTCAGGGAATTGGATGAGAGTTTCTGCAGAACTAGAAAGCAGCAACTGGCAATAATATATCTTCTATTCTTTGATCAGTGAGATTTATGATACTATTCCTGCAAAAGCCTATAAGCAAGGAAGAGGTCATAAGGCTAGTTATTGACTGGAATTCATAGACAGGGAAAGTTCCAGGTGCTTGCTTCCATTGCTCCAGGGGCTGCCAATTGCTGTGCTGTTTGAGATCACCAATAGACAGGACAGGCAAAAGGGAAAACTCCCAGAGAATAGAGGTGTTAGGATCACAACACTCTCTGTTCATTTTCTTAGCTGAAATATCATGTTAGCATTGTTTTAACTTGGGAATTAGGGCCATAATTGTGATTGCAGATTGAGTAGATGCAGAGTCCAAGACACATAAAGTAGTATGATGCCCAAAGCATTAGTGACAGGGAGGACAAACCTGAGTTGTGTGGAGACCAGCACTACATAGTAGTGGATCTGCTTGCGGTTGATATAAATGTGGGGAAATGGCTTTTCTTTGCATTTCATTTCCCAAATTGAGCATGCTCAGTATCTTGTTTTTTTTTTTTTTTCTTGTTTGCTTATTGCAGCATTCCAGCCAGAAACTTGTAAAACCAGCGAGTCCTGGTGCCTGTGTGCTTTCACTGATTACAGAGCTTACTATATTTTATAAATTGCATTTTAAGAATAGAAATATTAAGAAATGGTCAAGATTAATTAATCCTCATGAGGGCCTCTTTGGAACTTTCAAGTTATTATGATTTGGGATGGCAGGGGTTAAGTATAGAATTCATGTTCTTTGGTATCCAGATCCACAAGATGACATGTGGAAATCTGTTACTAAAATACTGGGCCTAAAAGTGTGATTCCTTTTTATTTTTTAATTTTTATTTATTTTGTCTTTCTGAGGTGGTATCCCAGTAGTTCCAGCTGGCCTCCTGAGTGCTGGCATTAAAGGCGTGAACCACCACACCCAGCTTATTTTTTAACTTTTAAATTTTATTTATTTTAATTTTGAAACAATATCTCCCTGTGGTCCTAGCTGGCATGGAATTCTGTATGTGGACCAGGCTGGCCTTGATCTCAGAGATCTGCCTGCCTCTACGTCCTGAGTGCTGGGATGAAAGGCATGGGCCACCAAGCCAGGCATCCTTTCTACCATTCTTGATGAATGGTGGACCACAGAGATCATGGAGAGACCTTAGGTAGGAAAGCAGCTGCTTGTAGGAGTTCCTGGCCAGAGTGTTGCAAAGAACAAAATATTAAAATATTGGGAAAAGAAATACAAAGAAAACTCATAATTGAGAAAACTGCCACAGAAACAGGATCTTCAGGCCAAACTTTTAGGAGCTACAGCTAACAACCCTGGATTATCTGCTTTCACCAGTATGATCAATGATCAGTGGAAAGCTCATGAGAATGAACCTTTGTCAGTGAAAATCTTATTGGGGTTCATTTTCATAGCAGCAGGCAGGTTAAAAATGTGCTAACAGAGTAAGGAAATTTGTGCAGTACTTTCCCCTTCATTTGTGTATTTAAATTTCCTTCATTTGAATTTACAGGGTCAATGATCTAAGGTTTGTTTATTCTTAACAATGTAGTATTTTCAATTACATTGGGGAATTGTGCTAACAATTACTTTTGAATGTTGAATTATATGCATGTCTAGTCATTCAAATTTTTTGGAATATTCCCACATATTCCATTCATGGAATGTTGCTGATTACATCTTCCCTTTTCTCTGTACTCACAGAAATATTCGGAATACAGGGTGAGAGTTGAAGGCAAAACAATTCTGTTGGGAATTTATCTGTAAAAGCTATTGTGTTACTATATTAGATCTAAATATGAGACTGTAGAGGGACAGAAATTTCCTGGGGCAAAGGCAGACTGAGAAACAAGTCATTCTTTTGCAACCAAGAGTCTGGTGTGTTATTTTGTAGATAGCCTGAACTTTCTTTTAAATGTGTCGTTCCATCTTTATTGCTATCTCCACTTGATGCTATTTCTGTCACAGTTTCTCTTGTAGAAGGCTCTGGTTGGTCTTGGTAACCAGTCTCTATGATGGCCTTTGCTTATAGTCTACTGCAATATGAAGTACATATGAAGTCTGTCCAAGGGATACAGAACTCAGTGACTTACAGTGGACTGCCAACATTGATAACTTAAAAAAAACATCTTGTAATCCAGAATAAGGGAAGTTATTTCTTTGGTCTGGCTCCCTTAAATTTCTTCAACAATTTTGTGTTCTTTAGGGGAGATGGGGCCAACAGAAATGGGTACGGAGGACAGTGATCAAGATGTTCATTGTATATTAGAGTCTTTTCAGATCAGTAGGGGAAACAGTGTATTAGTCTAAAGAAACAATTTTTTTGCTGTGATTTATTTGAGTTATTTTCATGCAGATTAACTTGGATCACTTCATAGGACAGAATTAGGACCAGAAAGTAACAACTATATAGAGTTGATTTGAGTGCATTTTAAGGATTGATTTGTTTCTATTGGTTTCACCTGTTAAAGAATGGAACTTAATGTATGGCGACTACTCCCCTAAATTAGCAGACACTGACTCATGTGGGAGTTTTCTGCTAGTTGACCCACGATGCCAAGGAAACAAGGTTCTTTGCAATTCTGAGTTTACATGGGCTGATGAGAATTCCTATTCAAGTATCTGAAACAGGATGCTAAGGGACCTGTGATCATTCTGTGAACTCATTAAAAAAGTCACTCTGAGCTCATTTGTATCTGTTTACATATAAAAGATGTCAGAAGATTCTTACAAGACTTCATTGAATAATATGATGGTCTTCACTATGTAAAGGTGATCCTTGAGAAATATTTATAAAGTATAAGTTTTCATACAGTACCTCTCAGTTCTCATAAACTGTTTACTTTTTGTTTCATGACACCAGCTCATTCCCATAGTTATGTCTGACAGTGTAATGAACATGATGATAAAATGAGCTCTTCCTTCTTTAGAAACCTCACACTATAATCCATGTGTTCCTTTTTTTCAGTTCTTTTGTTGTTCTCTCCAACTTGTATTGCTACAGTATATATACATATATACATAATTATATGTATACCTAAATATATACATACATATGCATATCACTTGAATTGGAGGAATATTTTTCCTAAAAGATGTCATGGTTTTCTTAAGGAAGTGCTCAAAGTTTCCTCCTTGACAGTCCCGAACAACCATCAATCCTGCACTTTTGCTCCACATGGGGTTCTTTCCCTCCTATGGTCCTCGAAATGAAGTCCAGTAAGCAATCATCTTGTCTTGATCCCCATGCACTGGCAGCCATGATACAGCCAAGGTAGTCCAACAGTGGCAGTCTATATTCTGATAAGGCTGACATCCCCTTAGCTGTTTAGTCCACAAGATGGGTATCTCAGTAGTCCCCATCTGGCATTGAAGGTTTGGAGGATTCTTGGAGAGACATGAGTCTTCAGTCCATATTGGAAGGTTAAAAAGCTGTGTCTCGTGTCTTTGAGGAATGCCAAAAACAGTGGCAGCCACAGAGTAGATGCACTTGCCAGTAAGAATTGAAGACAGGCCAAACAACAGTACTCTCTCTTTTTTCTTTTTGTCTTTTTACTAAGATGTCAAGTTCTATGTCTGCAGTACAATTTCTCTAGTTTTACTGATTATTTATATCTGGTTGTACTTTCCTTTTGGATGCTTAAGGCTACACAGCTAGCCCAGATTAACCAAGGTTTTTGTTTTCTCAAGGTCAGTTGAGGATCTGGTCCTCAGGGGTCTCTCAGGATTTTTTTGAGGGGAGGAGGGGTAGTGCCTTTCTCCTTTCAGCTTTTCATTCACCAGTTCCATCCACTGGAGGACAAAAGCAGGTCTTGCCAGACTAGGCTTCCTTTTCTGAAGCATGAGCAGACTTCCCTCTCTGTAGACTGGACACTGGCTGAAGTCCCATCAGTGGCTCTCCAAGACCTCCCTGAACAGGAAGACTGGTGTCCCACGTCTGTAGGACATTTAAAGAGGTGCTCCCATGCATAATCCCGTAAGACTTAGTTGACCTCTGAGGGCAAGGAACAAAGTTATCCCTTAGGTCCCTTGTCCGAATTGGTATGGGTGTTAAATATGGTCATTAAGCACCCAGAAAGGCTAAGTTGCACCAGCCTATTACATTGCACCTATATTAAAATTGTATCCTTTGGAAACAAACTGTATGTTGTTTTCCATAGCATATTTCTTGATTTGCATCTCTCCATTTCAATCCCATAATAATCTAAAAGATGCACACATGTCCTCCATCATATACCAAAAACCTAAGGTCTGAAAATAAATGTTAGGCTGGTTCTAGAACCTGTTTATGGATCCACATTGCAAGAGCAGAGTTGTCTTTAGATCATGAGGAATATAACATTAACATTGTTCAGTTTGTCTTACAACTAGGTACTTGGTACTAGCATCCACAGATGAGGGATACCATTCGATGGATGGAACTAGAAGATTTTATGCTAAGTGATGTGTTCCTTTTTCACAAACTACAGTGCTCCCATGGCTCCCAGATGTAATCTGGAGTGCTCATTGTCTCCTGCTCTAGTTTAATTTCTGTGGCTGTGATAAATATCGACAAAAAGCAAGCAAGGGAAGAAAGGGATTAACTGACTTATAATTCTGCGTTATAGTTCATGATTATGGGGAAGTCAAAGCAGGAACTTAAAGCATCGCATCTAAAGTCATGAGTAGAGAGAGAATGAATGCATAGACCCTTGCTTGCTAGCTTGCTTCACTCTTGTACAGTTCAGGGTCAGCCTATAGGATGGTGCTTCCACAATGGGCTCGGTCTTCCTACATCCGTTAATATCAAAACAATAGACATCCCCTGATCTAGATAATTCCACATTAAGACTATCTTCCCAAGACCCTTCTCATATAAACCTACAGCAGTGGTCCCAGCATACACAAGACCCATGCAAACTCAAGCAGACAAAAACCCAGCATGGAACTGGAGAAATGGGCAGCAGAACACAAACTTAGCTGAAGAAATATTGGCAGGTTATTAGCGCTGGGTGAGAAAGTGCTGATCTTCTTAAAGTAAGGGACTCTGGATGGGATGACTAGATCTCAGTACATGAACTTGCACCGAGGAACATCTGGGGACACTAACGACACAGTGGGCCTTGGCACAAATGACAAAGTGAATTCCAGTGGCTGGAGTGTGGAAGGGTGGGGAAGGGTGTGTAAAGGTGATTAATATTGATTGAGATGTTCTATATGAAATATGCAAAAATTCAATTAAAAATTAAAAAAATACTTTCTTTTGAAGGAGCTGAAAGACCAGGAGTCACAGGTTGGGAAGAATAAGAGCAAAACAGTTTATTCTCAGAGGTCATAATTTTGATGCATATGTGATGGTTATATAGGCATTTGTTGGAGCAATACAAAGAGGAGGGAAAAACAACAACATAAAGACCAGGCTAATGAACTGAATGATACAGTTAAACTCTGCCCAAAACAAAAGCCTCTGCAGTGAAAAACGTTGGAAAGACTGAGAGAAAGATCCAAGACATGTATGACAGAAGGCATGAACAGTGGTGGGGTGTGGGCAGGGAGAGGGGAGTGTGTCTAAATTGGACTGAAAGATAATGAATGAAATACACAATTCATCAATATGAGTATTAAGAAAAAAGAAAAAAAAGAGCGAAACCATGTCTTCTGGATTGGACAGGACTTGCATACTCACAAACTCACAGAAGCTGTAGTTTCCTGCAGAGCCAACATTTTATCACAGAGTGGGAAGGAGCCCTTACTCCTGAGGACCTGTAGACAGGGAGAGTCAGTTTCCTCTAAAGGTATGGCTCCTGTAGGACAACCATGCTCCAGTGGACAGTGCCACACCCAGAAGTATATAGACAGCATAATTACAGTCAATGGGTTTTATTTTTTATTTTTGTTTATTATTTTTCCTGGGAGGGATCTTTATAAAATAGATGATTGGTCTTTTGATATTTCATCAGGGGAAAATTATGAATTTGTAATGAATCAATTCCAAATGGATCAAAGACCTCAGTATGAACTGTTAGAAGAAATTATAGGTAGTACCCTACAAGATATAGGGGTAAGAAAGGACTTTCTAAATCAGACATAAGTTGCACAGGAATTAAGATCAACAATCCACAAATAGGATCTCATTAAACTAAAGAGCTTCTGTACAGTGAAAGAAACAACCAAGATCTCATCCTTCTTAAGTGAGCACGATTATTTATTTTGAATCAGAAATCACTCTGACCTTTCCCCTCTATGCATTTGAATATTATTTATTTTCCCATTCATGAACAAAAATTATATATGTATACATATATATATATACATATATATATATATATATATCTGCTCCACTATATGCTTTCCTTATACATCACTTATTCTTACTTCAGTTTTTATTACTTTTCTCAGATGTTTTACTGTTGATGTTTCAGTTTTTGACACAATCCATAATACATTGGCTTTTCTACAATATATTTTCTATTTTAAAAACTTTTAAAATTGGTTGTCATATTTAGTTCATGAAATTTTAGTTTGTCATGTTATTTCTCATCTATTGTATCATATTTTTATTATTTATTATTTTGCGTGTATGAGTGTATTGTCTTCATGGTGTAAATGCACTCATGTCATGCAATGCTTACAAAGGTCTTTTGGGTGCTGGATCCCCTGGAGCTGGAGTTACAGACTGCTATGTGGTTTCTGGGATTTGAACATGGGTCCTCTGCAAGAGTAGTCAGTGCTCTTTATGACTGAGCTATCTCTTCAGCCTTTGTATTATATAATATTAATAATAAATTCAGTTTTGATTTAACATTTTCTCCTCTTCCCTATGGGTAAAAATACTTCAATTTTTTTCTTTGCTTATAGATTATTTTTAAAACTCCATTTTTATCATGGAAGAAAGCCATCCTGGACTTGATATTTTTACACAAATAATGTATAATTTTTGGGCTGAAGGTATAGCATAGCAGTAGGCTGCTTGCTTTGCATGCGTGAAGCACTGGGCGAGATCTCCAGCACCTGCCACATAAAATCATATATATTAGTTTTTCATTGCCTTCCCACAGTATAACTATAGATGAACTGACATTTCTCCACATTCATAAACATATAGGATCTAGCATTTCCTGGTTGCCAGAATAAAATTCTTGATGAATTGTCTTTGCCTTTTTATTTTAAGTGAATCCCAACGTGATAATGAAGTACATTAAACCTCAACTCACAATCTGGCCTCCCTGTGTTTATCGTTTGCTCCCTCATTCCCTGATGCACATTCATCTCTTCATTCATTTTCTCCTGCACTCTTCACCATCGCTCACTAAGCACTGGTTTCTGTTTCCTTTAGTGATTGGCTTGTTATTAGCCTAAAGAAGGTCATGATCAGTTTGGGGTCTCTGGGCCTGGGGTATGGAAGTTCTAAGCCTTGCCTAAGCTAGAAACAATATTGAAGATGGAAGGCCTATGGGGACAGAATTATATCCTTGCATAACTTGGGGCACAGTGTGCTTTTTGAGCAGTTGACATATGGGAGAAATTCTGTAGCAAACGGACTATGCATGAGGAGCTATTGGACGAATAAATGGAAACCATCATCACAAAACAACCAGGATGACACAGTTTAAGAAAGGAGCTGCCGGGCTGGAGAGATGGCCTAGCGGGTAAGAGCACCGACGCTCTTGCAGAGGACCCGGGTTCGATCCCCAGCACCCACATGGCGGCTGAGAACCGTCTGTAACTCCAATTCCAGGAGAACTCCAGCTCCAGGGGAATCCGAGACCCTCTTCTGACCTCCGCGGCATTGCACGACACGGGTGCACAGACCTGCATGCAGACAGTACATTCATACACATGCAAAGAAAAATAAAAAAATAAAAAAAAAAAAAAGAAAGGAGCTGCCAAAAAAAAGGAAAATGAATATTTTTATAACTTTTAAATGTATTTCTCTCGTGCACTTTTTACTTGGTTTTACAAATTATTTGCTTTGCCCTGATCGTAGATAGCTTTGAGATACTTTCACTCAGGTACCCAGAACTCAGCTAGGAGGCCTACTGGTTTAGATTTGCATTTGTGTGAATTCATTCATTTGCCTCAATTATGAGGATGAGAAGTGTAACTAACTCCAAGTGTACTGGTTAGTTTTTGATAACCTGACTCAGACCTAGACATACCTGGGAAGAGAGAATTTTAACTGAGGAATTCTCTACATCAGACTGGCCTGCCTGTACGCATGTCTGTGGGGCATTTTATTTATTGTTAATTCATGTAAGAGGGCCCCGTCTACTATGGACAGTGGCAGCCCGGGCCAGGCAGGTGTCCCAGGTTATATAATAAAGGTTGCTGAGCAAGTCGGGGGGAGGGGCATGACAGTAAACAGTGTCCTCCACCATCTCTGCTTCAGTTCTTCCCTCCAAATTCCTGCTTGAGCCCTCGCTGCCCTCAATGATGGACTGTGATCAATAACCCCAAATAAACCTTTTATTCTCCAAGTTGACTTTGGTCAGTGTTTTATCATAGCAAGGAAATTAAACTCAGATACCAAGTATCTATGTTTTAATACATTTTTTTTTGTTTCCCTGTGGCAATTCATTCTATCCCTTTCACTTTACTTGTTAAAGGATGTTATAAACTTAGTTTATTGCTGTCTTTTACACAAATTGTATCCACCCTTCTCACATTATAGAAAAGTTTGTACGTATTAAGCTAAGTAGCCATGTAATATTCTAATTACCTTCAGATACTTAAGTAGTCTGTTATTGGAAAACAATTTGTTATTTTTTCCATTCAAATTGTAGTATAAAATTTTTGAAATATATGTATTTCTGCTGCATTTCAGATTATTTCTTCAGGATTTGTCTCCTCAATTAAAAATACACAGTATTTGGGGTTGGAGAGGTGGTTCAGTGGTGAAGAGCATTGGCTGCTCTTGCAGAGGACCCAGGTTCAATTCCTGTCACCCACATGGTGGCTAAGAAGCATTCATAACTCTAGTTCCAACACTCCCTTCTGCTCTCCCCACAACATGGGTGCACTTACATGCAGGGAATACAGTCCTACACATAAAATAAAAATAATAAAATATAAAAATGAAATAGACATGTGTTTATAAAGCTTAAAGAAAATTATCTAAATTTACTAGATAAATGTAAGCCTATTCAGATTTCTACTAGAATCCTAAAGTTTACTCATTGGATCAGCCTTGGGTGTTATTCTTTAATTCTAAAAAAAAAAATCTTATTTTAATTAGATTTATTTGAATCATCAGGTAGGGATTTCCTTTGAAGGTTTTCTAGTCTTCTGTATATTGCCTCTTTTAATCTTTTTAAAAATAAATTTCTTTTAAAATTCTTTTATTCTGTATTTCTTCCACTGAACTCCTCCTCTTCCTGACCTTCCTACTTTCATTTTTTTTCAGTGTGGCACAGGGAGTGTTTTCAACATGAGCATGGGTGGAAAGTTATTTGCTGGAATATGTGCAGTTTATCAGTATCATCAATGAAGACAGTGACACTCCTTTTGCTACCCTCCAGTAACTGTCAGTGTTCTTTCAGGGAAGGCTGGGGCCTCGTGAGCTCTTCCTCCTTCCATAATTATTATGAATTTACTGAATAAGACACAAAGAGGGAAATGTGCTAATTTATTCAGAATTAAAGAAAAAGTAAGTAAACTTAATTTTATGAATTTGTGTCTCAACAAAACTCTACCTTAGAATCATCTTAAATTGAAAAAAATCAGCAGAATAAATGTATTCAGGACATTTCAATCTTTATCACATTTTTTATATGTAGAACCCAAACCCTCCTGACTACAGATATGATGTGATGCTGAGTTAAAATTTTTAAAGAATTTCTAATTCAGTTGTATATTTGGTTCGTTGGTATCTGAGACATTTAAACAGTTAGAAGGGAAATTAAATTTAAACATTATGAAAAGTCATTGTTGCGACTTCTTTGTCACATTGCAGAGAAATTTGGAGTTTGCTCCATTTATACAGTTTACTGGTAGAATCTCATCTGAACTCCATTTGACCTCATTTTACATGAAATGGACTATGTAGGAAAGCAGCAAAATACTTTCAAATAAACATCTCCTAAAATGCATTTTAACCTTGAATCTGGAAATCTATAAAAGAATACTTTTTTCAGTACTTTGATAACATGTAGAGAATTCCTTACAGCTGAAAATTATGGTATTTAAAGGTTTCAAGATGTCTTTCCAGGTTTCGAGCTGGCTGCCAGCCAGTGTTTGAATGGCTGAATTTTAAAAGCCCATCTTGCTTCCACTTTCTTTAGGCTTTCCAGTTTTTACATCAGAGCTTGCCCCCAGAAAACATTTAAAATGTTTTTTAAAGTTCATTCATTTTTTTTCTATTGCTTTGGATACAAATTTTGCCATTAAAAAAGATCCTCAAAATTAAGTCAGTAACAAAACAAGTCTCAGCAAATCTCAAGGAACCTGCTCATATTTAAATATATATGCACAAACATGTTGGCTTATTCCTCATAAAACTTAAGTAAATGCTTACATAAGAATCTTAGTGTACCAATGGAGTTCTATGCAGCAGTAAAGAAAGACGACATCATGAGCTTTGCAGGAAAATGGCTGGAGCTAGAGGACATCATGCTGAGTGAAGTAACACAGTTCCAGAAAAACAAACGACGAATGGTATCCTTCATCTGTGGATGCTAGTGCCAATTACCTAGTTGTAAGTATTTCTTGGGCACGGCCCCTTGAGCTTTTGTCCAAAGCAGTTGGGAGTGATGCATATTGGAAACAACAACAACAACAACAGAAAGGACTGCATCGAAGAACTGACTGAAGCAGTGAACTTCTGCTCAAAATAGTCAACTTCCACATGGAGAATATTGAGAAAGACTGAGAAAGAGATGAAAAGCATGTTTGGCAGAATGCATGAGCTCTGGTGGGGTGGGGGAATGGGGGGGGACATGGGTCTAGATTTGATTAAAAAAAATCTTAGTGGGGGGCTGGAGAGATGGCCTAGCGGTTAAGAGCGCCGACCGCTCTTACAGAGGACCCGGGTTCGATCCCCAGCACCCACATGGCGGCTGAGAACCGTCTGAAGCTCCAATTCCAGGAGAACTCCAGTTCCAGGGGAATCCGAGACCCTCTTCTGAACTCCGCGGCGTTGCACGACACGGGTGCACAGACTTGCATGCAGACAGTACATTCATACACATACATAAATAAATAAAATTAATAAAAAAAATTAAAAAAAAATCTTAGTGTACATCATTATTTCAGATCAACTTCTTAAAATGGTTTGTAACAAACAATGATTTGTTTGTCTGTGTGTGCCTGTGTGTGGCTTGCTAAACAATCTTAGAGGTTTAAAGCACTTGAATTGCATGCACTGTAAATACTTTTAAATTGTTCCTCCATAACCATTGATTGACCACATAATGGTGGACTTCCAAGCACCATTCTTTTGGATATTGTTCTATGACCCATTGTGAGTACAGAAATGTGGGAATTTTCCATTCAGTAGAAGATTTCACCGAGTAACCACAGGATAGATTCAATGTAAAAAGCTCTTAGAACTTTAGCATGAAATGAAGAAGGAGGTAACATTATGCAAAAATGGAAGCATCAGTGATTTTTATTTTACTGTCAGCTTATGTGGTGGTAGTGGTGGGAACCCAACCACTTTTTGTTCCTAAGACTGCCAAGAATTTTATTGGCTGTGATTGAACTTGCTTTCTGTGTTCATTTGTAAATGGAATCTCCTGCAAATTGTATGTGTATGAAACTGCCTAGGGATTATCTATGCAAAGACTAAAATAAAGCATGTTTACCAACCATATGGACTTAGCCAAGAAGAATCAAAGGTAAATGAGGTTTCCTCATTTAACAATGAAGAAAGATGTAATAAGAATAGACATTTCTATCAGGTGTTTTGGGGAACAGAGATCACCCTAATAGGATGGAAGTTTGTAAAGTATTTCCAATAGAATCCAGTGGCTATATTTTGTGCTGAACTTCATTGTATTTACAAATAGCTACCTTACTTCTGATAAACTAGGGCTGACCTTTGCATCTCTTATGTTTAGTATCTATGCTTCTATGTACAGAAATTCCCTCTCTCCTTAAAATTTGGCTTAGTATCCTCTTCTTAAAATATTCTTAAGCTACTGATTTATATACTGTCACATGTCTTACTTTTCATGGCATATATTGCCTTTCAAAAATATTTCATTTGTTATTTTTATTTTATGTATATGAGTTTATTGCCTGCAAGTATGTAGGTGCATCCATGTCATGCAATGCCCACAGAGGACGGAAGAGGCTGCTGGATGCCCTGGAACTGGAGTTACAGTTGTCAGCTGCCATGTGGATGCGGGTAGTCAAACCTGTGTCCTTGTGCTCTTAACAGCTAAGCTGTCTTTCCAGCCCCAGAATTGCCTTTTTAGACCTGTCTCATTTCCTAGTTACCGCGCACTTTTATAACTTATCTTGTAGACCAGGTTCATTGGGGAGCATTGAAGTGTCTCTTGTTTTTCCCCCATTTCCATTTCTTTTTCATTACTAAATTATTAGTGCAATAATTTCCCCATAGTAGGAAAATTTATCTGTGGTATTGATTATGTTAAATAATTGAGTCAGGCATATTATTTCTCTGCTGACATTTTGGATAAGGCATAGTTTGGGTTTATGAAAATTCTTTTGTTGCTGTCTTTGGCCCACATTCAGCATACAGCCTAGGAAAATGTTATTGCCTGAGTGGAGATTCAGTTCTTTCCATAATACTTAAAACAGTGTGGGATTATTTATTTATTGGTTACCTTATTTGTTCTTTTCCTGGACAAAATGAAACTTTGAGAGCACGAGTACTAAGTCTTTGGGCATTATTTATTGTATATAGTAAAATGCTTAACAGAGCACCTGACACATGGTAGGCACTCAGTGATTTATAGAATAAAAGTATGCCAAAACAATTTAATGGATATTTGTAAACTATTTAGGGTAGCAAATAATTTTAGCAACAGCTTACTAGCCAGTCCATAGATGGTCTGAGTTTTAAAAGAACTGACAAGTTCCATGCACAGATTAGTTTAGATATTGGCAGAATATGGCTTGCATTAAATTTACCTTTAACTATGGAACCCTTAGGAAATTTAGACATTCATTTTATGCTGGGTTTCTCTTATTATATAACGAGATAATTAGTAACACTTGCACGTTACCTGTAACAATGGCTGTTAGGCCCAAAGTATAATTTCTATCAATGTTATAGGAATAGAAGCATTCTGTATGTAATAAAGTCTTGTTGGTAATTACCATTTAACAAGGTTTCTGTATGGGCATCTTGCATTTAAGATGCTGGATGAAGTCCTAATGGCCTTCAGTTATACACCTGACTTCAGGTTGTAAGGTGGATCCGACAGAAGAAAGTTTATGAGCAGAATGTCAATTATCCTCCAGAAACAATACCAATGGTTATTAGTGTTGTACACATGTCACATTTGGCTCTTGGCTTTTCTTTGTAACCAGTTTCTTAAATATCTAGAATCTCTGTTGAGGAGTTAAATCAACATCATCCCTTGTCTTTATCACCTCTGTCTCTTTGAAGCAGAAGGTAGTTCTTCAGGCATTTTTCAAAGATTTATCTAAGTATAAATCTTTTTTTCTTTCTTTCTTTTTGGTCCCAGAAGTTGCCCAAGGTCAAAATTCATTCAATATGCAGTGGTCTCTTTTTGAGCATTAGTTTAATTCCCACCAGTTGTTCAAATTCTAGAACTAGTAGCTGTTCAAGTTTGCTGGTAGCTTGGCAGTGTTACTTTCAGTGTTTTATTAGGCTTACTATTTTGCTGAAGGCTTAACAGGCTCATTTTCAGATTTTTAATCAAGAACAAGTTTAATGATTGAAGGTAATTATCTCCAGATTAGAAGGGCTTTTAAAAATTTATCAGCATTCCAAAATTTAACAAATAGCTCTCTGATAATCTAATTAAAATCCTATTTTGCTGCCAGACTATTTCTAGCCAGACACACATTCAACCTCTTGTAGCAAATCATTACCATTTAAGCTGTTCCTGACAATCCAGACATAAAAGTTGAGCTGTGTTGATATTCAGATGGTTCCCTAGAGGGGGGAGAGGTGCAAAGACCAGTTCTGCCTTATTATTGATTTTTTAAGGGAGATAAAGTTTCTCTAGTTATTATCAGGCTGTTTTGTTACCCTAAAGTCATAAGTTCATGTGTGAATATACCAGTATATACAGTGTATACAGAATCATGCCCAGTGGCAAGTCAGAATAAGCTGTTATATATCATAATTAAAGACTTTTCACTTTCCATTGGATTTGCACCTTAAATCATAATTAAGTCTAGGGACTGTATTATAAAGAAAATTTGGTCTAGTTTAAACAATGGAATTTCAGTGGATAATAAAACACATACAGAAAATCAAACACTATTAGTGGGATCTGTTTCTATAAGCTATGGAAAATTATTTTGGGGGTTCTGAAAATAATTTGGATTTCTTAAATAAACCTATTTACTCATGGATGCACAGCCTGCTGATGTTTTAGAACTAACTTAAAATGTGGATTCCAATGATGGGAGTTTGCTGGCATCAAGCAATTAGGCAGGTCTCAATCACAACTAAATGAAAACTCCAAGAGCATGTTTTGTCAGATAATCTATGCCATTTGTTGCTTTCCAGAAAGTTTTGGTCAATATTTTATTTATTTGTTTATTTTTTGCTCTTCCTATTTCTCCAGTGGATTTGTTGTCAGAATTGAAAGTGGACGAGGTTAAGGGACAAGCCCCACAAGGCAAGGCAACAGTTTCAGACCTCGTCTGTGTACTGATTTATGTGCTTCCAATTATCAACGTGTGGGAGTTTTGTCAAAAAAACTGCGCTTGTGGTTCCTTTTGTTCTTCGGTGTCTATTGTGGTTTACGCTTTAAATGGGATGCAAATGTGATTTATAGTGCGCGGCATCATGCAGTTAGAGAAAACTGGCCTTTACAAGGCAGTGCAAACTTGAGCAGGGAAGGGCCACGCGTGAGCAACATGTTCCTGTGGGTGACAAAGGAATAACTCAGTGTGGCTTATGGTGAGACTGGAGAGTAAACAACATGTAAGAAGTTGTTCCACTCAAAGCATATGGCTTTCTTCCCTGTGGTCTGGAAGAGCAGAGCTAAGTCTCTTAAAATTGTTTAGAGAGCTGTTAAGTAGCATTTCCATGTGGTTGAGAAAAGAACATATACAATAGCAATGTATTCCCATTGGACAGGACTGATCCTGGGAGATACACAAGAAACTCATTTATCACTATTCTAGATAGCAATTCTAGTGAAGTGGCCCCATTAGCATTTAAAAAATATTTTAGTTTTTGTGTATGGGTGTCTTGCCTGCATGCGGGTAAGTATGCCCATGTCATGCAATGCCCTGGGAGTTTAGAGGGTGTCAGAGCCCCTGGAACTGAAGTTATGGGCAGTTGCTAGTTGCCATGTGAGTGCTGGGAATTGAACCCAGGGCCTCTGAAAGAGCAGCCAGTGCTCTTAACCATTGAGCCATCTCTCCAGCCTCTCTCATTAGCATTTTTCTCCCACCACGTTCCTGAAGACTTTCAAAGATCTGACCAAAATGGCCACAATGTGAGCAACAACTGTGTAAGTTGAGTATCCTCAAAAGAGCAAAGTCCATGTGCCAAATAAAATTCCTAAAGATATATAATGATAAGAACTCAAGCAGTGGTAGCATAATTCTAGCCACTCTAGTCTTTCCTGAGCATTTTCCATGAGCCAGAAAATAAATATTCCTCAATGTCAAAAAATGAAAATAATTACCACCAGCATACTTTTAAAATGCATCATGCTTATGAGAAAAAAGAACAGAATTTTGGTTTTGTATATATTTGATTAAGTCTTATTACAATAATGCAAGAATAATACATTGAAAACTTCTCTTGGGGGCACAAGGGGCAATGGTGGAAGGGGAATGTTTCAGTGGGTAAAGTTCTTGCATGAGGAATCCCTAGAATCCATGTGAAAACAAAGTAGTGACTAGTGCTGGGGAGGTGGAGACAGGAAGATTTGGGGTGCTCACTATTCAACAGTCCTAGCCTAATCAGCGAGTTCCTCGTCAGTGGGAGAACTTGTATAGAAACAAAGTGGATGACATCTGAAGAACAACGCTGGAGCTTGACTTCTGGCCTCTGCCCACAGTAGGTGCTCACAGGTGTTCCTGCCCTCGCCCCCACCAACCACATAGCTCTGTAGTAGGAGCTTTCCCCCCATTTTTTAATTGAATTTTTGTGTATTTCATACAGAGTGTCTCGATCAATTTTAATTCCTTTTATAAACTCTTCCCACCAGCACCCTTCCACCGTCCTCACTCATTTGGGTGAAGGCCCATTGTGTCCAGTTGGCATCCCTAGACATTTCTCAGCACAAGTTCATCCACTGGCATCTAGTCAGCCCACCCAGAGTTCCTTGCTTTAAGGAGATCAGTTTTTCTTCACTCAGCATTAATCAGATGCCAATAGTTCTTCTGTTAAGATTGGGACCTGCTGCCTGTTTCCACAGTTCCTTGTTGGGCTGTCTGCTTGAGTTTACATGGGTCTTGTGTATGCTGAAAACACTGAACAGGGTCCTCTGAGCTTGTATGATTCTATTTCCATAAGGCCATACACCTCTTCCCTGGGTCTTACAATCTTTCCACCCTCCTCTTCTGCAATGGTCCCTGAGCCCTGGGTGAGTGAAGCTTAATACAGGAGTCCTGTCCAAGGACTAACACTTTGCAGATTCTTAATCACTACGCTTTGGTCATTTGTGCCCTTTTGTGTTCCTGGCCCTTGTTGCATGAGGCAGCTTCATTAGTGAGAATTCAGAGATTCATTAGTGTCTTCTTTATCTCTTGTTCTATGTTGCATGAGCCTTGGGTGTAGAAGTTGCATTGTAGATGTGCCACTTATGCTCAGGCAATTCACAGACAATGTCTTTGAGTGACAAGATGTGGTACTCTGTAACAGTCTCCATCTGGTACAAAAAAAAAGCTTCTTTGATGAGTGGTGACTGGGATACTTAAATGTAAATATGAGGATACATATTTTGCACTTAGTAAGAAATTACATTAGTATAGGGATATGACAGTCTTGGGTTTTTTCTAAGATCTATAATCTCTCTGTTCATGTGTATTTGGCTGTGTTTAGAGTACCACAAATTAGTTTCCTTCCATTGAGTGGGCTTCAAGTCCAATTAGGTGATCATTGATTGCCCCAAAGAAAAAAGTGCCACTACTACACCAATGTTGTATGCTGTGCCGGTCATTGATGTGGTTAAAGGTGGTGTTGGGTGATTAATTGATGCTCTCCCTTAGCAGGTTGTGTATTGCTATCCAAAGCTATGAAAGCTAGCCTTCAGGGGAAGTGGCTTCCAGGTCAGTTCCAGTTTCATTGATCCAAATCCTATGTCCAAAGTATGTTCTGTCTTCAGCAATAGGGTTTTACCTTCAAGTTCTGGGGTACAATCAAGGACTGTGGCAATAGCCTGCATAATTTGGGGAGTCTCTTGAACTACCCTGCCCAGCAACTCAAAGGAAGGTTTCTCCTGTTTGGCACTATTTTTTTGTTATGCAGCTGTCAACTCTACACTCATGTAGAGATACTGTAGGTGTAATTTGTCATTAGACTGTTAGACTAATTATGATTTCATCTGTTTTATTCACACTAGCTACACATTATCTCTCATTTCTCTCTTTTCCTGTTAACTCCCCCCCCCACTTTCCCCACTTAAAGTGCCCCCATTTTCCCCATTTGTCCCTTGATAATACCAGCTCCTATGGTCCCACCTCTCTTGAACTCTTTCTTTCCCTTTATCCCCAAATTTCATTTTATAACTCTGTCCTTCCCCTCCCATTTCAGTACCACCATTTTATCCATTTCTTCCTTAGTGACACCCTCTCCTACTGTTCTCTCAGTTTCCTTCTTTCCCTTTTCCTCCCTGGTTCCTCTCCATTTTCCTGGCTCCTGCAGTTACATCAGGATACATACTCACAAATAAGGATTTGGTGCTAGGATCCACAAATGAGAGAGAACATAGTCTTTTGTTTATCTGAGTCTGTGTTCCTTAACTTAGCATAACAGTTTTTAGTTCCATTTATTTATCTGCAAATTTAATGTTTTCATCTTTCTTTCCCATTGAGTAGAACTCATAAATGCAACACATTTTCATTATCCACTCATCAGTTGAGGGCACTTAGGTTGCTTCCATCTGTTAGCTATTGTGAGAAGAGCAGCATAGGATTAGTCCTTTGGGTATATGCCAAGGAATGATATAACCAGGTCAATGGTACATTCATTTTTAGTTTTATAAGAGTTCTCCACACTCTTTCCATAGGGGTTGCGCAAGCTTGCAATTCCACCAGCAGTGAATGAACATTCCCCTTTTCCCACATCCTCTCCAGCATTTGGTATTATTTATTCTCTTGATCTTAGTGACTCTAACTAAGGTAAGATGAAATCTTAACGTGGTTTTAATTTGCATTTCCCATATTACTAATGATGTTGGACACTTTTTGAGATTCTTCTAAGCCATCTTTATTTCTTCTTTTGAGAACTCTCTGTGTATATCCTTGCTCATCTTTTAATTGGGTCACTTTTTAAAATTTATTTCTGTATGTGTATGAATGTACTGTCTGCATGCAGGTCTGTGCACCCGTGTTGTGCAATGCCGCGGAGGTCGGAAGAGGGCGTCGGATTCCCCTGGAACTGGAGTTCTCCTGGAATTGGAGTTTTGGACGGTTCTCGGCCACCATGTGGGTGCTGGGGATCGAACCTGGTTCTTCTGTAAGAACGGTTGGTGCTCTTAACCACTAGGCTATCTCTCCAGCCCTAATTGGGTCACTTGTGTGTGTGTGTGTGTGTGTGTGTGTGTGTGTGTGTGTGTTTATATATTCTGGATCTTGAACTTCTGTCAGACGTGCCACTAGTGAAGATTTTCTCCCACTCTTTGCATTTTCTGTCCATTTCCTTGGTGATTTCTTTTGCTGTACAGAAGATTTTTACTTTAATTAAACCCCACTTATTGATTGTAGACCTTAATTCCTGTGCAATGGAAGTGCAACCTATATCTTTGTAGGTTTCTGGGGATGTTTTGTTCTAACAGTTTCAGACTTCCAGGTTTCACATTGAAGTCTTTGATTAATTTGGAGTTCACTTTTGTACAAGGTGAAAGATAAAGGTCTATAGTTTCATTGTTCTACTGGTGGAGATCCCGTTTTTCCAGGACCATTTGCTGAAGATGCTCTCTTTCCTCCAATGAATGTTCTTGGCCCCTTTGTTAAATATCAGGTGGCTGAAATTGCTTGTACTCAGGTTTGAGTCTTCAATTATGCCATTGATTTACAGGTCTAATTTTTGTGCCAATATCATGCTGTTTTTATGATGATAGCTTTGTAATATAATTTGAAATGTGGTATAGTAATTTCTCCACCTTTGCTTTTTGTGATCAGGGTAGGTATGGCTATCTGGGGTCTTTTGTTCTTCCATATGAATTTGAGTATTTTTTTCTACTGTGAAAAATATAATAGGGATTCAGATTGGGATTGCATTGAATCTATATATCACTTTGAGAAGGAGAGTCATTTTCAGTAGATAAATCCTTCAAATCCATGAGCATGGGGAGGGGGTCCTTCCATCTTCTGTTGTCTTCCTTAATCTCTTTTTTTAAAGATTTAAAATTTTCATTGTAGAGATCTTTAATGTCTTTAGTCAGGTATATTCCAGGACTTTTTTTGAGGCTATCTGAATAGCCATCATTCACTTGCTTGTTATTGGCATATAAAAAGGCCATTGACTTTTGTAGATGAATTTTATAACCTGCAACTTTGCTGAAAGTGTTAATCATTTCTAAGAATTGTCTGGTGGAATTTTTCAGATATCTTCAGTATAATATATCATCTGCAAAAAAAGGATAATTTGATTTCTTCTTTTCCAATTAGTAGTCTGTTAATTTCCTTCTCTTTTCTTAATGATCTAGCAAGAGTTTCAAGCACTAGACCCTGTCATATTTATCAGGGGGTAAAAATGTATTCATGGATTAACATATCATCCAAACATATGTGTCTATGCCAAAGTAACCTACCATAACTATTAGTGCTGCTTAAATACCTATATATCTAATTGCTTGTGCATCATTAGTAGGATCAAAAGGTTACTCCTGGACAAACTGTCAGCCCATGAAAGGAAACAGCCAGAATTGACCAGAATCCAAGTCAACAGCTCCAGAGAGAGAGGACAGTTTTACTTCTCATCCATCTGTGCCCCTTTTCTAAGCCTAGGGAACAATCTGTGGAAGAGGGGGCGTGGTAGAATGTAAAGGCTGCGATTGGGGTGAACGGTGAAACTACAGTGATGTAGTCTGGACACTCATTTGATCAACTTGATTGAACAAACAACCTGTCACCCCCCACTGAATGGTGGGACTGTGGGGGTTTG
>VZQC01014560.1:1406796-1469353 GCA_009823505.1 Rhizomys pruinosus
TTTTTTTTTTGGTCTTGTTGAGACAGGGTTTCCATGTAGCCCTAGCTGTCCTGGAACTTATTATGTAGACCAGGCTGGCCTTGAACTCACAGAGATCTGCCTGCCTCTGCCTCCTGAGTGCTGGGATTAAAGGCATAATCCAATACAACCATTCTTAACTCTTATACCAATTTGGCTGAGGGACTTAAGGGATAACTTTGTTCCTTGCCCTCAGAGGTCAACCAAGTCTTAGGGGACTATGCATGGGGGCATCTCTTGAAATGTCCTGCAGATGTGGGTCACCAGTCTTCTGGTTCAGGGAGGTCTTGGAGAGCCACTAATGGGACTTCAGCCAATGTCCAGCCTATAAAGAGGAAAGTCTGCTCATGCTTCAGAAAAGGAAGCCTGGTCTAACAAGACCTGATTTTGTCCTCGAGTAGATGGAACTGGTAAATGAAAAGCTGAAAGGAGCAAGGCACTCCCATCCTCCTCCCCCACAAAACCCCCAGAGACTCCTGAGGACCAGATCCTCAACTGACCTTGAGAAAACAAAAACCTTGGTTAATCTGGGCTAGCTGTGTAGCCTTAAGCATCCAAAAGGAAAGTACAACCAGATATAAATAATCAGTAAGACTAGAGAAACTCTACTGCAGACATAGAACTTGACATCTTAGTAAAAAGACAAAAAGAAAAAAGAGAGAGTACTGTTGTTTGGCCTGTCTTCAATTCTTACTGGCAAGTGCATCTACTCTGTGGCTGCCACTGCTTTTGGCACTCCTCAAAGATATGAGACACAGCTTTTTAACCTTCCAATATGGACTAAGGACTCATGTCTTTCTAAGAATCCTCCAAACCTTCAATGCCGGATGGGGACTACTCACATATCCAGCTTGTGGTCTAAATAGCTAAGGGGATGTCAACCTCATCAGAATATAGACTGCCATTGTTGGACTACCTTGGCTGTATCATGGAGGCCAGTGCATGGGGATCAGGACAGGATGCGTGCTTACTGGACTTCATTTGGGGACCATGGGAGGGAAAGACCCCAATGTGGAGCAAAAGTGCAGGATTGATGGTTGTTTGGAATTGCCAAGGAGGAAACTTTGAGTGCTTCATTAAGGAAAACATGACATCTTTTAGGAAAAAAAAAATCCTCCAATTCAAGTGATATGTGTACGTATGTATATATTCATATATAACTATGTATATATGTATATATACTGTAGCAATACAAGTTGGAGAGAACAACAACAAAAGAACTGAAAAAGAAACTCTGGAAAGACTCAGAAAAAGATGCAGGACATGTATGGCAGAGTGCAGGGACTTGGGTGGGGTGGGGGGGCATGGAAAGTGAAGCGACTCTAGATTCCATTGAGAAGTGATGTATGACCTATGGAAAAGTTTAATAACAACAAAAAAGAGAAAAAAACCCAAATAACCTGTGTATTTTGACTGGGGAGTTCAGTCCACGACACTTAAAATTATTATTGAGAGGTGTGTATTTGTTCCCATAATTTTAATTTTTGTTTGCCTTCCTGATCTAACTTTGGGTTTCCATAGTTATACCTTCATTTAGTTTCTTTCTGTTATCCCTTGGGTATAGTTTCTTTCTTCAGCTCTTTGTAATGCTTCATATGTTCTCTGAAGGGCTGGTTTTCTGGACATGAATTCTTTCAGTCTGTTTATGTTGTGAAAGGTTTTTCTTTCCCCTTCAATTATAATAGATATTTTTAATGGGTAAAGTACTCTGGATTGGCATCTACTGTCATTTAGAACTGGGAATACTTGGTCCAGGCTCTTCTGGCTTTCATAGTTTTCATTGAAAAGTCAACTGTAATTCTGATGGATTTTCCTTGATGTGCCTTGGTTGTTTTCTTTTGGGTATGAAAAGGTGGCTGGTCTAGGCTTCTCTGTTTTGATTTCATATTGGAGGGACCAGATGGCTCTATTCCAGCTACTCAGGTGTTCATGTAGAGGCCCAAGTCAATTAGATACTCTCAGTCTTCTTCCTAAGGTCTTGGCCCATACTAGTCAGCAGACAGCTCAATTTGGGAAGCTTGCTAGGTGGAGGCTGGATTCAGGTGTTCTCAGGCAGAATGGATTCAGGTGTTCTCAGGAAGTCTGATTTCAGGTGTTCTCAGGCAGTCTGCAAATGACTGAACCCTTACTAAAATGCAGTGGGAGGGGCTTCAGATGGTCCTAACGTAGGGGGTGGGATTTGGAGAGCCTACTGCCAAGGGGAGCTAGAAGGGTAGACCAGAGATCTGTAGTGCCCAGGGCCAAAGAGGGCATGTGCCCAAAACAGGGAAGAAAGCTGGTTTAGGAAGTTCAAGGCAGAGTGGGTGTGGGAGAGCCAGGACAGAAAGCTAGTCTCCAGAGTCCAAGGGCAAGATGGGTATGGACACTACCTGTGAAAGGTCTAATCAGCCATGCTGGATAATTGTGCTGGTGTGAGTCCAGGGGCTCAGGATGCAATGGGCAGGTCAGGACCAGGAGGGTAGCCCAGAGGTCTGTGGTTCCAAGAGCAACATCAGGCTTGTACCCAAGACAAGAAGGGGAACAGGGTGTGAGTGGTGAAATTGAGAGTTTTTAGGCCATAGATAAGTCAAGGTGCTGTGGGTGGGGCCAGACTTTCCAGGAAAGAAGCCTGGTCTGGGAAATCTCAGACAGGATTGGGGTGAAGACCTACTGTGTAGAGTCCAACAATCTATGCTGGAAAACTGTGCTGCTCTGAATATAGGAGACCAGGATGCAGTGGTCAGTTATGGAGCAAAAAGGCAGTCCAGACAGACATCTGAAGCACCAATAGCAAAAGTGGGCTTGTGTCTAAGGCTAGGAGAACAGGATGTGTGTCTGGGGAAACTCAGACTTCCCAGGGAAGAAGGCTGTTTTGGGGAATCCAAGGCTAGATAAGAGTCTTTTGGTTATATACAAAATTCAGGCTGAATCAGATGGTCGATTTAGGAAATTGGGTTTTATGTTGAGCTCCTTCATCTGTTTGGAGTTGAGTTTTGTGCATGGTGAGAGCTAAGGATCTGGTTTCATTCTTCTATATGCTGCTGTCTAGTTTGATTGGCACCATTGATCGAATATGCTGTCTTTTTTTCTCCAGAGTGTATTTGGAGCACCTTTGTCAAAAATCAGGTGACTGTAAATGCATGTGTTTAAATTTGGGTCCTCAATACTGTTCCACTGATCAATATCATTGTGTCTGTTTTTATGCCAGTATCATGCTTTCACTTTTATGTTTTTATTAGTGTAGCTCTATAGTATAATTTGAAATTAGAGATGGTAATGTCTCCAACAGTTCTTTTAGTTTCTAGGATTGTTTTGTTGATCTTAGTTTTGTGTGTTTCCATATGAAATTTGAGATTGTTTTTTTCAATTTCTGTGAAGAATTGTCTTGTAATATTAATGAGTATTGCATTGAATTTGTAGCTTGCTTGGTAAGATGGCCATTTTCTCAATAGTAATCCTATTGATTTATGAGAATGGGGTTCTTTTCATATTCTGATATCTTCTTCAACATCTTTCTGTATTCACAGCGTTTTTATTATTCAAGCCCTTCCCTTCACTTCCTTAATTAGACTTATTCTAAGATATTGGTGGGGATTTTTTTTTTTTTTTGCTATCATGAATGAGATCATTTCTCCACTTTCTTTCTCAGTATGTTATTGGTATATAGGAAGGCTATTGACTTTTGGATATTAATTTTATATCCTGCTACATTTCTGTATTTAATAAACTGTATTTATCAGTTCTAGGAGTTTTCTGGTGGAGTCTGTAAGGTCTTTTATATATAGAATCATATCATCTGCAAATAATGATACTTTGATTTCTTCCTTTCCAACTTTTATCCGTTTTATTGCCTTCATTTATCTTATTGCTGTAGCTAAGACTTCAAGTACTATATTGAACAGGAATGGACATGCTTATCTTGTTCCTGATTTTGATGGGAATTCTTTGAGTTTTTCTCTGCTTAGTATGATGTTGGCTATGAATTTGTTGTATATTGCCTTTATTACATTAAGATATATCCCCTGACTTTGTGCATGAATGGATGTTTGGTTTTGTCAAAGGCCTTTTCTGCATCTAATGAAATGATCATGTGTTTTCTGTACTTGAGTCTGTTCATGTGGTGGCTTATATTTATTGATTTATGTCTGTTGAAACATCCCTGCATCTTTGGTAAGAAGCTAACTTTATCAAAGTGGATTAATATTTGTGATATGCTCTTGAATTAGTTTGTATTTTATTGAGAACTTTTGTGCCTATGCTCATCAGAGGTATTGGCAGATAAATTTGCTTTTTTTGTTGTGTCTTTGCGTGGTTTTGATATTAGAGGAATATTGGCTCCATAGAAATAATTTTGGAATGTTCTTTCTCTTTCTATTTTTGGGGTGCTTTTTGAGACAGGGTTTCCCCTTCACCCTATCTGGCCTGGAACTCACTATGAAGGTGAGACTGGCCTTGAACTCACAGAGATCCTCCTGTCTCTGCCTCCCGAGTGCTGTGATTAAAGGTGTGTGGCCCCGTGCCTGTCTCCTTTTCTATTTTTTTTTTCTGGGAAACCAAAGAGTTTATTGGGTTTAGTTACAGGAGTGATATTTACCATTTGTTCTTCTGAGACTGGTGTCTTTTGCTCAATATGACGAGCTCCATTTCTATATATTTTCTTGAAAATGATGTAATTTCACTTTTCTTCATGGCTCAGTATAATTCATAGATATGTATATATGTATTATATATACCTACAATCATGTTTTCTTTTATATCACATTTTCTTTTGATAGATAATTAGGTTTATTGAATCAGTTAGTTATTGGGAATACACAATCAAAACAGGTATTGTTATAAACTGATTTTGATTCTTTGGGGTATTTACTCAGAAGTTGTATGACTGAATCATATAGAAGTTCTATTTTCAGGTATTTAGAAACTTCCATATTGATTTCTATAATAGCTGGACTAGTTTACATTCCCACCAGCAAGAAGAGCTTCAATTAGTTTTTGTTGATGTTGTTGAATAATGTTATTCATTTATTT
This sequence comes from Rhizomys pruinosus, assembly GCA_009823505.1. Lineage (NCBI taxonomy): Eukaryota > Metazoa > Chordata > Mammalia > Rodentia > Spalacidae > Rhizomys > Rhizomys pruinosus. The sequence goes on from VZQC01014560.1 coordinate 1,411,822, forward strand.
ATTTATTAATTTTTTATCGTGTATGGGAGGGAGGGAGGGAAGGAAAGAGAGAGGGAGAGAAAGGGACAGAGAGAGAGAAAGAGAGAGAGACAGAGACAGAGAGAAATTTGAATTGAATGCAGGTGCATGAACACAATGAAGTGAGTGTGGAACAATAGAGTAAGTGTACAGGTCAAAGGACAACTTTTGAGAATTGGTTCTGAAGGGGAACTTTCTCTCTGGGAATCAGGGATCTAACTCAGGTTATCAGGCTTACCTATCAACCACCTTTAACCACTGAGCTGTTTTATCAGCCCTGTGCTTGTTTGTTTATCTGTTCTTTGTTTGTTTTGTTTTTATAACCATTCTACTTGGCATAAAATGAAATCTCAGCCTCTTCCTGATTGCTAAGTATGTTGAACATTTCTTTCATGTATTTATTGGCCATTTATACTTGATATAATACATTTCTTCAGTTCCATTTCTAGACACCAATCCTTCTCATTCTATAGGCTGTCTCTTTATTCATTTGGTTCTTTTGTCATGTACGATCCTTTTTTTTTTTTCCATGAAATATAATTTTCCAGGTCCTGATCTCACTCTTCAGCTACTGGAGTCTTATTCAGATACTTGTTGCTTATGGCTATATCTTGATGTATGTACCCTATATTTTCCTCTAATTATTTCAGAGGGTCACGTTTTACATTAAGGTTTTTAATAATACACCAAATATCCTTTTATATAACACTTGCCAAAAACTTAAGACAGTAAGTACCTTTTCCACCAACTGCCCCTGAACTGTTATATCCTCCCAACTTAATTATGAGAACAGTGTTGATCAATTAAGCATGAGCCCATTCAAAGCAAAGACTTACTGACCTCTTGATACAAGGAATCCTGAGAGAGTCTACAGTAGGAGGCCATAGGAAACCTAGTCCAGCCATCCAAGCTGCTGCCTCCTAAGTCACCCAGGTGAGACAGTCTATAGCAAACTGTCAGCTTACATGCAGAATTATGGCTAGATTTAATAATTGGTCTTTTTGCTTTCTTGCTTGATATTTTTGTTTTGTTTCATTTTGTTTGTTTTTGACATTAGATTTTGAGTTTTATTTATAAAAATATTTATATTGATGAGTCTCAACTTTGATCTTTCCTGTTAAATAATCTAAGTTTTCTAAATGTAATAGCATTTAGGGGGACCTTTTGTAATCAGAAGATGATCTAATTTTATGGAAATAAAAGATATAAGACAGGAAAAATAGAAACAGCTGAGTAAAAACTGAGCTATATTCCTATGAGGTGTCCACGGTCACTCCTTTTCTGGTGGAAACACTTGAACATTGTCCTCTACATTCATAATTTTTCATTTAGGTTTAGTTCCTGTGACTTTAGTTGAGTTTGGTTCCTGATAGCTATTGCTTTTCCTCAGTTCTGAGGCATATACCAACATTTAGTCAATAACATTATAGCCAGGCATGGCAGGGCACCTCTTTAATCCTAGCACTCAGGGGGCAGATGGATCTCTATGAGATCAAGGCCAGCATGGTCTACATATTGAGTTCCAGGTAAGCTGGGGATACAGGAAAACAGTGTCAGAACAAAAAACAAAACAACAAAAAACAGATATACCTTCATTACAATGATCATTAGAGAAAAAAATGACTAACCTACTCCATTCCCTTTTTCCAAACAAACACATTTTTCATACTAGAATTCAATTACAATTTATTTTTAATATATGCACCCTGTTTCATCAAAGAAACTTTATTAGATCTAAAATCACACATTGAATCCAATACAGTTATAGTGGTTGATTTCAGTACACCACTGTCCCCAAGAGACAGGTAAACCAGACCAAAAANTTATTTATTATTTTCATTTAGTATTCTTCAATAAAAAAGAAAATAACAACCTAACAATAAAGAAACAGGAAAAATAAAGAAATAAGTAAATAAAAATTAAATAGAAAATGAATGAAAGAATAAATGAATAAATAATAATTTTTAATTTAATTTTATTTATTTTTGTATGTGTATGAGTGTACTGTCTGCATGCAGGTTTGTGCACCCGTGTCGTGCAATGCCGCGGAGGTCAGAAGAGGGTGTCGGATTCCCCTGGAACTGGAGTTCTCCTGGAGTTGGAGTTTCAGATGGTTCTCAGCCGCCATGTGGGTGCTGGGGATCGAACCCGGGTCCTCTGTAAGAGCGGTCAGCGCTCTCAACCGCTAGGCCATCTCTCCAGCCCCAATTTTTTTCTTTTTTAATTGAGGTTTTGTGCATCTCATACAACATTTCTTAATCAAGTTTAGACCCCTTCCCTTTTCTTTACTCCCTACCCATGCATTCTGCCATACATATCTTTCATCTTCTTCTGTTTTCTTTTCTTTTTTTTTTTTAATTTTTCGATGTAGAAGGTTAATGTTTGGGGCAGAAGCTTACTGTTTGGGGAAGAAATTTACTGTTTCAGTAATTTCTTTGACCCAGTCCTTTTTGTTGTTGTTGATCCTTCCAGTTTGAATCTCTCCAAAACATGCATATATACACACCACACATATACCAAAATTATGATGTCTGAAAATAAACTATAGGTCAATTACAAAACATGTCCAGGGATTCACATTTTGACAGTAGAGTTGCATGCAGGTAAAGAAAAAATATTACTTACATTACCACATTACATAATAACATCCTGTATTCTGACCACAAAATACCAACAACAATAAAAATGGGGAAACATAGACAGCCTTGTGAAACACTACACAACACACTACTAAATGAAAATCAATCAAGGGATAAATAAAGAATGAAATTTAAGAATTCCTAGAAGTGAATGAAAATGAAAACACAACATAATGAAACCTTTGGGACACAATGTAAGAGTCCTAAGAGGAAAACAACATTAAGATCCTACACCAGGAAATTATAAACATCTCATATAAATAAGTTAATGATATATCCAAAGACCATAGAAAAACAGAACAATCAATACCTAAAGAGAGTAGATGGGAAGAGATTAATAAAATTGAGGCTGAAATCAATGAGATAGAAACAAAGAAAAGAATTCAAAGAATCAATTAAACAAATTGTTTCTTCTAAAGATTGAGAAGTTTGATAAACCTTTAGCCAAATTAACAACAACAACAACAACAACAACAAAAAACCCTCAGGGAATGAAAACATTAAAGCAGATTGTGAGGAAATTCAGAAAACCATAAGGACAGATGTTAAAAATCTATATTCACTAAGCTAGAAATCTAAAAGAAATGAATTTCTAGAAATGTATAGCCTACTAAAATTAAATAAAAACGGGGCTGAAGAGATGGCTTAGCAGTTAAGAGCACTGGCTGCTCTTGCACAGGACCCAAGTTCAGCTCCCAGCACCCACATGGCAGCTAACAACCATCTGTAACTCCAGTTCCAGGGGATCTGGTGCCCTCTTCTCTCCTCTGTGAGCATTGTACAGCAGGGTGCACCTGCATACATGGAGGCAATACACATAAAATAAATAATACATATTTTCAAAAAAAATTAAAAATCAAATCAAAATGGCATAGCTAATTTAAACAGACCCATAACAACCAGTAGGATAGATGTAGTAATTAAAAATTCCCCTCAACTAAGAAGGGCCCAGAACCAGATGGATATAGCCCAGAAATCTACCAAACCTTCCAAGAAGAAGCAATACCAATCTCTCAAAGTATTCCATACATCAGAAAAGGAAGACTAGGTGGCCAAGCCAGAGCTGGGCTTGGTAGGGCAGCAGCAGGGGAGGCACCAGGGGATTTAGCACACTGCCCCAGTGGAAGATGATCTCCAGGGCTTCTCTTGCTCCCAGCTATGAGCTGGCTAGCATGGTGCTGGGGGAAGCCCTTGAATCTATCCCTCACCATCCTGAGTGCCAGTGATGTCAAGGATGGAATTCAGAGAAGACACAGGAGGAGGAGCCGACAGCAGAGGCAGTTGATTCATGGTCTGCAAGGCCTTGCTGTAAGAGCAGGAGCCGTTAAGCATGTCACCAGGGCCAGAATCCTGCCCATTGTCCTCTCCATCTCCATCTCCATTGTCCTCCATCCAGGTGCCAGTAGGCACAGAGAATTCAGGCACTAAAAGGCAGTGCCTAAGGCTGCATCTGGCAGGTGTGGCCTATGCAACAACAACAACAACAACAACAACAACTTGTTCACAAAGAAGCCCCGGGGCCTGGGTCCACCAAGTGTGTGTCCATCAACTGGAAGATGGTGGGCACTGGTTCCCAAGGATGGATGAGTGAGCTGGCCTGCTGCTCTGTAGTGAGTTACAGTGGTGATGTCCTCTTTGGTAAGATAGGAAAAATAAAAATAAAAGCAAAGAAGGTCGTGAAATTGAAAGAACTACTAGAAAAGTAGAAAGAAAAGAGAAAGGGGATGAAGAGATTAGAATAGTAATGGAGGGTTTCAGGATTATCAAAATTCATTAAGAACATGCAAAGACATGCCATGATGAGGCGTGGCAAGATGGCTCAGTGGGTAAAAGAACCTGTAGCCAAGCCTGAAGACAGGATCCCCATGGTGGAAAGAGATAACCAGTGCCTGGAAATTGTCCTTTGCCTTCCAAGTGTGTATCATGGCATCTGTGCCACTAAGTATAATAAAAAAACTAAGAAATTTCAGAATAAAACTTTGGATAATTGATATATGCCAAGAAAAATAAGAATTACGGGGCTGGAGAGATGGCTCAGCAGTTAAGAGCCCTCTTCTGACCTCCATGGGCATTGCCTGTTAGGGGTGTACTTACATACATGCAGGCAATAAACTCCTACACACAAAATAAAAATGATAAATTAGTAAAGGACTAAGAAAAAATTAAATTTGGTCTATAAAACAAATGCGATTTTATATTTTGCATTTTACCTTATAAAACTATAATGTGAGAGCTTACTTATTAGAGATATTTATAAATATATTCTTTTTATAATACTTTTATTGATGTTTTGTGTATTTCAAACATTATTTCCCAGATCCATTTAGACAAATTCTCCCTTCCCTTCCCCCACCCCACCCCAGATCATGCATTCTGCCATACATGTCTGTTGTAGTTTGTCTTCCATTGCTGTGACAAAACACTCTGACTGACACCAACTTGGGGAGGAAAGGGTTTATTCAGCTTACATCTCCTGGTTCACAGTTCATCACTCAGGGAGCACAAGGCAAGAACTCACGGCAGGGACCTGGAGGCAGGAGCTGAAGCACAGGCCATGGAGGAATGCTGTCCACTGGCTTGCTCCCCTGGCTCATGCCCAGGCTGCCTTCTTATATGGTACACAACAACCTGCCCAGGGTGGCACTTCTCATTGTGGGCTGGTCCCTCCCACATTGCCTGACAATCTAGACAATACTCCACAGACGTGGCCACAGGCCAACCCAATGGAGCAAATTCCCCAATTGAGGCTCCCTCAACCCAGGTGTGTCAAGTTGACACTGAAGCTATCCAGCACAATGTCTTTCATCTTTCTCTCAGTCTCTTTTTTTTTTTTTTTTTTTTTTTTGTTTTTGAGACAGGGTCTCTCCTGTCGCCCCAGATGGCCTGGGACCTCACTCTGTAGAAAGCTGGCCTTGAACTCACAAAGATCCCTTGCCTCTGGCTCCCAAGTATAGGATTAAAGGCATGCGCCACCACGCTGGGCTGTCTCTTCGTCTCTTTAAAGCTCTTCTCTCTGTAAAGGTCCCTTGTTTTGGGCAGAATTTAACTATATCAGTCCATTCTTTGACCGCAGGCCCTATGTTGTGGTTCCTCCCTGTGCTGGACAGCTTTAGTGTTCAACTTGACACACCGGGTTGAGGAGCCTCAATTGGGGAATTGGGCTCCACTGACTGGCCTGTGACCATGTCTGTGGAGTATTGTCTTGATTGTTGGGCAATGTGGACAGTGGCCAGCCACTTATGAGTGTTGGTGCCACCCTGGGTCAGGTTTTGTTAATGTATAAGGTAGGCTGGGCATAAGCCAGGAGAAGCAAGCCAATGGGCAGCATTCCTCACCTGGCCTGTGCATTAGCTCCTGCTTCAATTTTCCGCCCCGGTTTCCTGCCTTGTTAGTGGGGAATTCCCTGAGTGATGATACACCAGGAGTATGTGAGCTGAATAAACCCTTCCTCACCAAGTTGGTGTCATTCAGAGTGTTCTGTCCCCCCACAGCAATGGAAGACAAACAGGAACAGAAATTGGTACCAGAAAAGTGGGGGTATTGCTGTGGCAGACCTGACACTTGGTGTTGTGGGGAAGGATGTGGAGGCATTTGGAACTTTGCTGGGAAGATCATTGAATGCCTAAAGATTATTGCTGTGGAGCTGGCTTGGAGCAGTTTTGCTGAAGGATTGAGAAGCATGGAGGCCCTGGCTTGTGAAGTTTCTAGTTTCAAAGGGGAACAGAGATCACTCAGGACTGTGTAATCTGTGGGTTTGGTCAGCCAGGGCTGAAGAATCACTGTCAAGTAACAAGAGACTAGAACCTGAAGTGAAATTGTTGTTGTACTGGGACAATTTATCTGAGTTAGCTGGGGCTGGAAAAATCATAGCTGTAAGTAACAAGAGACAAGCAACACTGTGGTGAAATCTTCTGGGAAAAAATTTCTTCAGGGGTCAGCACACAGAAGCTGTTGTCCGAAGGGGCCTGAGCCATATTTTCTTGAGCCAAGCAGGATTGTGGTAACTTGGTAGTGTGTAAGAGTCCTATATGGTTCCGGTGGGTTGAAATTTGAGGGGGTCACAGAGAGCAGCCAAGGCTTGGCACTGTGAGAGGTCAGGAAAGACCATTGGTGGAAGTGCACCTTGGTTGCAGTGAAGACCCCAGGATTGCAGGGGTCATGGAGAGAAGCTGAGGCTTTGCACCAGGAGAGGTCAGAAGAGACCATTGGTGAAGGTGCTGCCTCAGTTTCAGTGGCGACCCCAGCTTTTTAGAGATGCCAGGACCATGGGATGATCACCAAGATCAGCGGCAGGTGTGGAATGGAGTCAGCCTGGGCCTGTGAGACGAGCTGTGTGTGCCATGGATGGCAGAGTCAGAGAAGGGGAGATGCCGAAACCCTTTGGAGCCCAGAAGATTGTGAGTGAATCCCAGGTGTCCAGCCTTGAGCTACTTTGCTGGACTTAGGTTTTGATTGAGAGTGCCTGATTCTTCCCTTTGAAATAAGACAGTACTTATTTTGGATTTTACAGTAGCCCACAGTTAAGAGACTTTTAACAGACTGTGAACTTTTAAGTGTTTTGACATTTTAAGGACTGTGGGGCTTTTAAGGTTGTACTGTCTTATGTTGTGATTAATGTTAACATCATACTTTGGGGGTAAGAACTGGAAAGGTGGTGGTTTAATAGTGATGTGTTTTGTGTGTCAAGTTGACAAGGGGTCAATTGTACTGGATAGCTTTAGTGTCAACTTGACACACCTGGGTTGAGGGAGCCTCAATTGGGGAATTGGCTCAATTGGACTGGCCTGTGGCCATGTCTGTGGAGTATTGTCTTGATTGTTGAGCAATGTGGGAGGGCCCAGCCCACTGTGGGTGGTGCCACTCTGGGCAGGTTGTTGTGTACTGTATAAGAGGTCAGGCTGAGCATAAGCCAGGAGAGCAAGCCAATGGGCAGTATTCCTCCCTGGCCTGTGCCTCTGCTCCTGCCTCCATGTTTCTGGCCTGAGTTCCTGCCACGAGTTCCTGCCTTGGGTTCCCTGAGTGATGAATTACGACCCAGGAGATGTTAGCTGAATAAACCCTTTCCTCCCCAAGTTGGTGTCGTTCAGAGTGTTCTGTCACAGCAATGAAGACAAACTAGGACACCTCCCCATTGTATTGCTCCAAAATATGCCTATATAAATGTCATACATGTACCAGAGCTATGTCCTCCAGGAATAAACTGTATATTAACTCCAATATATGTTTAGGAGGTCACATTTTTCCCTTTAATTTTACATTACTCTAAAATATGGATATATACTTTTCACCCATATACATTAATTAGCATGTCCGAAAGTTATGTGCTAACTCTAGGGCTCCTTAAGAGATTCACCTTATAACATCACAGTTGCTTTCAGATAGAAAGAGATATAACAATAACATTTCTTAGCTTGTCTTTCAATTGGGGGATTTGGTGCTAGCATCCACAAATGAGGCAAACCATTCCCTGTTTGTCTCTTTGGGACTGTGTTACTTCATTCAGCATAATGGCTTTGAGTTCTACCCATTTACCTGCAAAGTTCATGATGTCATCTTTCTTTACTGCTGTATAGAACTCCATTGTATAGATGTACCACATTTTTGTTATTCACTCATGGGTTGAAGGGCACCTGGGTTGCTTCCAGGTTCTTGCTATTGTGAAGAGGGCTGCAATGAACATAGATGTGCATGTATCTTTGCAGTAGGTGAGTCTTGTAGGTATATACCAGGAGTGGTATGGCTGGGTCAGGTGGTAGGTTCATTTTGAGTTTTTTAATGCTTTTTTTGATGTTTTTTGTATTTCAGACATCATATTTCAGTCCAATTTAGGCATATTTTGAGTTTTTAATGGTTCTCCACACTGCTTTCCACAGTGGTTGTATGAGTTTCCATTTCCACCAGCAGTGGATGAGTGTTCCCCTTTCCCCACAACTTCTCCAGAATTTGTTATCTTTTGTTTTCTTGATCTTAGCCAGTCTTATCAGAGTGAGATGATATCTTAGAGTGGTTTTAATTTGTATTTCCTTAATTATTAGTGATGTTGAACACTTTTTGAAATTTTTTTCAGCCATCTTTATTTCCTCATTGGTGAAGTCTCTGTTCAGTTCTTTACTCCATCTTTTGAGTGAGTCGTTTGTTTTCTTACTTCTTTTTTTTTTTGAGGAGTTTATATATTCTGGAAGTTAATGCTCTGTCAGATGTATCACTAGTGAAAGTTTCCTCCCACTCTATGGGTTTTCTCTTCACTTCCCTGATTGTTTCTTTTGCTGTACAGAAGCTCTTGAGTTTAATGAGGTCCCACTTGTTAATTGTTGACCTTATTTCCTGTGCAGCTACTGTCTAATTTAGAAAGTCTTTTCCTACGCCTATGTCTTGTAAGTTGCTGCCAACTTTTTCTTCTATCACCTTCAGGGTTTCAGGTTTCACACTGAGATCTTTGATCCACTTGGAGTTGATTTTTGTACAGGGTGAGTGGTAGGGGTTTAATTTTGTTCTTCTCCATATGGTGATCCAGTTTCACCAGCACCATTTGCTGAAGATGCTAACTTTCCTCCAATGAGCTTTTCTTGGCCCCTTTATTGAATATGAGGTAGCTGAAATTGTATGAGCTCAAGTTTGGATCTTCAATTTTGTTCCATTTGTCAACAGGTCTGTTTCTGTGCCAGTACCAGGTTGTCTTTATGGCTATAGCCTTGTTGTATAGCTTGAAGTCAGGTAAGATGATCTCCCCTGTATTCCATTTTTCACACAGGGTTGTTTTAGCTATTTGGAGTCTTTTGTTTTTCCACATGAATTTAAAGTTTTTTTTCCCAAGTCTGTGAAGAAACTCATGGGGATTTTAATTGGGATTGCATTGAATCTGTAGTAGAATTTGGGTAGAATGGACATTTTTACTATACTGATTTTTCCTATCCATGAGCATGGGAGGTTTCTCCACCTTTTGATGTCTTCTTCAATCTCCTACTTCAGGGGCTTAAAATTTTTGTTGTAGAGATCTTTGGTGTCTTTGGTTAGGTTTGTCCCCAGGTATTTCTCTTGAGTTTATTGTGAATGGGAAGGTATCCTTGTAGTCCTTCTTCAGTTGCTTATTGTTAGTGTAAAGAAAGGTTAATGATTTTTCTTTTTTATTATTTTATTTTTTATTGTTATTAAACTTTTTCCATAAGTCATACATCATTTCTCAATAAAACCCAGAGTCAGTTCCTCTTCCAGGTCCCCCACCCCACCCAAGTCCCTGCACTCTGACCTACATGTCCTGCGTCTTTTTCTGTGTCTTTCCAGAGTTTTTTTCAGTTCTTTTGTTTTTGTTCTCTCTAACATGTATTGCTACAGTATGTATATTTTGTTTTTTAAATTATTTTATTTGTATATGTATATTTTGTTTTTTTAATTATTTTATTTTACTTTATTTATTTATTTATTTATTTATTTATTTATTTATTTATATGAATGTACTGTCTGCATGTAGGTCTGTGCACCTGTGTTGTGCAATGCCGAGGAGGTCAGAAGAGGACGTTGGATTCCCCTGGAACTGGAGTTCTCCTGGAATTGGAGTTACAGACGGTTCTCAGCTGCCATCTGGGTGCTGGGGATCAAACCCGGGTCCTCTGCAAGAGCAGTGGGTGCTATTAACCACTAGGCCATCTCTCTAGCCTTCTAGGTTAATTTTATATCCTGCCATAGTTAGTTTTAAGATTTAAATTGAGGGGCTGGAGAGATGGCCTAGCGGTTAAGAGCACAGACCGCTCTTACAGAGGACCCGGGTTCGATCCCCAGCACCCACATGGCGGCCGAGAACCATCTGAAACTCCAATTCCAGGAGAACTCCAGTTCCAGGGGAATCCGAGACCCTCTGACTTCCGCGGCATTGCATGACACGGGTGCACAGACCTGCATGCAGACAGTACATTCATACACATACAAAAATAAATAAAAAATTAAAAAAATATTTAAATTGAAAATTTGACAAAAAGGTTTAATATATAACTGTATCCTTCCCTTTTTTTATTTTAGGTTTTTATTTTTGGACCCATGAGTCTCAAAAAGGCAGTTGTAGTACACATACCTATAGGCAGGAATCATGGTGTAAATTTCATTAAATTTACCCAAGCTGTTTTGGGTATGTATGTTGTTAATTTGGGACACAAACTTAATTCCTTAAGTTAAATTATCTTACAGGTAAAAGAGAATGTTGCAAGATGATACCGTATAACACAGAAATTATAGAGAACGTTTGTATATGTTAATCCCAAGGTTATTGTTATACAGATTTAAAGTAGAACAAATGTGGACAATTTATATTTCCACTTAACTTAGATGTATTACCGTTTTTATTAAAACATTTAATCAATGTTGTATTTGTCATTTCTATACACAGGAATTTCTCATTATTCATTTTTTTCTTTGAAGATCAAAGGATATTTGAGAGATGAATGTTAAATCTGGAAACTGAAAAATCAACCAGGCTCTTTGGGCACAAACATGGCTGATTAAAACTATAATTGCTCCATTTTGGATATATTCTTATTACATTTTATCTATTATTTTGTGGTGTGTGTGTGTGTGTACTCATGTGTGGGTACCATGGAATAAATATAAAAACCAGAGGACAATTTGAAGGAATTGATTACCCCCTTCTACCATGCGCATCTCTGGGACTGGACTCAAGTCCTCATGCTTAGAAGCAGATACCTTTACCCACAGAGTTTTCTCATCAGCCCCCTGGTTAAGTTCTTATAAAAAGAATGATATAATTCATTTAGAGTTACATTTTTTATAAAGTCATTTTGTTAAGAAAATTAATATTTAATGCTTTTTCAATCTGATAAGGTTGAGTATTCATTCCCAAAATAAGTATGAAAAAGAACAAATGAAATATTATTTTCCATTGCAAAAAATCTTTCATCTACTTATCTGTTTCTTTTATCCACAAAATGGGTATTGAACAGCAGATACAGTAACAATATCTTTGAAGAGTGAGAATTATATTGGTCTTTATGAGACAGGGTCTCCCTGTAGCCTCAGCTGGCCTGAAACTCACTATGTTGACCAGGCTGGCCTCAAAGTCAGAGAGATTTTTCTTGCCTCTGCCTCTTGAGTATTGTGAAAGAATTATCTTTAAAGGGAGAAAATGAAAAAAATAAAAAGTATTTGATAACCTAGATATCAATCAACTGATAAATGGATAATGAAAATATGGTTCACTTGCTGAGTGAAATATTATTCAGCTATTAAGAAAAATGAAATTATCAAATTCTGAGTTAAATGAATGCAACTGGAGACCAAAATTCTGAGTGAGGTAACCTAGTCTCAGACAGACAAATACCACATCTTCTCTTTCAAGGTAGATGCTGGCTTTGGATCTTTTGATACGTGTTTTTCAATGAAAAACATCCATAGATGTAAGGAAACTAGTAAAGGACCAGGAGGGTAGGGCTTCATGGGATGGAGGATAGAATGTGCTGTATAAAGGTGGAAAGCAGCATACTAAAATAAGAGAGGTAATACAGAGTGGAGAAAGGCAGGACAGAGTAGAGGAGGGGACAGAGGGGAATAACACTAAAGGCCTTTTGAAAAAGTCATATAGAAACCTACTATTGTAGAAGCTTCCTGAAATAGATAAGAAATACATATATGCAAAGAGTTTAAATGGAGTGCCGTATAATAAGGGGACAATAAATCTACCAGACACCACTGGCTAGCAAACACAAAGCCCAGTGACAAGAATGGGGTTCTTTCTTTTGTAATGGTTGATTAGGAGTTACCATAAACCTTAACGAATACTGGCTGTTGCCATTGCTCTTGGTTACCCTCCAGAGCTTGATGCTAAGACGCTACAGATGTCACAGAACACAGAGAAGTCAAGCTTGCACAGACCATGGAACTTATCCTCTACTGGCTAGGTTTTATAATGTTGGAAGTTGCTATGCACAGTACTGGAGGAGAAAATTAATCACCGGTCTCACCCAGTTCAGAGCCCAGCAAGCTACAGTAGTGACTTGAATGGTAAGATATATCCACTTGTGCAATAGTGGTAAGAATATTATAGGAGTAACCAATTACTTTAAAAATTCGAGTTAAGGCCGGGCATGGTGGCACACACCTTTAATCCCAGCACTCGGGAGGCAGAGGCAGGAGGATCTCTGTGAGTTCAAGCCCAGCCTGGTCTATGTAGTGAATTCCAGAACAGCTGGGGCTACAGGGAGACCCTGTCTGGAAAAGACAAAAAAATTTTTTAGTTAGGCCCTACTACACAAGATGGAATCCATAAATGGCACTGCTATTGGGGGCCAATAACCTCTGTCTAGACGGGTCATAGCCTAGGGAATAACCTATTGCTATTATTCTGCCAATGGATATACTATTAAACAGACACTAATAACGTCATTTATACACATGAACTAATACATATCTCAATTCTCAACAGAAGATTCTTGAAGTAGTTGAAATCAACAGAGAAAGCCTCAGCTAAGCCAGTGTGCAGAGGAAAAAGAAAGTAGGGAATGTTCAGACCTAAATAAGACTCTTATGTTGCACCCCTCCCCAAAGGCTCAAGAGTGTTAGGTAAGGGGGGGGGCAGAAAGATTCTATGAGCCAGAGGTAGTATATAAGTACCAGAAAACATCATATTATGTACAGGGCAGTTTCACACATGAGCCCACATTGCTTGTGACAGTTAAGAACACCACCTAGGTGTTCAAGCAAATATCCCAAGCTAGACAAAATCTCAGCACAGAGTGTGGAGGAATGCATGAAATCCAAGCCCTGAGGAACTATCAACAATTGATAGCCACTGGGAGACGGAAAGTCAGTTTTCTTCAAGGACCTGACACTGGCAGTGTTCCCAGGCTCTAGGCGATGGACCTACACCAAAGAATATTTGGGCACTACAAATCAGACTTGATAGGTTTTGAAAATGATAAGGATATGAAGTGAGGTGGATAGTGAGGTGTGGGTGCATCTGAGAGGAAATGGGGAGGGGACTCTGCATATGATCAAAACACACTGCTGGCCGGGCATGGTGGAGCATGCCTTTAATCCTAGCACTTGGGAGGCAGAGGCAGGTGGATCTTTGTGAGTTCAAGGCCAGCCTGGTTTACAGAGTGAGTTCCAGGACAGCTGGGACTACAGAGAGACCCTGTCTCGAAAAGACAAACAAAAACAAAAACAAAAACAAAAACAAAAAAAAAAACACAAAAAAACACTGCTGCTGAATCTCAAGTATTTAATTTTAAATTATTATACCAAATAGCTTTCCCTGTTTCTTCTGAAGTAAGCCTCAACTGCAATTAGCATTAAATCCTAAAGCATTTGTGATTGTTTCCATTACCAATGTTTGTTTCTGAAATTCTAAACCAAAATGCCTTCCGTAGCTTTGTTCTTTGTCACCATGTACTTCAGACACATACTCTCAGATCTGGATAAAAATAAGGATTTGTGACTCAAATTAAATAGGTGATTCCACTAGTATGTGTTTGACATCAAATTAATATTAAATTGTGTTTAAGAACTATGTACATAATACTCTGTAATAATTTGTCAAAACACTTTTCCCTGATATTGCAACAGATGCCCTGATGTGATTTTCTTAAACATCACCACTCTGTGACTTCCCACCATGTAATATAAATACACATCTTTGGGACCACACCTCAGGAGAGGTAATTTTAACAGTTCTGCAGGACTCAGAAAGGCCTCAAGGTCTCAGGGTTTCTGTAATCATTTTATCAGTAGTAAGTCCCTTATTTTCTTTTTTTTTTAATTTTCAATTTATTTTTTATGTGTATGAATGTACTGTCTGCATGCAGGTCTGTGCACCCGTGTTGTGCAATGCCATGGAGGTCAGAAGAGGGCGTCAGATTCCCCTGGAACTGGAGTTATAGACGGTTCTCAGCCGCCATGTGGGTGCTGGGGATCGAACCCCGGTCCTCTGCAAGAGCAGTATGCGCTCTTAACCACTAGGCCATCTCTCCAGCCCCAATCCCTTATTTTCTATCACATCCTTTGCCAGATGCTAAAGCCATTCTCAAAGCCTTGCTCAAATTTTCCCTGAAGATAGAATTAACTAGATCTTGTGCTGCTTTTGTGTGAAAATGTTCTGAATATAATCATCATGATGATAAAATCAGAGAAAGTGATATAGGGAATTGGGACTGGTACATATGGGGGGGTCTATCTTTATCTTTATTACATGGACTTTTAACTGAGTTATTAGATCTAGTCTCTGTTATTCTATAGGAAACTCACTTCTTTTTGTTTTTATTCTGTGTTGCTGTATCTCTTTTTTACCAAAACAATGGTTTTTTAGAATTCTTTGACTTACCATATTGTTCATTTAATCAATCATCCCTGAACATTTTTCATCCCTAGTGTATGACTTCCTTTTATCACTCATTCATATAAGTGATTTGGGTCTGATCCTTAGATTACAAGTGTGATCTTGTAAAGATAGTAGATAAAATAAAGCAACCTTTGGCACCATGTTTTTCTCCCTTGTCTCTTCAGGATGGCTGGGAAATAGAGACATCTAGAATTTTGTACTAAAAAATAGGATAGTAAGTGTGAGGATATGAGCCATCCTACCTGCTCAGAACCTCTAACCCCTGGGTGTTAGATGAGAGAAGTAGATTCAGTCATTAAGCTATTGATTTTGGTTAAAGAGAAGGACGGTATAAAAGAAGTTTCAGGGGCTGTAGAGATGGCCTAGCGGTTAAGAGCGCTAACTGCTCTTGCAGAGGACCCGGGTTTGATCCCCACCCACATGGCGGCTGAGAACCGTCTTTTACTCCAGTTCCAAGGGAATCCGACGCCCTCTTCTGACCTCCGCGGCATTGCATGACACGGGTGCACAGACCTACATGCAGACAGTACATTCATACACATAACAAAAAACAAAAAAGAAGTTCAAGGGCTGATGAGGTGGCTCAACGAGTAAAGGTGCTGGTCACCAAGCCTGACAACCTGCGTTTGATCCCCAGGTGGAAGAACAGAGTCCTGCCAGTTTTCCACTGACCTACAAGCCTATACTGCGGACCTGTCCTTTTCCCGCACGGTACACCAAAGGGAAAAAAATAATAAATGTAAAGAAAAGAGGAAGTTGCTGTGGAATTCTATTTTGTGTGGAATTTATGGTTACAATGCTACTATACTTGAAGTCTAAATACATATGCACACACAATACATATGACGTGAAAGTACAAATGGGAATATGTGGAAGTGGGAAGGAAAGGGTATACGAAGAACAGGGAGCAAGTGACTGTAATGAGAGAAAAAAAGAATCATATCTTTTCTTTCGGAAGAGAGACTATTAGTGAGGATAGAAGAGAAACTTTGCGGGCTGGAGGGATGGCCGAGCGGTTAAGAGTGCAGACTGCTCTTGCAGAGGACCCGGGTTTGATCCCCAGAACCCACATGGCAGCTGAGAACCGTCTTTAACTCCAGTTCCAGGGGAATCCGACATCCTCTTCTGACCTCTCGGGCTTTGCACGATGTGGGTGCACAAAGTTACATGCAGACAGTACAGTCATACACATAAAAAATAAAAAAATTTAAAAAAGAAATTTTGCATAGGAAATTGGGTGGGGGAGGCAAGGCTGTGTAATGCAGGCTGTAATGCAGGTATGAATATGAACAAAGTACAGTGACATATATGCATGAAAATGCCAATGAAGTCTATTATTCTGCATGCTAACTGAAAAAGGAAAACAAATCATGACTTTTGCTGTCAAAGGCAGTTGTGAGACTCAAATGAAATCATTAGCATGTGTGAAATTAAAAATTTTTGGAAGAAAAATGTGGAATAAATATAGCATGAGCTGAGCCTATTACTCAGAAACAAACATTTCAGTATTGTCAGAATAAACAAATAGACTCAGGGGCATATAGAACTTTCTATAGGACTGTAATAATAAGTCCTCATAAATGCTTGCTTATTAGAGAATTCTTGGAAACATAATGGGAAAGAATATCTGGGTGGCCTTAATCCCCAAAGGACAATCTCTAATATAGGCTCCATGTTGGCATTTTAGAAACCTGATTCTGTATTTGATTTGAAGATGAATTTATCCTTTCCTGTCTTGTTGTTCTCATTTCTAAATTGGAAAATCTCACAATATTATTTTCTGCCTAATGAATTAAAAACATTTAGAGATTTAGCTATATAAATTTATCTATAACTTAACAAAGCATATGTAAAACATATTAGAATATTGTTTATTCTGAAGATATGTTATAATTCCATTGTATAAGAAAAGTTTATTGGGCCACTCGACACATTTCTGTGTTAGTTCAAAGACCTACCACCACCTCATGGAAGATTGGGAGACACATTTTCATTTAGAGACTTTTTTCACTTGTGTGGTCTCTTTCCCTGAATGTTCTTTATTCCCATATATTTTATTAGTCCTACCAAGCATGAAAGATTCTTTTATTGTTTGAATTTGTGGAACTATGCTCATTATGTTGAGAGTCTGTTCCTGAAAGTAAGCTAATAGTTTGTTAGCAATCGTTAAACTTTTAATTTTTAAATTAAAATTAAGAACCATTTTTTCCATGTGCACCCCAACTAAGCCACAAGTTATTTTACTCCTCAGGATAAGTATATTTTTAAAATTATGCTTTCAGCATATGCTACCAAGAAGCACCAAGAAAGTTGTCAACAAATAATATTTGAGTCAATTATTAATATAACAAATATATGCCAACTGTAAAATTTAGAAGCATCTCACAACTACACATAAAATAGTATATTAATTTAATCTGTTAGTGAATATTGGGGCCTATATTACAATGTGTATCTTGAAGAACAGGGGGTGAAGCCTGTTCTATGCATGAATATAAAGACTGTATGAAGTGCCATTGACCGGAAAAAATAATATTGAATCATTTCCTTCACACTCTGATTGTGGGTTGAATGGTGTGTTGAAGACCCAATCCCAAACTGTTGAAATAATACTATTTGGGGATCTTCATAGAAATTGGGTTAAAATGAGGTGACCATTAATATAATATGACTGGTATCCTTATAAATAAAATTTGGGCATAGAGATATTTGCATACACAGATTGGAGAGAGAAATGGCAACATTCATGCCAAAGAGAGAGGCCAGGAAGAAATCTTCCTTCACAAACATCAGAAGGAATAACTCTTTCATTCACTACCTTGATTTTGCCCCACTTGTTTCTTGGAATTGTGAGAAAATTTGTCATTTAAACCACTTTATCAGTGGTGCTTTGTGATTACTGTTGTAGTGTAAAATTCTAAGTGTGTTCATGAAACTCAGTCCTTATTTTATAATGAAATATGTACGCTAGTCTCTCAGTGATTGATACCACTTTTCATTTAGTTGTTAAAGAAAAACCTGGGAACTATTCTAAGTCTCTCCTCCTTTTACATTTCATATCTAACCTCACATCAACTATTTCTCAATTACCATCAGTTTTATTACCATGAGTCTTAGGAGGTCTAGGCCACTATAGCATCTTGTTAGAATATTGAAATAACCTTCTAGTCTGTTAGCTTTCATCCTTTCTACTCTACAGTCCAGTCTTGAACCAGAGTGATATTTAGTAAATCTAGATGGTCTGTCTTTTTCTTGCATTGGACCTTGGCATGAATCTCATTTATTCACAGAGAGAAGCTCAAACATTTTTATCTGGTTTAACAGTTTCTTCAGGATTTCAACCCTCATTCTTTTAAAAACACTAAGGAACTTCTGCTCAAGGGCTGAGGAGACAACCAGTGCTCAACTCTGTCCTTGCCTTAAATGAAAAGACTATAAAGAACATAATATGACTATTTTTATAACATTGGCACAAAGCAGTATGGAATTCAAATCTCTGAAAGGAGGGAAATAAATAGGCTAAGCTCTGTGAACTTCTGGCTTTTTATCTCCTGGAATTTTCTGAGAATGGAGGTTAAACAGAACACAGTTATCCTACTGAGATTAAGAGACATCAGAGTTCCAAGCTACAGAAGTAGTAAAACTTTGTAGAGCAAGGTACCGGAAATAATAAAAAAAACAAACTTTGCTAAGAAGAAGCTCTAGAAATATGCACAGGGAACTCATTGAGCTATTGCCTAAATATAAGGTTGGGCTTGGGCTAAGTGAGACATTGAGGGGCCAGGGAAAGAGACATCCATTGAATACAAAGCAGCCACCAGGGTGTGACAAGAACAGTTTACAGAGTTCCCCAAATCTTGGAAGATGTTCAAGATCTCATAAAAAAAATCATTATTAAAAACCTGGGATTTTAGTAGAGTCCACAAAAGCAAATCTAAAGCTAAATTTATACAAGACCTGCATCCATAAACTAACAAGACAAATATTTTTTTTTAATGGAAGCCTTCTATTTAATAATATGTAACAGTAAAAGGGGGAAAATCAAGATTTTTAACCCCTTCAAAAGTGTACATTCTAATTCTAACACATTAAATATTTAACAAACTGGTTTCTCAGTAAAAGGAAAGGAAATTTCCTTTGCATTTAATCTAGAATAAAAAGTGATCTGTGGGTGGCAAAGCTTACAGAGCATACATTATTGTACAGAAAGAAAAGGCAGCAGGGAACTAGAATTACAGAAGCAGAAAAAAGTGGCCTGACAACTAGATAGGCAGCAGTAGCCATTTGACTCCCCACCTACCAGCTCCCACAGACATGCCCCCTTTATCATCATTGTATTGTTAAAGGAAAAAAAAATGACTTATTTTTGTTTAGATGTTCTAATTACACTGACTCAGAAATTGTGTACATGTGTGGGAAATCCTTCAAAACAGAATCCATATACGGGTGTGAATCATTCACCTGAAGAACAATGGGCAGAATGGCCAATCTAAGGTAGACTGTCACTCATCAAAATTCCTGGAAGCAATGCGGAGGTTAATGTGGGGGTCTGAACCTGTCAGCCCCAAGAACTCTTCAGCTGTCACAATTGGAAAAGCTGTCTCCCTCATAAAATTATGCTTGCAAGCTCAATTGGACTGAGTGGGACTCATATGAAAAATTTGACAACAGCTGCCTAGCTATCTAGATGGTTTCAAAATAAAGATGTTTGACAAGTGACTGGAAATGCCAAGCACCTATGCATGGAGGTCGGCTGGAGTGATCCAAGACCACGGGAAGAGCTTGGCCAACAATAAGGGCGCCCTAGAGCCGAGGCTTGCATTATTGTCAACAGCTATTCTGTAGATTTTTGTATTCATTGCGTTGCACTCATAATGATCACAAACGTCAGTATAACTTAATTCTGTTTCAGTTCTGGAAGTCAAAGTCAAAATATTTGTTTTCCTGGGATGACTTCAAAGTGTTAGAAAAGCTGCTACGTCCACAGGCTTCTCTGCAGGGAATCAGGTCCTCTTCCAGCCCCGTTGCTTGCAGTATTCATTGCTGCCTCTGGTTCACAGCTCCTTCCGCTATCTTCACAGCCAACAGCGCTACAGAGCGCAGCATCTTCTGTCATCTTCAAGACAGATCTTTAAAAGATCAAATTGATGTGCAGGTAAATTTATAATTTGCAGAAGAAAAATATGCTATTTACAGTGCATTATGTACAGCACCCAACAACTACTAAAATTTTCAAAGTTAAACAAAGAAGTTGTTTAAAATTTTATTTTTTTTTAGTTTTTATTGAGCGCATTTCATACAACGTTTCTCAATCAAATTTAGACTCATTCCCCCATCCATGCCCACCCCTGATGCCCCACCCCCATCAGAGCTCATGGATTCTGTCATATACAAGTCCTATCTTGCATCTTTTTCTCAGTTTTTTATAACCTTTTCGGTGCACAGGTTTACTGTTTTGGTCAGTACTTTGAATAAGGTTTTCTCTCTTTTTTGTTCCCATTTGATTTTATATTGTTCCAAAGTATGCATATATACACTCCACACATAAATCAAAATTACAAGATCTGAAAATAAACTATAGGTTAATTCCAAAGCTCATTTAGAGATTCACATTTTAATTTTTTATTTATTTTTATTTATTTAATTTTTTAAAATTTCTGTATGTGTATGAATGTACTGTCTGCATGCATGTCTGTGCACCCGTGTTGTGCAATGCCGCGGAGGTCGGAAGAGGGTGTTGGATTCCCCTGGAACTGGAGTTCTCCTGGAACTGGAGTTTCAGACGGTTCTCGGCCGCCATGTGGGTGCTGGGGATCGAACCCAGGTCCTCTGCAAGAGCTGTTGGCGCTCCTAACCACTAGGCCATCTCTCCAGCCCCGAGATTCACATTTTAACAATAAAGTTGCATGCAGGTAAAAAGAAGTATAACTTTACATTTGCTCTTTTTTTAGAATTTGAATATTAGTATTCCTATATGATAGAACACACCATAGGATTACATAAGGATAAATTATGAATGGTTGTAGCATGTATCAATAAAAAGAGAAAATATTATTTTACACAAAATATTTTTAACTGTTAAATATAATCCTTTTTTTTTTTTTTTTTTTTTTAGCAAAAGATGTCATGTTTTCCCCAAGGAAGTGCTTGAAGTTTCCTCCTTGGCAAACCCAAACAACCTTCAATCCTGTCTCCGTGCTCCACAGTGGGGTTCCCCCCACCTTGGTCACCCAAATGAGGTCCAGCAAGTGGGTGTCCTGCCTTGATCTTCCTGCACTGGCCTCCATGACATAGCCTGGGTACTCAAACAATGGCAGTCTACATGCTGAAGAGGCTGAAATCCCAGTAGCCACTCAGTCTACAAGCTGGACATCTTAGTAGTCCACATCTGGCATTAAAGGTTTGAAGGATTCTCAAGTTTTATATCTGAAATACAATTTCTCAGGACTTATTAATTATTTTTGGTTATGCCTTCCTTTTGGATGCTTAAGGCCACATAGTTAGCCCAGATTAACTAAGGTTTCTGTTTTCTCAAAGTCAGTTGAGGATCTGGTCCTCAAGGGTTGCTCGGTTTTTTGTTTTTTTTGTGTGTGTGAGGGGAGCCCCTGGCTCCTTTTGGTTTTTCAACCACAAGTTCCATCCACTCGAGGACACAGTTAGGTCTTGCTAGACCAGGCTTCTCTTTTTGAAGCATGAGCAGACTTTCCTCTTTATAGGGGTGGACACTGGCTGGAGTCCCATTAGTGGATCTCCAAGACCTTCCCACAGAGGAAGACTGGTGACTCACATATGCAGGACATTTCAGGAGATGTCCCCATGCATAGTCTCCTGAGACTTAGTTGACCTCTGAGGGCAAGGAACAAAGTTATCCCTTAGGTCCCTCGGCCAAATTGGTATGGGTATTAAGTATATTAAGTATAGTCATTAAGCACCCAGAAAGGCTAAGTTACACCAGCCTGATACATCACACCTATACAAAAATTATATCTTTTGGAAAACAAACTGTGCATTATTCCTATATCATATTTTTTGATTCACCTTTCTCCATTTTAACTTCATGTTATACTATAATATGTTCTCTGACTATAATACTGTTTAATGCTAATAGCAAAACAATTCAAAATCTCCCAATATTTGGAAGTCAAGCAACTTCTAAACAAGCCATTATTTTGCTGGGCATGGTGGCACATGCTTTTAATTAATTCTAGCACTTTGGAGGCAGAAGTAGGCAGATCTATGAGTTCAAGACCAGCCTAGTCTATATAACAATTTCCAGGCCAGCTGGGGCTACAGGGAGACCCTGTATCAAAAAGACCAAAAAAAAAAAAATCAGTCAAAGGACCTCTTAAAGAATGCTTAACTACAAGGGTCTAAAGAAAGGAAAAGAAATATAAATTATTAATACCAAGAATAAGTAAGGCGTTGTTAGAGTCTACTTAATTAAATGGTATATAAAGACCATTAGGAAAAATTTATATATAGAAAATAACAAATTACATGAAATGGACAAATTTCTTAAAACACACAAATCAACTGAATCTCATAATATATAATATATAGAGATCTGAATATCTTTAATAGTTTCAAATAACCACTTAATTGAAAGCTATATTACTTTTCTGTTGCAGTGATAGAAACACCATGAGCAAGGGGGTTTATAAAAGGAAGTTTATTTAGCTTACGGTTCCAAAGGGAGTCCATCAATTGCCAGTTGCTGCTCAGGTACCTTGGGAATTCATGATGTCCTCCTCTTCATATTGGGATTTTGGATGGCTTGGTTTTATTATGTATGCAGTCATAATCA
The DNA here is from genome assembly GCA_009823505.1 of Rhizomys pruinosus. Taxonomy (NCBI): domain Eukaryota; kingdom Metazoa; phylum Chordata; class Mammalia; order Rodentia; family Spalacidae; genus Rhizomys; species Rhizomys pruinosus. The sequence continues at coordinate 1,434,623 of VZQC01014560.1, forward strand.
CTGAACATTCATGTGTGCCAATGACCCTGCCATGTCTAGCAAATACTGTGTCACTGAATGTACTCTCTATGTGTTCATGTGTGCCAATGACCCTGTCATGTCTAGCAAATACTGTCTCATTGAAGATACCCACCCTCTATGGCTCTTACAATTTTCTGCCACCTTTTTCATAATGACCCCTGAGCCCTGGGGGTAGAGGGTGTGACATAGATGTCCCATTTATTCTGTGGAGCAGAACACTCCACAGTCTCTTATCCCCTGCCAGCTATACATTTGACAGAGGATTGCTGTTTAGAATGTCCAAAGAATTAAAAAAAATTGCACCAAGAATTAAGGGGACTGAATAGAGGTTTTTCAGAAATACAAATGACTAAAAAATTTTAAAAAATCTTTTAATATTTTTATTGAGTTTTTGTATATTTCATACAACAGTTCTTAGCCAAATTTAGGCTTATGCCCCATCCCTGCTCCCCCACATCCTCCCACCAGATTTAATGTACTGAGGCCATACATGTTAAGTCTCATCCAGTCAAACATTTGTACCCAGATGTCCTTCAGTGCAATTTCATCCACCGAAGTCTAGTCAGCTTCTGTAGAGAGAGGAAGGAAGATCTATTTTCCCTCACCTAGCAGCAATCAATCTCGAACAGTTCCCGAGCTAGGGACAGATGGCTGCTCATTTCTCTTGCTCCACTCTGAGTCCTTATCTGATTGAGCTGGCATAGGTCTTGTGCTGGATGTTACCATTGCCAGGTTAACATGAACATGCTTCCAGTTGCCTAAAAGCATCTGCTTCCCTATGTTCATGGACCAACCCTGGTTCTTATATTCTTTTGCTCCCTCTTTCTAAGTTTTTCCCTGACCTGTGGGTGAGTGAGGTTTAATATAGGAGTCCTATGCAAGGACACACGCTCTGTAGTCTCTTATTCTCTAAAACTTAGCCCACTGTGGCCTTCTGTATGTATCGCATTCTGTTGTACAATGAAGCTTTACTAGTGAGAATCGAGGGATGCACCAGTATTCTCTCCACTCCCTGTTCCAATATGTTCCATGAGCCTTAGGTGTAGAGATGCCACTTAGGCTAGACTCTCTGCATGTGACCATTTTGTGGAACTCTGCAGTGACCTCCATATGTTGCAAAAGAAGCTTCTTTGATGAGTAGGGTATAGTATACTTGTCTGTAAATATAAGGATCCATTTTGGCATATGGTAAGAAATTTCATTTGTCTAGAGATAGGTTTTCTTTAGGGCCTATGACCTCTCCAGCTATGTGTATTTGGCTGTGTTTACAGTTTACTCACATTGAGAGAATTTTTAAGTCCAATTAGATAGCTGCTGCTTACCCCCCAGATAACAGTGCCACTACTGGTTTTCTGTACCAGTCTTTATGGTTTTTCAGCTTTAGGGCTGGGTTGGACCATTCATTGATTTTCTACCTTAGCAGCTAGCATAGTATCCTCTAGAACTATGAAAACTAGTCTTCATGGGAGGTGGCTTACAGGTCAGCTCGACTTCCATTGCTCCAAGGCTTATGTCCAAAGTATGTCCTGTCTTCACTACTAGGGCTTTACCTTTGAGTTCTGGGAAGGTCTCTGGCAATAGCCTGTGTTATTTTGGGAGTCTCTTGTTGGAATATTCTAACCGACCACTGGAAGGGAAGTCTCCCCTCTTTGGCAATATGCTCCTTACCATACAGCCCCCAGCTACACAGACATCAATATTCAGACAACTTATGTGTATTTCAGGGAATTCTTGAGCCAACACGTTTCCCTCTGGTCTCCCATACCACCCAAGCTCCATTCATCTCACGTGTCTCTCCGCATCCAACCTTTCTCCTCCCTTCCCAGTCTAAGGGCCCCCATCACCTCCACCCTCACCCCCACAACACCTGTGTCCCAATGTACTCTCTCCTGAGTTTCTTCCTCCGCCCCCATGGACTCCTGCATGTCTCTCCCTCCTCCCCTCCTAGTGAACACTCCCACATTCCCCACCTCCCCCCATACCAGGGTCTACTAAATGAAATAACACAAACTCAGAAAAGCGAGTGATGTATGTTCTTCCTCACTTGTGGATCATAGCACCAATCCCTTATATGAGAGTATGTAACAGCAGGAGCCAGGAAAATGGAGAGGAAACACCATGGAAGTAAAGGTAAAGAAAAATCCCGAAAGAGGAGGATAGGGATAGTAGGAAACTGACTATGGGATATTTTTTAAATGTTCATTATCCTTAGTCATCAGAGAAATACAAATTAAAACTACTCTCAGATTTCATCCTACCACAGTCAGAATAGCTGAGTTTAAGAAAACAAAATAGCTGTAGAGGATGTGGGAAAAGGGAATCCTCAAGCTCTGTTGGTGACATTGTGTGCAAACTGATGTAACCACTATGGAAATCAATGTGCAATCCCCCCCCCCGCCCAAAAAAATCCTAAACTATGTGGCCCAGATATACCACTCCTGGGCATATACCCAAAGATTCTATATCCTACTAAGAAGACACATGTTCATCCATGTTAGTTGATGCTCTATTCACAACAGCTAAGACATAAAACTAGTCTAGATGACCATTAAATGATGAATGGATAATGAAAATTTGGAACCCATACTCAATGAAAATTTTATTCAGCTGTTAAAAAATGAAATTAAGAATTTTTCAGTAAATAAATAAATGAAACTAGAAAAGCTTATACTGAGATAATGCAGACACAGAAAGACAAACATTGTATGTTCTCACTCATGTATGGAACTTAGTCCCGAACTTTTACATTTGTGTGTTTAATTTAGAGTACCTATGGAATCTGAAACACAAAAAAGAGCCCTTGCTAGTGAGGGGGAAGAATGGTCTTATGGAGGAATGGCAGAACAATTTAAAATAACAATTTATACACATTAAAATGAAGACTGAAAATTTCAGTACCTCAACGAAGTCAATAAACTCTGTATTGATGCTACAACGATGATCACAAAGGAAACTACAGATTATCTGTGTTACAAAAGTTGCCTGCAGGATCCACTTCTACAAGGGCAATAGGAGAAGCTCCCTGACTTAATTCTTAGTGTAGTACTGAAAATTCTCAGAAGATACACTGTATTCATGTCTCTGGACTCATCCTTAATGCATGTAGTAAATGAAGTGTGAACATGAAGATAAAGATGGCTGCAGTTTGGCTGAGAGGGAGCGAAATTTCTCTGAGTACCTCAGAAATCACATTTGTCAGGCTCCAGATAGTCTTACAAACACCAGCTAATCAGTTGTTAGCTTCCTGATAAGGAATATTGTTAGGAAAGAATTCTGTGTCAAGATGCTGAATGGTGGCAAGCTCCAAACATGGGGCTTTTGCTGACATGCTGTTTCAGGAACTTACTGCTTACTGATAACCTTCTTATGATAGCCCCGTAATGACCAATCATGTATAGCTTAATGCATGCATAGACACCAGCACTAATCTAAATTCCTTCAAAGTAACTGGGTTAAGTAGCAGAGCCAGTTGAAGAATTGTTTAAAGCAAGTTACTTCACTTCACCCCATTGTAAACTTTTTACCTTCTGGAGCCTCAGTTGTCCTCACTCTTGATGGAACACTCTTGGTTTTCTCACTGAACCTGTGTTTTTCTATTTGCAATTATATTCTGCACCTGAATAAAAATTACTTGCTTTTATTTTAACTCTGTTTACATTTAAAAATTTTTAAATGCTATTTTTCTTTTTGTCTTTTTGAGACAGGGTCTCCCTGTAGCCCCAGCTGTCCTGGAACTCACTCTGTAGACCAGACTGGCCTTGAACTCACAAAGATCCGCCTGCCTCTGCCTCCCAAGTGCTAGGATTAAAGGCGTACGCCACCACGCCCGGCTATTTTATATATATGAATATTTTGCCTGCATGTATGTGGGTGCACCATGTGCATGCAGTGCCCATGTTGGCCAGAAGAAGGCATTGGAACTGGAGTTATGGAGTTGTTACTCACCATGTGGAGCTGGGATCCAAACTTGGTTCTCTACAAGAGCAGCCAGTGCTCCTAACTGCTGAGTCCTCTCTCCAGCCCACCTTGTTTACATTTTCTGATTTATATAAGTAACATTTATTTATAAAATCTTTTGCAGTTCAGTAAATGTAACAAGTCTGTGACATTTGAGCTATGACCCACTCCCTCTTTGAATCTAATGTAGAGGACACTTCACTGTGGACAATGTAGCTGAGAATATAAACTTCATTTCCTTCTAGAGCTTCCAGTTGAGGCACATAGTATCTTCCTGGGAAGAGCTGGACCAGACTCCCAAATATCTGTTCTACAGGGTAAGTTCCTAAATAGCACCAACAAAACACGTGTGCTTCCTTCTTTTATCAACCCTGCCTCAGAGTATAGAAGCAGTAGTCTCAGAAATGATGTTAACGGCCCTCTCTTTCCCACTTACCTTTGACATGAAATGAGGGTTATATTTGGCAGAAGCAACCTTAGAAAACCAGAGGCTACCAACGGTTGCCAACTGAATGTCCAGTTCCTAAAATTGGGATGCTTATCAGAAGGGAAATGTGCTGTCTTTATGCCCTCAGTTTTGTATTTGTTTATTGGATTTTTTTTTTTTTTGCATAGAGAGAATGGCAAACCATAAAATAGCTACTAAGTTAAAGGGAGGCCTTTATATGCAACAGCATGAATGGAAATTCAAGCCCTAAAGTATTTTGCAAACTGCTGAGGGTCATGTTGAAAGTATTAAGAGACTGGTAGATTCATCCAAGATATAAGGTAAAATATGGAACATAAAATTTGCTGGGCCAATCCCAGGAAAGAAAACAGCTAGGAAGAGCTCTTTTTGTTTCAGAATAAACCTCAAACAGTGACCTCAAAATAATAATCAAATTAGTTAGTTTAAGATCCAATTACATGTGGGCTATAAGAAACCCACTTTCAGATTCAAGGATACAAATATAGTGGAAGGAAAAGGATGGGAAAGACATCATGGAAATGGCATTACTAAGAATCCTGGAATGGTTACACTCATATAGGACAAAATGAGACCAAGCAATGAAAGATTCTAAAATCATGATGACATATAAGGCTGACCCCTGCTTAATGGTGAGAGCCCCTAACTGTGGTGTGGCAGTGCCAGCATTCCAGACTTCCTACTCCTTAGCTCAGGAATACCTGGGCCCCTTCCTTAGCTCTAGTCTAGGCTTCCCTGCTCCAGACCCACATTCAGATGCTCACAATCAGCTCTGGAGAGCTGGTAGACAGCCCCTTGTGGTGAGGAGGTTCTGTAGGTTCCACTTTCCCAGTGATTGAAAGAGGCTCAGTGGTGAGAGCTGTTGACTAGCTGGGTGTGAATTGGCTGCTCCAAAATCAGAAGTGAGAAACCTGAAGCCTGGACAAACCAGCCTTTCATACCTAATAAAAAGACAACAAAGGCACCTGAAGAATACAAACAAAGCCAGTCTTCAGTTCAACAGAAAAACACTTGAGCTTAACACCAGACTCACAAACAACAAAAGAAATCCACATGTCAAAATCACAAAGGAAAAACAAGAACATGAAAAACCCAAATGATATTTCTCCACTAAATACGACCAATCCTGTAGAAGAGTGCAAAACTGAGGCTCTCCTAGATGTAACCCAGAACTGAGAATTTAAAAGAACTGTCATAACCATGGTAACAGAATTCAAGGAAATTAAAGAACAGGCAAACAAAAAAAAAAAATCAAAGAACTAAGATAAACTAAAAGAAGATAGCGATAAACTTCAGACTGAATTCACAAAAGAGATAGAAACACTGAAGAAAACTCAGGCAGAAATGAAAAAGGAAGTGGAACGCTCAATAAGCCATTGGAAAGGATGGGATAAAGCCTCAGTAACAGAATCAAAGAAGCAGAAAATAGAATATCAATACTGGAAGGTAACGTGGAAGAATTGGACCACTCAAGGAAAGAATATGAAAAAATTTAAAAAGACACAGGAATGGAATAGTCAAGAAAAATGGAACACCATGAAAAGACCAAACTTACATATCATAGGTATAGAGGAAGGAGAAGAATCTTAAGATAATGGTATTTACCAGATATTTAGAAAGATTGTAGAGGAAAATTTCCACACATTAAAGAAAGACATACCATACAAATACAAAATCTCATAGAACACCAAATAGACAGGACGAGAAAAACATTAGATGTTCAAAACAAAGAGAGAATACTGAAAACTGCAAAAAAGAAACAACTCTAAGTGGATCAATGTGAACCCTGAAACTCTGAAAATGTTAGAAGAAAACATTGGCAATAACCTACAAGATATAGGAATAGGAAAAGACTTTCTTTTTCTTTTCTTTTTTTAAATTTTATTTTATTATTTAAATTTTTTAAATTTATTTTTGTAAGTGTATGAATGTAGTGTCTGCATGTAGGTTTGTGCACCTGTATCATGCAATGCCACAGAGGTCAGAAGAGGGTCTCGGATTCCCCTGGAACTGGAGTTCTCCTGGAATTGGAGTTACAGACGGTTCTTAGCTGCCATGTGGGTGCTGGGGATCAAACCCAGGTCCTCTGCAAGAGCAGTTGGTGCTCTTAACCGCTAGGCTATCTCTCCAGCCTGGAAAATACTTTCTAAATCAGACAGTAGTTATGCAGGGAATAGGGTCAACAATCAACTAGTGGGTCCTCATTAAACTAAAAAGCTTCCATACAGCAAAAGAAACAATCAAAGAAGTGAAGAGAAAACCCACAGAGTGGGAAGAAATCTTCACCAGTGACACATCTGACAGAGATTTAACATCCAGAATATAAGTTGCTTATAAAACAAAAGACCAAGGGAACAAATTACCCAATTAAAAGATGGGCTAAAGGTCTGAACAGAGACTTCTCAGGAGAAGAAATAAAGATTGCTAAGAAACATCAAGTGTTCAACATTATTAGTAATTAAGGAAATGCAAATTAAAACCACTTTGATTTACTCTTACCCCAGTAAGACTCACCATCACCAAGAAAACAAATGATACGAAATGCTGGAGAAATTGTGCTGGTGAGATTGAAAACTCATGCAACTCCTATGGAAAGCAGTGTGGAAAACTCCTAAATGACTAAAAATGAACCTATCTATCATTTGATCCAGTCATACTTCTCTGGGGTCTATACCCAAAGGATTGATCCTATTGCAGAGATACTTGCACCACCATGCTTATTGCTGCTCTTTTCACAATAAGGAAGAACTGGAAGCAACCTAATTGTCAATAAACTGTTAAGTGATAATGAAAACGTACATTTACACAATGGAGTTCTATGCAGCAGTAAAGAAAGACGACATCATGAAATTTGCAAGATAATGGATGGACCTCAAAGCTGTTATTCTAAGTGAAGTAACACAGACTCAGAAAAATAAATGACATATGCTGTCTCTCATTTGTGTATCCTAGCACCAAATCCATATTTGTAAGTATATACCATGATGTAACTGCAGGAACAGGTAAATGAAAAGGAACCAGGAAGGTAAAGAGGAAGCAGGAACCTGAGACAAAAGGCCAGTTGGTGACAGGCATTATTAAGGGAGGAATGGATAAAATCAGGGCATCTAAATGGGAAGGGAGTGGAAATGTTGTAAAAGGAGCAGGGGATAAAGAGCCCCAGAGAAGTGGGGCCATAGGAGACCGCAGTATCAAAGGAGAAATGGGGATTCTTTAAATGGAGAAGGTGTGAAGAAGACATGGAGGGAATGCTAGACAGTTCAAGGGAGAGAGGAGAGATAAACAATGCCTTGCTAGGGAAAAAAAAAAAACCTTAGAGAATCACATAGTGCCTCTGCATGAGTCACACACACAGTACCTCTACATGAGTCCACATGCAAAGATGAAGGTTGCATTCTACAAGGTACACACATCTCCAGGCTAAGGTAACATTTTACTACCAAAGAAGTATCCTTATATTTACAGACAAATATCCCAGACACCACTCAGAAAAGAAGCTTCTTTTGCTCCAGATGAGAATAATAGAGAGTCCCACAACTGGACACACACAGACATGGTCTGTGAATTGCTTATGCCTAAGGAACACATCAACGATGCAACCTCTCCACATAAGCCGCAAGCATCATAGAACAAGGACCCAAGAAGGCATTAACTACCTCTTACTTTTCATTAAGGAAGTTCTGCCATGCAACAGGAGACCAGGAACTCAAAGGGGCCTGAATGGCCAAACCATGAAGATTAGGAATCTACAGAGTGTAGTTCCATGGACAGATTGCCTGTATTGAACTTCACCCTCCAGGGCTCAGGGAACATTGCGGAAGAGGGGAGAGGAGAGATTGTAAGAGGCAGGGAGGTGGGCTGGAGAGATAGCCTAGCGGTTAAGAGCACCAACTGCTCTTGCAGAGGACCCGGGTTTGATCCCCAGCACCCACATGGCGGCTGAGAACCGTCTGTAACTCCAATTCCAGGAGAACTCCAGTTCCAGGGGAATCCGAGACCCTCTTCTGACTTCCGCGGCATTGCACAACACGGGTGCGCAGACCTACATGCAGACAGTACATTCANTTTGTGACTCAAATTAAATAGGTGATTCCACTAGTATGTGTTTGACATCAAATTAATATTAAATTGTGTTTAAGAACTATGTACATAATACTCTGTAATAATTTTGTCAAAAACACTTTTTCCCTGATATTGCAACCAGAATGCCCTGATGTGATTTTCTTAAACATCACCACTCTGTGACTTCCCACCATGTAATATAAATACACATCTTTGGGACCACACCTCAGGAGAGGTAATTTTAACAGTTCTGCAGGACTCAGAAAGGCCTCAAGGTCTCAGGGTTTCTGTAATCATTTTATCAGTAGTAAGTCCCTTAATTTTCTTTTTTTTTAATTATTCAATTTTATTTTTTATGGTATGAATGTACTGTTTGCAATGCCAGGTTCTGTGCACCCGTGTTGTGCATGCCCATGGAGGTCAGAAGAGGGCGTCAGAATTCCCCGGAACTGGAGTTATAGACGGTTTCTCAGCCGCCATGTGGGTCTGGGGGAGATCGAACCCAGGTCCTCTGCAAGAGCAGTTATGCGCTCTTAACACTAGGCCATCTCTCCAGCCCCATTCCCTGATTATTCTAATCACATCCATTTTGCAGATGCTAAGCCATTCTTCAAAGCCTTGCTTCAAATTTTCCCTGAAGATAGAATTAACTAGATCTTGTGCTGCTTTTGTGTGAAAATGTTCTGAATATAATCATCATGATGATAAAATCAGAGAAAGTGATATAGGGAATTGGGACTGGTACATATGGGGGGGTCTATCTTTATCTTTATTACATGGACTTTTAACTGAGTTATTAGATCTAGTCTCTGTTATTCTATAGGAAACTCACTTCTTTTTGTTTTTATTCTGTGTTGCTGTATCTCTTTTTTACCAAAACAATGGTTTTTTAGAATTCTTCAGTGACCTTACCATATTGTTCATTTAATCAATCATCCCTGAACATTTTTCATCCCTAGTGTATGACTTCCTTTTATCACTCATTCATATAAGTGATTTGGGTCTGATCCTTAGATTACAAGTGTGATCTTGTAAAGATAGTAGATAAAATAAAGCAACCTTTGGCACCATGTTTTTCTCCCTTGTCTCTTCAGGATGGCTGGGAAATAGAGACATCTAGAATTTTGTACTAAAAAATAGGATAGTAAGTGTGAGGATATGAGCCATCCTACCTGCTCAGAACCTCTAACCCCTGGGTGTTAGATGAGAGAAGTAGATTCAGTCATTAAGCTATTGATTTTGGTTAAAGAGAAGGACGGTATAAAGAGGTTTCAGGGCTGTAGAGATGGCCTAGCGGTTAAGAGCGCTAACTGCTCTTGCAGAGGACCCGGGTTTGATCCCCACCCACATGGCGGCTGAGAACCGTCTTTTACTTCCAGTTCCAAGGGAATCCAAAACCACCTTCTGACCTCTGCAGAAATCGCACAACATGGGTGCCTTGTATATGTGCAGGGAAAACACTAATACACATAAAAAAAAAACAAAAAGAAGTCAAGGTGCTGATTGAGGTGGCTCAACGAGTAAAGGTGCTGGTCACCAAGCCTGACAACCTGCGTGATCCCAGGGTGGAAGAACAGAGTCCTGCCAGTTTTCCACTGACCTACAAGCCTATACTGCGGACCTGTCCTTTTCCGTGGTTACACCAAAGGGAAAAAATATAATAATGTAGGAAAGAGGAAGTTTGCTGGCGAATATTGGTTTATTGGTACATGCTATATACTTGAAGTCAATAATATTGCACTGCACAAGTACATATGACGTTAATAGTACAATGGGAATATGGTGGAGTGGAAGGAAAGGGCGTATACGAAAACAGGAGCAAGTGACTGATATGAGTCTTTTCTTTCGAAGGAGAGACTATGGGTGAGGATAGAATAGAAACTTTTGGGGCTGGAGGGCATGGCCGAAGCGCTTGTTAAGAGTGCAGGACTGCTCTTGCAGGAGGACCCGGGGTTGATTCCCCAGCACCCAATGGCAGCTGATTAACCGTCTTTAACTCCGTTCCAGGGGAATCCGACCTCCTTTTGCCCTTTTTTCTGATCTCCGTGGCATTACACAACAAGGGTGAACTTATAAACATGCAGCCAATACACTCAAACACATTAAAAAATAAAAATTTAAAAAGAAATTTTGCATAGGAAATTGGGTGGGGGAGGCAAGGCTGTGTAATGCAGGCTGTAATGCAGGTATGAATATGAACAAAGTACAGTGAAATATATCGCATGAAATGCATGAAGTCTATTATCTGCATGCTAACTGAAAAAAGGAAAACAAATCATGACTTTTGCTGTCAAAGGCAGTTGTGAGACTCAAATGAAATCATTAGCATGTGTGAAATTAAAAATTTTTGGAAGAAAAATGTGGAATAAATATAGCATGAGCTGAGCCTATTACTCAGAAACAAACATTTCAGTATTGTCAGAATAAACAAATAGACTCAGGGGCATATAGAACTTTCTATAGGACTGTAATAATAAGTCCTCATAAATGCTTGCTTATTAGAGAATTCTTGGAAACATAATGGGAAAGAATATCTGGGTGGCCTTAATCCCCAAAGGACAATCTCTAATATAGGCTCCATGTTGGCATTTTAGAAACCTGATATCTGTATTTATTATTTGAAGCATGAATTTATCCTTTCTGTCTCTCGTTTATTCTCATTCTTCTAAATTTTGGAAAATTCACGAAATATTTTCTGCCTAATGAATAAAAACATTAGAGATCTTGCTATATAAACTTTATCCTATAACTTTAACTAAGCATTATGTAAAACATATTAGAATATTGTTTATTCTGAAGATATGTTAAACTTCCATTGTTATTAAGAAAAGTTATTGGGCCACTCGGAGCCACATTTCTGTGTTAGTTTCAAAAGACCCCACCCTCATGGAAGATTGCGGAGACACATTTTCTTTTAGAGACTTTTTTCACTTGTGTGGTCTCTTTCCCTGAATGTTCTTTATTCCCATATATTTTATTAGTCCTACCAAGCATGAAAGATTCTTTTATTGTTTGAATTTGTGGAACTATGCTCATTATGTTGAGAGTCTGTTCCTGAAAGTAAGCTAATAGTTTGTTAAGCAATCGTTTTAAAACTTTTAAATTTTTAAATTAAAACTTTAAGAACCATTTTTTCCATGTGCACCCCAACTAAGCCACAAGTTATTTTACTCCTCAGGATAAGATAATATTTTTAAAATTATTGTTTCAGGCACTATTGCTGACAGAATCACCAAGAAAGTTGTCAAACAAATAATATTTGAGTCAATTATTAATATAACAAATATATGCCAACTGTAAAATTTAGAAGCATCTCACAACTACACATAAAATAGTATATTAATTTAATCTGTTAGTGAATATTGGGGCCTATATTACAATGTGTATCTTGAAGAACAGGGGGTGAAGCCTGTTCTATGCATGAATATAAAGACTGTATGAAGTGCCATTGACCGGAAAAAATAATATTGAATCATTTCCTTCACACTCTGATTGTGGGTTGAATGGTGTGTTGAAGACCCAATCCCAAACTGTTGAAATAATACTATTTGGGGATCTTCATAGAAATTGGGTTAAAATGAGGTGACCATTAATATAATATGACTGGTATCCTTATAAATAAAATTTGGGCATAGAGATATTTGCATACACAGATTGGAGAGAGAAATGGCAAGAATTCATGGCCAGAAGAGAGAGGCCAGGAGATAAAATTTCCTCACAAACTGTCAGAAGGGGAATACTCTTTCATTCTACTACCGATTTTGCCCCACTTTGTTTTCTTGGAATCTGTTGAGAAAAATTTTGTCATTTAAACCACTTTATCAGTGGTGCTTTGTGATTACTGTTGTAGTGTAAAATTCTAAGTGTGTTCATGAAACTCAGTCCTTATTTTATAATGAAATATGTACGCTAGTCTCTCAGTGATTGATACCACTTTTCATTTAGTTGTTAAAGAAAAAAACCTGAATATTCTAGTCTTCTCCTTCCTTTTACAATTTCATATTACTAAACATCACATCTAAACTATTTCTCAATTACACATGTTTATTACCATTGAGAATTAGGAGGTTCTAAGAACTTCTTATGCATCTGTTTAAATATGAAATAACCTTTTAGTCTAGTGGTAGCTTTCATCCTTTCTACCTACAGTCCAGTCGTTGAACAGACGTGATATTTTAGTTAAAATAGTATGGTCTGTCTTTCTTGCATTGGACCTTGGCATGAATCTCATTTATTCACAGAGAGAAGCTCAAACATTTTTATCTGGTTTAACAGTTTCTTCAGGATTTCAACCCTCATTCTTTTAAAACACTAAGGAACTTCTGCTCAGGGTGAGGAACCAACATGCTCAACTCTGTCCTGCCTTAAAATGAAAAGACTATAAAGAACATAATATGACTACTGTTTATAACATGGGCACAAAGCAGTATGGATTCAAATCTCTGAAAGGAGGGAAATAAATAGGCTAAGCTCTGTGAACTTCTGGCTTTTTATCTCCTGGAATTTTCTGAGAATGGAGGTTAAACAGAACACAGTTATCCTACTGAGATTAAGAGACATCAGAGTTCCAAGCTACAGAAGTAGTAAAACTTTGTAGAGCAAGGTACCGGAAATAATAAAAAAAACAAACTTTGCTAAGAAGAAGCTCTAGAAATATGCACAGGGAACTCATTGAGCTATTGCCTAAATATAAGGTTGGGCTTGGGCTAAGTGAGACATTGAGGGGCCAGGGAAAGAGACATCCATTGAATACAAAGCAGCCACCAGGGTGTGACAAGAACAGTTTACAGAGTTCCCCAAATCTTGGAAGATGGCAGATCATCATAAAAAAATCATTATTAAAAACCTGGATTTTAGAGAGGTCCACAAAAGCAATTAAAGCATAAATTTATGACAAGACTGCATCATAAACGTAACAAGACAATATTGTGTTTTTAAATGGGCCAGTCTATTTAAAATATTGTACAGTAAACAGGGGAAAATCAAGATGGTTTAACCCCTTCAAAAGTGTACATTCTAATTCTAACACATTAAATATTTAACAAACTCTGGTTTCTCAGTAAAAGGAAATTTCCTTTGCTTTTAATCTGGAATAAAAAGTGATCTGTGGGTGGCAAAGCTTACAGAGCATACATTATTGTACAGAAAGAAAAGGCAGCAGGGAACTAGAATTACAAAGCAGAAAAAAGTGGCCTGACAACTAGATAGGCAGCAGTAGTCCATTTGACTCCACCTACCAGCTCCCCCAGACATGCCCCCTTTATCATCATTGTATTGTTAAAGGAAAAAAAATGAGCTTCAATTTTTGTCTTAGCATGTTCTAATTACACTTGACTCAAACATTGTGTGTACATGTTGTGGGAAATCCTTCAAAACAGAATCCATAGTACGGGTGGAATCATTCACCTGAAGAACAATGGGCAGAATGGCCAATCTAAGGTAGACTGTCACTCATCAAAATTCCTGGAAGCAATGCGGAGGTTAATGTGGGGGTCTGAACCTGTCAGCCCCAAGAACTCTTCAGCTGTCACAATTGGAAAAGCTGTCTCCCTCATAAAATTATGCTTGCAAGCTCAATTGGACTGAGTGGGACTCATATGAAAAATTTGACAACAGCTGCCTAGCTATCTAGATGGTTTCAAAATAAAGATGTTTGACAAGTGACTGGAAATGCCAAGCACCTATGCATGGAGGTCCGGCTGGAGTGATCCAAGACCACGGGAAGAGCTTGGCCAACAATAAGGGCGCCCTAGAGCCGAGGCTTGCATTATTGTCAACAGCTATTCTGTAGATTTTTGTATTCATTGCGTTGCACTCATAATGATCACAAACGTCAGTATAACTTAATTCTGTTTCAGTTCCTGGAAGTCAAAGTCAAATATTGTTTTCCTGGGATGGAACTTCAAAGTGGTTAGAAAAGCTGCTACGTCCACAGCTTCTCTGCAGGGAATCAGGTCCTCTTCCAGCCCCGTTGCTTGCAGTATTCATTGCTGCCTCTGGTTCACAGCTCCTTCCGCTATCTTCACAGCCAACAGCGCTACAGAGCGCAGCATCTTCTGTCATCTTCAAGACAGATCTTTAAAAGATCAAATTGATGTGCAGGTAAATTTATAATTTGCAGAAGAAAAATATGCTATTTACAGTTGCAATTAATGTACAGCACCCCAACAGCTTACTAAAATTTTCAAAGTAACAGCAAAGAAGTTGGTTAAATTGTTATTTTTTTTTAGTTTTTATTGAGCACATTTTCAATCACAACGTTTCTCAAGTCAGAATTTTAGACTCATCCCCATCCAATGCCCCAACCCCTGTGCCCCACCCCATCAGATGTCATGGATTCGTTCCTATACAAGTTCCACTTGCACTTTTCTCAGTTTTTTAATAACCTTTTCGAGTGCACAAGTTACTAGTTTGGTCCAGTACTTGAAAACAGGTTTTTCTCTCTTTTGGTTCCCATTTGATTTTTATATTGTTCCGAAAGTATTCATAATATACTCCTCCTACACATAATCAAAATTAGGGATCTGAAAATAAACTATAGGTTAATTTCAATTAGTCCATTTAGAGATTCACATTTATTATTTTATTTATTTATTATTTATGATTTTTTATAAATTTCTGTAGGTGTATGAAGACGTCCGCATGCATGCGTAGTCACCCGTGTTTTGCATGCCGCGGAGGTCAGAAGGGTTGTTGATTCCCCCTGGAATGAGGTCTCCTGGAGGAGTCAGACGGTTCTCGGCCCATGTGGGGTGGGTCGAACCCGCCTCTGCAAGAGCTGTTAGGCTGTCCTAACCACTAGCCTCTTCCAGTTCACCGAATTACTTGGAAAATACAAGTTGCATGCAGGTAAAAGAAATGTATAACTTTACCATCTTCTCTTTTTTGTAGATTTGGAATATTAGATTCCTATCATCTCTCTGATAGAACACACCATGGATTACAAGAAGGATAATTATGAATGGTACTGTTCGAGCTGTATGCAATTAAACAGAGAACATATTATTTTAACAAATAATATTTTTAAATGTTAAATATAATCCTTTTATTTTTTTCGTTTTTTTCTTTTTTTTTTTTTTTTTTTAGCACACAAAGATGTGCAGTGTTTTCCCAAGGAAGAGCTTGAAGTTTCCTCTTCGGCAAACCCAAACAACCTTCAATCCTGTCTCCGTGCTCCACAGTTGGGGTTCCCCCCACCTTGGTCACCCAAATCGAGGTCCAGCAAGTGGGTGTCCTGCCTTTGAATCTTCCAACTGGCCTTCCATGACAGTAGCCCTGGGACTCTAAACCAAAGCAGTCTAGGCATCTCTGATAGGCCTGAAATCCCAGATGATGCCCTCAGTCTAGCAAGCTGGACATCTTAGTAGTCCCACATCTGCATTAAAGGTTTGAAGGATTCTCAAAGTTTATATCTGAATACAATTACTGCAGACCATTAGATTATATGTTTGGATGTGGAATACCTATGCTTTTGGATGCTTAAGGCCCCTAGTTTACCCAATTAACTAGGATTTTTTTTCTTTTTTCTCAAAGTCAGTTGAGGGATCTGGGTCCTCAGGGTTGCTTCGGTTTTTTGTTTTTAGTAGTGATGTGAGGGGAGCGCCGGGCTCCTCTTGTCTTTTCAACCACAATGTCCATCCAGCTCGAGGAGGACAAATTGCAGGTCTCTGTGCTTATGACCAGGCTTTCTCGATACATGTTGAAGCTTCATAGACCTTCCTCTTATATAGGTGGACACTGAGCTGGAAGTCGCCGATTTGGAAATTCCAGGACCTTCCCACAAGGACAGACTGGTGACCACATTGCATGACATTGTCATGAGAGCCCCATGCATAGTCTCCTGAGACTTAGTGACCTCTGAGGGCCAAGGGAACAAAGTTATCCCTAGGGTCCACTCGGCCAAATTTTGGTATGGGTATTAAGTTACTTAAGTATAGTCATTTAGCACCCAGAAAGTGCTAAGTCGCCCGCCTGATTACTCACACCTATCACGACAATTATATTTTCTCTTTGGAACAAACTGTCGCCTATTCCCTCTATCACCTATTTTTTTGCATTCACATTTTCTCCATTTTAACTCATGTTTCCTATACTATCCAGAATGGTTTCTGCGGACTATAATACTGTTTTTAATGCTTAATAGGCAAAAACAATTCAAAATCTCCCAAATATTTGGAAGTCAAGCAACTTCTAAACAAGCCATTATTGTTGCTGGGCATGGTGGCACATGCTTTTTATAATTCTAGCAACTTGGAAGCAGAAGTAGGCAGATCTATGAGTTCAAGCATCCAGCCCTTAGTCTACCACTACTAACCAATTTTCACCAGGCCAGCTGGGGGCTACAGGAGACCCTGTATCAAAAAGACCAAAAAAAAAAAATCGTCAAAAGGACACTCTTAAAGAATGCTTAACTACAGGGTCTAAAGAAAGGAAAAGAAATATAAATATTAAATACCAGAATAGAGTAAGGCGTTGTTAGAGTCTATCTTATTAAAGGTATATAAAGACCATTAGGAAAAATTTATATTATAGAAAAATAACAAATTACATAGAAATGGACAAATTTCTTAAAACACACAAATCAAGCTGAGATTCTCATGAAGATATTAATTATATAGAGATTTCTGAATATTCTTTAAAGTTTAAATAAACCATTAATTGAAAGGTATATTACTTTTCTGTTGTCCATGATTAGGAAAACACCATGAGCCAAGGGGTTTATAAATGGAAGTTTATTTAGCTTACGGTTCCAAAGGGAGTCCATCAATTGCCAGTTGCTGCTCAGGTACCTTGGGAATTCATGATGTCCTCCTCTTCATATTGGGATTTTGGATGGCTGGTTTTATATGTATCAGTCATAATCAACTGAACATTCATGTGTTCCAATGACCCTGCCATGTCTAGTACAATAGCTGTGTCACTGAATGTACTGCTCTATGTGTGTCATGTGTGCCAATGACCCTGGTCATGTCTAGCAAATACTGTCTCATTGAAGATACCCACCCTCAGTCTTACAATTTTCTGCCACCTTTTTCATAATGACCCCTGGAGCCGGATGGGTAGAGGGTTGGTGACATAGATGTCCCATTTAATTCTGTGGAGCAGAACACGCCACAGTCTCTTAATCCCCTGCAGTTATACATTTTGACAGAGGATTGCTGTTTAGAATGTCCAAAGAATTAAAAAAAATTGCACAAGAATTAGATGGGGGAACTGAATAGAGGTTTTTCAGAAGAAATACAAATGACTAAACAAAATTTTTAAAAAATCTTTTAATTTTTAAGTTTTTGTAATATTTCATACAACAGTTTTTATTCTTAGTCAAATTAGACGTATGTCCCCATCCCTGCTCCCCACATCCGTCCCACAGATTTAATGTACTTAGGCCATACTGTTAAGTCTCATCCAGTCAAACATTATGTGACCCAGATGTCACATCAGTAGCAATTTTATCCACAGACCGAAGTCTAGTCAACTTCTGTAAGAGAGGATAGGAAGATCTATTTTTCCCTCACGCTAGCAGCAATCAATCTCGAACAGTTCCCGAGCTAGGGACAGATGGCTGCTCATTTCTCTTGCGGCGCACCTGAGGTCTTATCTGATTGAGCTGGCATAGTCAGTGCTGGGATGTACCATTGCCAGTTAACATGAACATGCTTTCCAGTTGCCTAAAAGCATCTGCTTCCCTATGTTCGATGGGACCCAACCCTGGGTTTTCTTATATTCTTTTGGCTCCCTCTTTCTAAGTTTCCCTAGACTTGGCTAGATAGAGTTTAGATATAGGAGTCCTATCAGGATGAGCGCGCTCTGGACCTTATTCTTAAAACTAGCCAGTGTGGCCCTTCTGTAGTGGTATCGCATTCTGTTTACAATGAAGCTATTACTAGTGAAATCGAGGCGTTGCACCAGTAGTTCTCTCTACTCCCTGTTCCCAATATGTTCCATGAAGCCTAATTAGGATAAGATGCTCACTTAGGGCTAGATCTGGTTACATGCTTGATCATTGTTTGCGTGGAACTCTTGCAGTGACCTCCAATGTTGCCAAAAGAGGCCTTCTTTGATGGGTAGGTGTTAGTATACTTGTCTGTAAAATAAGGATCCCATATTTGATATGTAGAGAAATTACATTGTTCTAGGAAGATCGACAATAGAGTATGGTTTTTCTTTAGGGACCTATGACCTCTCCCAGCTATGTGTATTTGGCTGTGTTTACAGTTTACTCACATTGAGAGAATTTTTAAGTCCAATCTAGATGAGCTGGCTTGCGTACCCACCCCAGATAAAAGTGCCACTACTGGTTTTTTAGCCAGTCTTTTTGTATTTTTCACCTTTTAGGGCTGGGTCTGACCATTCATTGATTTTTCTACCTTAGCAGCTAGCATGAGTATCCTCTGATGAACATGAGGAAATAGCTTCTTGCAAGGAGGTGGCTTACAGGTCGAGCTTCGACTATCCATTAGCTCAAGGCTTTATGTCCAAAGTATAGTCCTGGTCTTCCACATAGAGAGTCTTACTTTGAGTTCTGGGAGGCAATCAAGGGTTTAATAGCCTGTTGTTATTTGGGGAGTCTCTTGTTGAGAATATTTCTAACCCGACTCACATGGAAGGAAGTCTGCGCCACTCTTTGGATATGCTCTTACCAATACACCCCCAGCTAACACACTAATATTCAGACAACTTATTGTATTTCAGGGAATCTTGACCAACACGTTTCCCTCTGGTCTGCCATCACCGACCACAAGCCTCATCATCTCACGTGTACTCTCCGGCATCCACCTTTCCCTCCCTTCCCAGTCTAAGGCCCCCCATGCACCTCCCACCCTGCACCCCCCCACAACCCTGTGTCCCAATGTACCCTCTCTCTGCTGAGTCTTTCTTCCTCGCGCCCCCATGGACTCCTGCAGTGTCTCTCTCCCCTCCCCCTCCTAGTGAACACTCCCACATTCCCCACCTCCCCCCATACCAGGGTCTACTAAATGAAATAACACAACTCAGTAAAAGCGGAGTGGATGATGTTCTTCCTCACTTGTGGATCATAGCACCAAATCCCTTATATGTAAGATCATCTGATATAACAGCAGGAGCCAGGAAAATGGAGAGGAAACCCATGGGAAGTAAAGGTAAAGAAAAATCCCGAAAGAGGAGGATAGGGATAGGGATAGTGAAACTGACTATGGGATATTTTTTAAATGTCTCATTACCTTAGTCAGCAGAGAAATCTAATTAAAACTACTCTCAGATTTCATCCTACCACATCAGAATAGCTGAGTTTAAGAAAACAAAATACTGTAAGGATGTGGGACAAATGGGAATCCTCAAGCTCTGTTGGTGACATTGTGTGCAACTGATGTAACCATATGGAATCATATGTGCAAATTTTCTCCCCCCCCAAGAAATAAGAATCCCACCCGCCCCCAAGCCTAATAGTGCCCATACCTCTGGGCATATACCCAAAATTCTATAAATCCTACTCAGAAGACACATGGTTCAGTCCATGTAGTGTGGATGCTCCTATTCACAACAGCTAAGACATAAAACTAGTCTAGATGACCATTAAATGATGATGGATAATGAAAATTTGGAACGCCATACTCAATGAAAGATTTTATTTCCAGCTGTAAAAAATGAAATTAAAATTCTTTCAGTAAATAAATAAATGAAAACTGAAAAGCTTATATGAGATAATTGCAGACACAGAAGACAAACATTCGTATGTTTCTCACGCATGTATGAACTGTAGTCCCGAACTTTTACATTTGTGTGGTATTAATTTAAAGTTACCTATGGAATCATAACACAAAAAAGAGCCCTATGTGGCTAGTGAGGGGGAAGGAATGGTCTTAATGGAGGGAATGCAGAACAATTTTAAAATAAACAATTTAATACACAGTTAAAAAATGAAGACTGGAAAATTTCAGTACCTCAACGAGTCAATAAACTCTGTATTGATGGCTACAACGCATGATCACAAACTGGAAAACTACAGATTATTCTGTGTTACAAAAGTTGCCTGAACGGATTCACTTCTACAAGGGCAAAGGGAGAAGCTCCCTGAGCTTAATTCTTTAGATTGTCACTGTATACTTTGTTAACTTGGAAAAAAATTCTAGGACAGACATGATACCAACACCTGTATTCGTGTCTTTACTGTGACATCATCCTTAACCTGCATTGTAACGTAAATAGAGGAAGGTCTCGTGGAAACACATGAAAGAGTAGAACGATCGGGTTGCAGAGTTGTCGGACTGAGAGGCGATAGCGGAAATTCCTCTGAGGTACCTCAAGAAATACAAAGTTTTTGTCAGGACTCCAAGATTTGATCTTTACTTCAACACCGCAGGCTAATCGTTTGTTAAGGCTATAGTTAGTTATGATGTCGATTCGTGTGGATAACCCTCAAAGCGAGCGCAAGGGATGAGGGGTGAAGGCTAATTTTATTGTTAGGGAGAAGTGAAATTTTCTCTGGTGTGTCAATGATGGGTGATTGGGAGATGGGTGCAAGCTTCCAAACATGGGGCTTTGTGGCCCTCGAACATTAGCGGGAGAGGCGTTGTTTCAAGGAACTTACTGGGTCTTATGATAACACCTTCTTGATAGCCCGCCGTATTAATGAGTGAACCGAAATCATTATTAAAGTAACTACTGGAACATTAAAATTGCTCTATTGTACAGTGCAGAAGACACCAGGCACAACTTCATCTAATAATTCCATTCAAAGTAAACTGGATGTTTTATTAGATAAAGCAGAAGGCACAGATATGAAGATCTGTATAAGCATGATGTTACTTCACTTCAAACATCCACATTGGTAATCAAACTTTATTACACCTTCTGGACATAGTGCCTCGTTGTTCCTCACTCTTGAATGAGAAACACTCTTTGTTGTTTTAGTCACTGTAATCGCTCTGGTGTTTTTTCTGGTGTTTATTGAAAGATTTATTCTGCACACTGGAGATAAAATTAACTTCCATATATCTGACATTTATGTTTTAAACGCTTGCTTTGGTCTTACATTTAAAACAATTTTAAAATGCTAATTTTTTCTTGTGTTCTCTCTTCCTAGAAAGACAATGGTGTTCTTCCCTGATATGGTTAGCCAGCAAAAGACAGTGTCCGGCATGGAACTTCCACTCTTTAGTAGACCGAACTTGAGGCTCCATTGATAAACGTTCCAACAATACGAATGGCACGCCTGTGTTCTATTGTGCAATTGGCCAAGTCTGCGTAGGATTTAAGGCTGGACTACGCCAACCCACGCCCTCGGTCTTATTATATTACAATACATTATTATGAGTTGTGTCTCGCTAACGCAAATTCTCGTGAATTCTAGTATTAGTGGCGGTGTACAGTACTATGCATAAGCCTTATGAGCTGCACCCATGTGCATGCCCAGTGCCCATGTTGGCCAGAAGAAGGCATTGACGAACTGGAGTTGGATGGTACGTGATTAGGTTTACTCACCATGTGGAGCTGGGATCCAAACTTGGTTCCTCTACAAGAAGCAGCCCAGTGCCCTTAAGACTGCTTGGAGTCTCTCTCCGGTCCACCCACTTATCTCTTTCTGTTTACTAGTTTTCTGAGGTTTATAATAAATAGAAGTAACAATTTTATTTTATTAATAAGACAATGGCTTTTTGCAGTTCCCAGTAAAATGTAGACAATATAGTTGTGTCATTTTATTGGACTCTCTTGGGGTGTTGACAGAAGAGTTGCTATGACCCACTATCCCTCATACTACTTCTCGACAAATCTAAATGTTGAGAGCAGAGAATTCACTCATGCGCACTGTGAGAACAATTGTATAACCTGAGAGAACTAATAAAATTTTCTATATCTATGTATGTGAGATCTTATAATTTCACCTTACTTACTAGAGCTCGTCCATTGAGGCACAAATAGGATGATCTTCTGGGTGAAAGAGCTGGACCCAGCACTCCCAAATTATCTGGTTCACAGGGTAAGTTCCTAGAATGAGCACCATACAGAAAATCGTTCCACTCAGGAGCAAGATCTTAATGTACTACTGCTCCAAGAAGTGGCTTCCTTCTGTTCTTATCACCCTGACCTCCATGGAGTTACTTAGACCCAAGCAGTAGTCTCTAGATGATGTATGAAAGACGCGGACTACCTACTCTTTTCTCACTTACCCTTTGACATGAAATGCAGGGTTATATTTGGCAGGAAGCAACCCTTAGAAAACCGAGGCTTACCAAGGCCGGTTGCCAACTGTAAATGTCCAGTTTTCCTAAAATTTGGGTGATGTCTTATTCATGTGAAGGGAAGATTTTGTGTACATGTCTTTTATGCACCTACTAGTTCTTTGTATTTTTGTGATTGGATTTTTTATATATTATGAATAGAGCGAAGAATTGGCAGACCATTCAAATAAGCTACCTTTAAGTAAAAGGGAGCGCCCTTTATATTTGCAAACTAGTCCTACATGGAATGGAAAAATTTCTACAGCACCTTTTTATGTTTATGGCCAAAACTGTTCTGAAGGGTCATGTAAAGTATTAAGAGATGGTAGATTTCTACAAGATGTTTAAGGTGTGGAACAATATATAGAGACATATAAATTTGGTCTGGAGCCCAATCCAGCATATAGGGATACAAGAAAAACCAGCTAGGGAAGAAGCTCCCCTTTTTGTTTTCAGAGTAATAACTACCCTCTCGAACCTCCAGGAGACTTACTGTCATCTTTTCCATGTCACCAAATATTTGCAAAAATATTTCTCCATAAATCAATAATCAATTAATTATAGTTAGGCTTTTTAAAGATTCCAATTACATATGTGGGCTATAAGGAAACCCACTTTCAGATTCAAGGATACAAATATAGTGGAAGGAAAAGGATGGGAAAGACATCATGGAAATGGCATTACTAAGAATCCTGGAATGGTTACACTCATATAGGACAAAATGAGACCAAGCAATGAAAGATTCTATGTCAAAATTCGATGGCATGACTTGTATTATGCAAAGGCTGACCCACTGCATAATGAAATGGTGAAGAAGCCTATGCTCTAACTGTGATTGGTTGGCCCTAACATGCTAGATGAGTTCGCTCCAGCTGATGTCCAGACTCTCTCAGCTACTGACTCCGTTTCGTCTCAAGGTGTGAATACTGGGCCCCTTCCCTAGCTCTAGTCTTAGGCTTCGCCTGCTCCAGACCCACGAGATATTCAAGTTGCTCAGGAGACACTTCAGAGCTCATGGAGAGCTGTCTAAGAAGCCCCTTGTGTGAGGTGCAGTGTCTCGTCGCTAGAGATAGTAGCACTTTCCTCAGTGATTTGTATCAGATAGTGGCTCTCTGGTAGTGAGACGCGCCCTGTTGACTAGCGGCTGAACGGTGTTGAATTTGTCTCGTCTCTCGGTAAACCGAATCCCTCAGTAACTTGAGAAATCTCTTACGTCTTATAGTCTCAGCGACAAAACCAAGCCTTTTATACGCTTACATATTAAATATAGATCAACAAAATTCTCTCTCTTGGAAGTATTACATATCAAACCAAAAGCCAGTCTTCAGTTCAACTCTAGTTATAATGAGAAACACTTTGCAGCTAACGCCAGACTCAACCAAACAACAAAAAAGTCCACATGTCAAAATCACAAAGGAAAAACAAGAACATGAAAAATCCAAAATGCATATTTCTCCACTAAATACGACCAATCCTGTAGAAGAGTGCAAAACTGAGGCTCTCCTAGATGTAACCCAGAACTGAGAATTTAAAAGAACTGTCATAACCCATGGTAACAGGATTTTCAAGGAAATAGAAGAAAGGCAAACCAAAAAAAAAAAAAATCAAAGAACTTAAGAGATAAAAACTAAAAGAGATAAGACGCTCGAATTTATCAAACTTCCAAAGACGTTTAGAAATTCACCATGAATACCCATTAGTCTAGTTTCAATGTAAGAGATAAGAAAACCAGTGAAAGAGAAAACCAACTACCAGGCCAGATAAAATGGTAATAGAGGCAAAGTTGAATAAATCATTCTGAATTTGGAACCTCTATTAGTTAATAGATCGCCTCAGTGTTGGACACGGAAGGAGTGATTTAAAGCCTCTGCGATGCTGAGGAACCCCAAATTCTGGTCCATTAGTTTTAACCCAGAATCCAAAGAAGCAGAAAGAAAGCTAGATAATTATTCTACATACTTTATCTTTGGTACCTTTTTCTTGGTTTTAACGATATGAGTGTATAGAATTGGGACTTTCACTATCAAGGAAATGATTGCTTAAGTGTAGAAAAAATTGTAAAAAAGACACAGGAATGGAATTAGTTTCAAAGAAAATAATGGTTAATTGAACACCTATTTTGTAATATGTTAAGTATCTCCAAAATATTACTATAATTTTTCTTAGTCCCTAAGATTCTGGTAATCTCCATGTTAGAGTAAGGAGAAGGAATCTTTATAGCCATGCTCCTGAAATTCCGGCTATTTTACGGAGTACATAATTCTAGAAATCGATTCGTATCGCGAGAATCATTTTTCACACACTTACAAGACACAAGACATCGTACCATCCAAATACAAATTCTACTCACAACCTCTGCAATTCTTGCGATCCCACCAAGTAGACAGAGAAGCCGAGTACACAAAATAGTTAGATGGGTTCAAAACAATAGAGCAAAAGTACATCTTAGCCCTCGAGCTCCTCAGATAGACCTTCGGAAAACTGTCCAAATAACAACAGACAACCAACTCTTGCTAAGGTGAGGCTCTATACTCATAATGCGCGAACCCTTGAAATATGTTCCTCGGAAGTAATGTTTTCTAAGAAAGAAAAGACCAAACCATTGGGCGCTATAAACCTTACTCAAGTATTCAGATATCACGGCGAATGTAGGAAAGCGACCTTTCTTTTATCTGTGTGCTTCATATTCATTTTTTTTATCTCATCTCATATTTTATGAATGTTAATATGTGGTCTCTTAAACATTTTATTTGTGTAACTGATGTCGCCATTATCAATGTTTCATAGTGTCGCTGTGCGCATTGGTTAGGTTTGTTGGCACACTTTGGTGATCTTCACATGCATGAATGCATCAGATGGCGTAACATGAGAAGAGGTCTTGGGGTCCTCTAGTGGAGTTTGCACCTGGAAAGACGTGCGAGATCTCACGGGAGTTTATGTATGAAAGCCTCTCAAAGACCGGTTACTGTATTCCTCCAGGCCAATGATGGCTCTGCTGGGGACTCAAACCTCAGTGGATTCTCCGTCTCGCCTAAGAGGCTGGTTCGGAGCTCGCTCTTCCTTAACGCGCCTGTAGGCTATTTCTCACACAGTCTGGAAAAACTTTTCTAAATTCCATGTCTAGTCTTGCTGCGTGGTTTCTGAAATAGCCGCTGAGTGTCAGACAATGCAACTTGGTGGGTCCTCGATTAAACTTAAAAAGGCTTCCATTACAGCAAAAGAAGTGAAACAAGTCAAAGTAAGCTGGAAGTGAAATGAAATATCACCTCAGAGATGGCAACTCTAGTCCAGTGGGGAAGAACGTCAAACCACTTTCGCCAGTGACACATCTGACAAGGCTTTAACATCCAGAATATAAGTTGCTTATAAAACAAAAGACCAACTGGACAAAACCCAATTTAAATAAGACTTGTCTCTTAAAAGGTCTGACCAGAGACTTCTCAGTGAGAAAGTAGGAAAATAGAGATTGCTAAGGGAAAACATCAAAGTTTGTCTAAGCGACATTTCCGTCAATACTAAAGGATCAAGATGCAAAGAACTTAAAACCCCACTTTTGTTGTTTTACTCTTTTAACGACCGCATAGTACGCTCGACCATCACCCCAAGAAATACAGCGAATGTATAGACAAAATGGGCTTGGAAGAATTGTTGCTGGTGGAGATTGAAACTCATTGCAACTCCTGATTAAAGCTTAGTTGGTTGGGGAAAACTCCCTAAAAGGAATGGTAGATCTATACCTCTTCATTAGAAGGTCCTTCGTCATATGATGACTGATAACCTGGGTTCTTTTTATGCTATCATTGTAAGATGACGTTTGCCACTGAATAGAGTCACCTTGATCGTCACTCCCTCATGGGCATGACGCCATTCCACAGACCAATCGTCTGTGGTCGGTCTATACCCAAAGGATTGATCCTATTGCAGGTGAGATAACTTGCGACCACCTCCGATGCTACCGATCCTGACACTCTTTCAGCAACTAATACATGAAAAGGAAGAAAGAGAATAAACGCTGGTACTTGGAGTAAGAGACCCAGCTGACTATCCACCTAAATTACGTCCCAATAAAATCTGTTAGAGTATCGAATGTCAATGACAACCGATACGCTTTACAACCCAAATCTTGTCCAGATTCTCTGTATGGCAGCTCAGAGTAGAAGAGAGAACCATCAGTATGAGTAACTCACAATTCCATTGACACAAATTTTGTGCACTTGATATAACAGGTGGTGGATTGGGGAGACTACTCAAAGCCTCCTCTTGCATCATGAATCGTATCTCTAACGTGGAGTTCCATCATCTTAGAAGTAACACCATGACTTCAGAACAACACAATAAAATGAGTCGAATATGCTGTGCTTCATACATATTGTGGTATTAACCTAGCACCAAATCCATATTTGTAGTATAATTACCATGATGTATACTGCTTAGGAAATAAATGAAAAAGGAACCAGGAAAGTAAGAGGATAGCAGGACCTGAGAGCCAAAAGGCCGTGGATTGACATGGCATTTAATTTAAGGAGGATATGATAAAAATCAGAGGCATATAAATGGGGAAATGCGAGATGAAGAAAATGTTGTAAAAGGTAGAACAGGGGATAAAAAGAGCCCTCAGCGAGTGGTGGCCATAGGAAGACCGCCCTGAGTGGAGTCAAGGAAAGAAAGGTGGGGTTCTTTAAATGGGAGAAGGTGTGAAAAGGAAGCATGGAGAGGCAACCTGCTAGGGACAGTTCAAGGGAGAGAAGTAGAGAGGATAAACAATCCTGCTAGGGAATAAAAAAGAAACCTTAGGTAAATCACATTAGTGGCCTCGTGCAATGGTCACACACCACAGAACCTTTCTACTATGATCACATGCAAAGATGAAGGTTTGCGCACGGTTCTATCAGGCTACACACATCTTCAGGCTGAGGTTAATACATTGTGTACTTACCATAACGATAGTATCGGTTATTATTTACAAGAAATTCCAGGAACACAGCTCAAGAAAGAAAGCTTCTTTCTGTCAGAGTGAGGGAAATTAATAGAGTGTTCCTCCACAATCTGGGAACTCCACCACACCGGACGATGGTCTGTGAATTGCTTATACCTTAAAAGGATCACATTCAACGAATCACAAACCCAACACCACCATCAACAGATAAACTCGACCTAGGCCTAGGAAAAATGGATAGTCCTGCGATTACTTACTGGCTACGCTCTTCCGCCAATGTAAATCGTACCCCGTCTATACTGTGACCAGGGCTCGTAGGGGTACAATAGGATGCCTGCTTATCCTACAGCCATGCCAGCCCAGAATAGAACCATGCTCTAAGATAGTCCCGTTATCCGAATCGAACAACATCCAACTGCACTAGTGTTGCATCCTGTCCCTATGTATACAGACAAAGCCCTCCCACATGGTCTCCTGGACTTAGTATCCAATGGAACTAGTGCAACCTCTCCACATAAGCCGCAAGCATCATAGAACAAGGAGATCCCCATAGAAGGCATTAACTACCTCTTACTTTTCATTAAGGAAGTTCTGCCATGCAACAGGAGACCAGGAAAACAAAAGGGCCTGAATGGCCAAAACCCCTCAATGATTAGGAACCTCCTCAACAGGAGGTGTTAGTTCCGATGACACGGAATTGGCCTCGTATAACTTTCTACCCATCTCCAGAGGCTCAGGGAACATTGCGGCGAAATGTAGGGGAGGGCAGGAAGATTGTAAAGATGGCACGGGAGGCTGGAGCTGGGAGATAGGCCTCTAAAAAAAGCAGGGTGACGCTCTTTGTGGCGCTGTATAAAACATAAAGGACGCGACCAACTGCCTCTTGCAAGAGGACCCAGGTTGGTTTGAATGCCCCACGCACTCCACATGGCCGCGACTTATGAGAACCTGGGCTCGTGGTAACTCCAATTGTCAGGAACTCGAAGTTCTCAGGGGGGAATTTCCTGAGACCCCTCTTCTGACTTCCGCATATATTGGATGGCATTCATACACTTCCAGGCATGCAGACAATACATTCAAAAAAAAAAAAAAAAAAAAAAAAAAAAAATCCAAAAAAAGAAAAGAGGCAGGGAGGATATACGAACGACTTAAATGGAAATGGTTCTTACACAAGCTCCTGGGGACCCTGTTCATCCAATAATGAACCCGTATAGCAATGATTGAGCCATGCTACAAGTCCCACTGGCCAAGCTCCGGTGCGCACAAGATCCCTCCGAAACACGAACTGCCACGAAATTGGATCAGAGCCCAACCTTTGGTAGAAATATTGACACCAGGATGCTGACGTCGCGCGGGCGTAGAGGAGCCCCTGGATAGGTCTGACTTAGAGTTCCGCGGCATGAGACGATGGCCACTGAGATATGTGAAGTGCAGGAGAGTATTATGCAGCAATGACGGTACTTATAGCTAGAAATGGTGTGATCAATACAGGGGTGGAGGGTAAGGAGGATGCCAAGGGAGAAAGAAGCAGGTGATAATAGTTGATTAAGGAATGGCTACTGATAAATTATGTTATGGAGAACACATAAAAATCTAGTAAGAAAGGAATAGCACATTCCCTATGCACTAAAAAAATAAAATTAAAATGTTAATTGAAACTTATTTAAATCATTGACATGTATACACTCAATCAATACACACACATTAGGATCTGGTATAGTAAAGGTCACAGAAGAGATGTACATCCTAGATATTGATTTATCTTTTTTTCTTTTTTTTTTGTGTCTTTTGACAGATCCAGGTCTGAACTCTGTCCCTATCAGCAGCAGGTGGCTGGAACTCCACTATGAGTAAAGCAGGCCGGCCTTTAACTCACCAAAGATCTGCCTGCCTCTGACCTTCCCATTTAAAGTGCTAGATATTAAATAGCTATGCCACCACCATGCCCGACTTCACGTTAGTCTCTTTCCTTCATATATAACAGTGCCAGGAGAAACCCTTCCTTGAGCTCTCCATTAGAAGGAAAACGCATGACATCTTTTACCAAAAAAAAATATCCTCCCCATTTCAGGGATTGAGATTATAGCATTGAATATAGTCTATATATGGATACACTATTCTTCCTATTATATACGAGCGTATATAGTATGCTATATTACGAATGTTAGATAAACACAACACACAAAAAGACACTGCAGGGGTGAAAAATAAAACTTCTGGAATCTCAGATATATATATATATATATATATATGCAATACAAGTTAGAGAGAACAACAACAACAAAAGAACTGGGGAAAAAAAACTCTGGAAATACTCAGAAAAAGATCCAAGACATGTATGGTAGAGTGCAGGGACTCAGGTGGGGTGGGGGGCATGGAAAGGGAAGTGACTCTAAATTCGATTGAAAATGATGTATGATTTATGGAAAAAGTTTAATAACAATAAAAGTAAATTAAAAAAATATACAGTGCAAAGAGAAGCAACTTTTACTTTACAAAGGTGGATCCACACTACAACTCACTGATCCCCTCTTCCCAGTGGAATGTCTCTCCACATCCCTTCCACACTCAACTGTCCTCAAGTAGAAGCTTTACAGTTGGGTTTGTACTTAAAATTTTTCAAAATATTTTTTGCTAAATGGGTTGACATTTTTTTTTCTATTTTTGAGACAGGGTCTCCCTTTAGTCCCAGATGGCCTAGAGTTCACTCTGTAGATCAGGGTGGCCTTGAACTCATAGAAATCCACCTGCCTCTGCCTCCCCAGTGCTGGGATTAAAGGCATGCACCACCATGCTCAGCACTAAAGATGGTTCTTAGTCACCATGTGAGTGCTGGGAATCAAAACCAGGTCCTCTGCAAGAGTAGTCAGTATTCTTAACCATTGAGCCATCTCTCCAGCTCTGGGTTGACATTTTTAATAAGATGTAAGTTTAATTGTGAATGTTTCCCTATTGTTTTATGTCATTAGCTAAAATTTCCCTTTGAAGCTGAAGTTAATTGTTTATTTTAAGTAAGGTGGTAGTGGTACAAACATGTCATATAAAACTAAGGAATTACCTTTATTCTGATAAAAAATTTTAACTAAAAATGTGGTATTGTTGTTCAAGTTTGCTGATATTTTAGATGCATGAGTTCAATTTCACAATTTACAGTTACCAGTTCCTAAGAACATACTTCAAACTTGAGCATCATCCATGAAAGAGAAAATATAACCTCACGCCACACACAGTGAAGCTCAGTGGATATCAGGTTGATGTGGGAATTGGATGTCATCATTCATAATAATATATAATTGTCTGACAAACACTGCAGATTTAAGTAGGACAACAGTTCCATTCCATTGATCATGCTTAAGTATTTGCAAATTAAGAGATATTCAGTTCTTAAGACAGTTAACTGATTTAGTATAGTGTTTGGAAAGTCTTAGCACTGTTCCCTCAAGTCTTCTGGATTAATCTAATAGAGAACAAATGTCGATTTTTTTTACTAATTGCAAATAATTATCCATTATATTGAAATATTCAACCAGAACAAGATAGAAATTAGAATACAGCATTAAGAATAAAAAGAACAATCATCACCAATCATCTAAAAGAATTAATATCCATCAAAACACTTCTATTGTTTTGCTCCTGATGTTTCAGATGCAGACCCAAGTGATTTGATAAGGTTTCTTGGTAGGGGAAGCTCAGAACATAGACTGTTGGCTCAATTTATATATTTAACCATTTTGAACTAGAATACCTACCATCTGTAAAAAAATTGACTGGGAATAGAGGATATGATAGAAATAGCTTCTGGGTGACACAGTGTATTGTCTGGACAATCACAATGACGAAGCAGGTAGCAAAATGGGGATGGGCAGTGGACAGGGAGGGTGGTCAGAGAATGTTTTGCTGTGACAGTCAGTGAGAAGAATATTCTAGCCGGAGCCTAATAGCAGTTGGAAAGGACAGGACATTTGGGTGGAAATCTCATTTGGCTGGCTCATTCAGTTATACAACAAAGAGCATCACAAGTTTTTCTTAAAAACGAAAACTTGGGTGTCTCTTCATGTGAGTTTTCTGGCTAAGGCAACATTTATTTTAATCTATTTCCCATGCCATCCTTCATCTTTGTTATTGTTTTGTAAATGTAACTTTTGGAGTTTAAAGTGTTTGAAGTAGAATAAGTGATAGTCAAGAATGAGAGCGCATCTTCTTTCAAACTCTACAGATTAAGAACCTGCAACATTTTCAAACAAAATGTTTGTTGTACTAGGAGAGATTATCATGTAAAAATGTCAACATGTAATAGGACATTCAAGTTGAAAGTCTTTAGTTAGTCACTTTTGTACTGCAAAGTGGAGCAGCCCAGAATTTCCTTCAATCTTTAATGTTCTTACCAGCATCTTATTTTAATATACTTTTTTTTCCTTTGGCCAGCAAATGTAGAGCAACTAAAACATGATGCTAAAGACTCAGCAGTGCATATCTGATTGAACAGCCAATAAACAAGATACAGTGTTTCATTTTCTCGGAAACTGCAGGCCTCATTTCTGCAAAGACAGATAGTGGAAGCAAAAATGAATTTCATCCTGAGAACACCAGTGTTCAGTTTATTTCCCTGATTTTCTCAGGTGCCTTGTAGGCTTTTGTCCTGTTCTTTTTTAAAAAAGTGAGTTAGACTAAGGAACACATTGTTAAGTACTTGCTCTGTGTATTCCATGTGCTAGGAACTTATCTTACTGGAGGAGAAAACAGGAACTATAGAAATGTTTGAGTTTGTTTGCAAGTCCATAAACAGAAGAAGCTAGGTCTCAGTGTTTTGCCATATAATGTGTAGACTGTCCCAGTATCCATGACAACACTGATTCACAAACATGTTGTTAAACTTACAACGTAATTTAAAATTTTTCATTAATTAAATCACCACTCAAAGTTTAGGTGTTACCCATATAAAAAGAAAGTTTGGCTGTATAAACAAACCGATAAAGCAAACAAAACTTTTCAAAACAAGCCTGATAGCTCTGAGCCCAAAATAATCAACTGGAACAACAAGTATCACTTTTACGAACAGGAATGTGATCATTACCATTTGTCACCATTTCCATCTAATCTTCTGCATTTGTTTATATTACCTATGCACCATTAAGCATTTGATTTTTCAACAGCTGCATTACTCTGTTTTATCCTTTATTCTGTATTCTATAAGAAAGTGAACATGTCAAAAGTTGTAACGAGATTAAAATATTTTCTCTATTTGCAAGCTAGAAAAGTAGACTTGTCACTGTTCCATGAATGCTGGCAGAAGGCATGGAATTCCTTGGTCAGAGACAAAGATCATTATTAGAAGCCAGAGTCACCAGCATTTTCTTTTATCGACCTCAAGAGCTTAAATTTCTACAAGATGAAATGCACCAAGTCAGTGACAGCTACATGCAAAGTATTGAGTTACAGGGGAGGAACCCATTAATAGAACGTGAATCTTTCATAATAGGCTGAAAGGTCAGCTTGCCTTTGTTTGGCAGAATATAAGCCCTGCCTTTCTGCTCTTGGATGGATACTATCATTACTCTCCAAGACTATACAAAGACTGGAATAAAGTTGGTAGTTGGAAGATATACATGGACACAAGATTCTGGAGGACTGCCTCCTTGATGTTTGAGACTCCTGGAGAATTGCTTCCTGATTAAAGGTCCATGTGTATCATTTTGCTTATATGTCATGTCAGATGTATATTAAAGTCTTTGAATTTGCTCTTGGGTGAGCAAAAAGTCGCTGACTCTTATTCAAGTGGTATTTAGTTCAATATATTTATCAAACAGTCATGTCCCTTCTTCCCTCTCTCTACCAGTCTCCCTCTTTCCTTTTGTCCTACTTCATTTTATGAACCAAAAGCTAGCTGTAAGACTAAAATATGCATGTTGTTGGACTATTATTGTTAAACAAATGTTAAACTTTTGTGGCCTCTCTGGTCTGTATTGGCTGAGTTCAAGATATAAAGGAATGCTATCTTTTCCCATGTATAGTAAGTACCATGTGATTTTTGAATTGTCCATGAATTAACTTTAACAAAATGATAACCTTATTGATCTATCCTTCCTGCCTCTGTTACCCATATAAAGTCCTCCCCAGTCAATGGTCCCCTCCCATTTCTCAGCTTTCATCTCTGGAGCTACTTTTCTCTCATGGCCCCCGCAATTGCTTTCTACTTTCCCGGTTTCTGTGGCTTCAGGTTATATACTCACATCTAGAGATTTGGAGTCAGGATTCACAAATAAGAGAGAATAGGCAGCATTTGTCTTTCTGGGTCTTGGTTCTCAAATTCATCATGTTTTCTAGTTCCATTTGTTTCCCTGAAAATTTCATGATTTCAATTTTCTTTACAGTTGAAGGAATTCCATTGTGTATATGTACCACATTTCATTATTCATTCATCAGTTGGAAGATGTTTAGGTTGATTCCATTACCTAACAATTGTGAAAAGAATGGAAACAAGCATGATCGAGCAATATCTCTGCATTAGGAAATTGTCAATTATAGGCCCAGGAGTGGTATATTTTGTCATATGGTAGATATACTTTTGGGTTTTTGAGAATTTTCCACACTGAATTTTATAGTGGCTGCACAAATTTTCAATCTTACCAGCAGTGAATGAAGGTTCCGTTTATCCCACATTCTTGCCAGCATTTGCTGTCAGTTTCTTGATCTTAGCCATTCTGACTGGGTAAAGATGACATTTTAAATGAGTTTTAATTTGCCTCTCATTACTGACGATTTTGACCACTTTTTTATTATTTATTTTTTATTGTTATTAAACCTTTTCCATAGATCATACATCATTTCTCAATTGAATTGAGAGTCACTTCCCTTTCCATGCCCCCCCAACCCACCTGAGTTCCTACACTCGGCCATACATGTCTTGCATCTTTTTCTGAGTCTTTCCACAGTTTTTTTTCCAGTTCTTTTGTTGTTGTTCTCTCTAAATTGTATTACTTATATATATATAATTATATGTATAATTATATACATACATAAATATATACATACATACACATATCACCTGAATTGGAGGATTTTCTTCCTTCCTTTTTTTTTTTTTTTTTTTT
>VZQC01014560.1:1469595-1688886 GCA_009823505.1 Rhizomys pruinosus
TTTTTTTTTTTCTTTTTTTCTTTTTTTTTTTTTTTTTAAAAACTTCATTATTAATATTAGCCCTCATGTCACTCAGCACATAGTGAATATATCTCTCTACATGCATGCATATGAGTTACAGAATGAGTACAATTTAAAGAGCAGCAGAGTTCAAGAGGTTTCAGAAGTGGGCTGAGAAGAAGTCTGTATGGATGAGATGATGAACCAGGCCAGTGCTGGGAGGGAGCTTCTGCTGGAGCTGCTGGAGTCAGGGTTTGAGAGTGAAGCTGTTAATGTTGAGCTGTGAGGTAAAAAACTGAGCCAGAGTCTGAGAGCAGGAAATGGTGGTTTCAGGTCTGGGTCCATATGGGCTAACAGGTAGGTAGGCAGTTGAGTACGCCTTGTCAACAGCGGGGGCTGAGCATAGTTCCAGAGACAGTTGCGCCATCCTTGGTCCTTGACACACATCTGGTATCAGGTGGTAGGTTGCTGTGGGGTCGTACCATCATGGAGTCATGTGCCCATGACTTTATGGGGTCCAGGAAAGGAAATTATACCCTTTCCTTAGTCTGGCATTTCTGACAAGTTCTTGGGCTTGCTTCCCCAGATAATTTTTCGATTCTTTTTTTTTTTTTTTATTTGTTAGGGGGAGGGTGGGAGCCCCTGGCTCCTATGTGCTTTTCATTTACCAGTTCCATTCACTAGAGGACAAAAATCAGGACTTGCTGGATCAGGCTTCCTTTTCTGAAGCATGAACAGACTTTCTTCTTTATAGGCTGGACACTGGCTGAAGTCCTATTAGTAGCTCTCTAAGACCCCCCTGAATAGGAAGACTGGTGACCCACATTTACAGGACATTTCAAGAGATGCCCCCATGCATAGTCCCCTAAGACTTGGTTGACCTCTGAGGGCGGGGAACAAAGTTATCCCTTAGGTCCCTCGGCCAAATTGCTATGGGAATTAAGTATGGTTGTTAAAGCACCCAGAAAGGCTAAGTTACACCAGCTTGATACATTGCACCTATATTAAAATCGTATCATTTGAAAACAATGTTATTTCCATATATTTCTTGATTTTCAGTTTTCCGTTTTAATTTTATATTACTCTAAAAGATACGTACATACCCATCATCATATACCAAAAATCCAAAGTCTGAAAATAAATGGTAGGTTAGTTCTAGAACCTGTCTAGGGATTCACAATATAAGAGCACAGTTGTTTTCAGATCACAAGGACTATAACATTAATGTTGCTCAGTTTGCTTTACAACTAGGTACTTGGTACTAGCATCCATAGATGAGGGGTGCCATTTGTCTTTTGTTTTTCTGGGACTGTGTTACTTCACTTAACAGAAAATCTTCTAGTTCCATCTGTTCACCTGCAAATTTCATGATGTCATCTTTCTTTACTGCTGTATAGAACTCCATTGTGTAGATGTACCACATTTTCTTTATTCTCTCATTGGTTGAGGGGCACTTAGGTTGGTTCCAGCTCTTTGCTATTGTGAAGAGAGCTGCAATAAACAAGGCTGTACATGTATCTCTGTGGTAGGATGAGTCTTGTGACTATATACCCAGAAGTGGTATGGCTGGATCAGGTGATAGGCTCATTTTGAGTCTTTTAAGGGTTCTCCACAATGCTTTCCATAGTGGTTGTACAAGTTTGCATTCCCACCAGCAGTGGATGAGTGTTCCCCTTTCTCTACATCTTCTCCAGCATTTGTTTTCTTGATCCTAGTCAGCCTTATCAGAGTGAGATGATATCTTAAAGTGGTTTTAATTTGCATTTCCTTAATTATTAGGGATGCTAAACACTTTTTAAGATGGTTCCCAGCCATCTCTATTTCCTCACTTGTGAAGTCTCTGTTCAGCTCTTTATTCAATCTTTTGAGTAAGTCATTTGTTTTCTTCTTTGTTTTTTGAGTAGTTTATATATTCTGGAAGTTAATGCTCTGTCAGATGTATCAGCAGTGAAGGTTTCCTCCTACTCTGTGGGCTTTCTCTTCACTTCCCTGATTGTTTCTTTTGCCGTACAAAAATTTTTGAGTTTAATAAGTTCCTACTTGTCAATTGTTGACCTTATTTCCTGTGCAGCTGTTGTCTGATTTAGAAAGTCCCTTGCTACACCCATGTCTTGAAAGTTGCTGCAATCTTTTTCATCTAACACCTTCAGGGTTTTGGGTTTCAGATTGAGGTCTTTGATCCATTTGGAGTTGATTTTTGTGCAGGGTGAGAGGTAGGGGTTTAATTTTATTCTTCTACAAGTGGTGATCCAGTTTTGCCAGCACAATTTGCTGAAGATGTTCTCTTTCCTCTATTGAGTCTTTTTGGCCTGCTTGTCAAATATGAGGTGGCTGAAATTGTATGAGCTCAAGTTTGACTCTTCAGTTTTGTTCCATTGGTCTACAGGTCTGTTTTTGTGCCAGTACCAGGCTGTTTTTATGACTATAGCTCTGTAGTATAGTTTGAAGTCTGGTATAGAAATCCCCTCTGTATTGCTCTTTTTACTCAAGGTTGCTTTGGCTATTCAGGGTCTTTTGTTGTTCCATATGAATTTAAGAATTTTTTTTCTAAGCCTGGGAAGAATGTCTTGGGGATTTTAATTGGAATTGCATTGAATCTGTATATTAATTTGGGTAGAATGGACATTTTTACCATATTAATTTCTTCAATCCATGAGCATGGGAGGTCTTTCCATCATCTGATGTCTTCTTCAATCTCCTTCTTCAGGATTTTATAATTTTTGTTGTAGAGCTCTTTGGTGTCTTTGGTTAGGTTCGTTCGTAGGTATTTTATTGTTTTTGAGGCTACTGTGATTGTGAAGGTCTACTTGTATTCCTTCTTCAGTTGCTTGTTGTTGGTGTTAAAAAGGCTACTGATTTTTCCAGGTTAATTTTGTTTCCTGCCACTTTACTGAAACTCTTAGTAATTTCTAGGAGTTTTCCGGTGGAGTTTTTAGCATCCCTTTGGTAAACTATTACATTTTCTGCAAAAAGGGATAGTTTTACTTCCTCTTTTCCTTTAATTTTCTTTTCTTGCCTTATTGACCTAGCGTGTGCTTCAAGCACTATATTGAAGAGGAGTGGCAACAAGAGGCAGCCTTGCTGGGTTCCTACCTTTATGGGGAATCCTTCTAACTTTTCTCCATTTAGGATGATACTGGCTGTGAGTTTCTTGTATATGGTTTTGATTGTGTTGTGGAATGATCCCTCCAATTCAGTTCCCTCTAAAACTTTAATCATGAAGGGATGGTGGATTTTGTTGAAGGCTTTTTCTGCATCAATTGAGATGATTGTGTGGTTTTTGTCCTTCAGTCCATTTATGTGTTTTATGATATTTACTGATTTTCATATGTTAAACTATCCCTGCATCTCTGGTTTGAATCCAGCTGGATCATGATGGATGATCTTTTTGATATGGGTCTGTATGCAGTTTACAAGTATTTTGTTGAGAACTTTTGCATCTGAGTCCATTAATGAGATACACCTATAGTTAATCTTTTTTGGTTGTATCCTTGCCTTGTTTTGGTATTAGAGTAGTGCTGGCTTCATAGAAGGAATTTGGGAGATTTCCCTCTACTTCTATCTTTCTGAACAGTTTGACTAATAATCACTTTAAGTCCTCTTTAAATGTTTTATAAAATTCTGCTTTGAATCCCTCTGGGCCTGGACATTATTTTAGTTGGGAAGTCTCTTATTACATTTTCAATTTCTGACTTCTTTAATTATTATTGTTACACACACATAAACATATATACATACATTCTATCTAGCTCATATGTACTGTCTTTAGGGCTCACTACTTGGAATTGGATGACCTACCAGGGAACTCATCCCTGGAGAAAACTGGTTCTTCTCTCAGCAGCCACTGATTCCCTTTAGCTCTTCATCAAGGAGATGTTGGCTAGGGGACCCAAGCCCCCCAAAAAGTTAAAGGCTTTTTGACAGCAAACTGGGATACCTGCAAGAAGAGAGGCGGTAAAGCCCTGCTGTCGAAGACCTGCTGTAAGCATGGGAAAGATATATCAAGACCACACTTGCAAGTATACAGTTGGCCTATGGAATGCCAGAGAGTGTTACCAAAGGCCACTAAATCAATAAAGCAAATATCGGTCTCCTTGAGTCAAACAAGACTCCTCCATCAGCATCAGCTACACCTCACCTGCCTGGAAATACTGTGCAGCAGTGGCAGCCAAATTTCTGTATATCCCAAATCTAATTGGCTATTAGCTCTCCCCTTGGAGGAATAATTCACGGCTGATGCCACAAGCTTAAGTCCTCTAGTGATTAGGAGACGTTACAAGCCACAGTAAGACCTTGTCAGTCTTTACAGAAAAGTGATAGTCCATGGATTAGCATACCATCCAAACATCCGTGTCTATACCAATGTAACCTACCATAAATGCCTGCATATCTAATTGCTTGTGCTTCATCAGTAGGAATAAAAGGTTATTCCTGGATAAACTGCCAACCCATGAAAGGAAACAGCCTGAACTGATCAGAGTCCAAAATGACATCTCCACAGAAAATAGACTGCTTTCCTTCTCACCCACTTGTGTCCCTTTTCTAAAGTCTAGGGAACAATCTGTGGAAGAGGGGGCTTGGTAGAATGTAAGGGCTGTGATTGGGGTGAATTGTGAAACTACAGCAAGATAGACTGGACTCTTATACCTCTTATACGATAAGTATAACACGATAGTACATATAAGCTCCTCCAGCTGGACAATGGGGGCCTTGGGCTGTATAAGTTTGGGCACAGCTACTTGCAAATTGGTTTTACATGAAGGATGCTTGTATTCATTACTTATTACCTTTTATTAAAAAATAAATAAAAAAGAAATAAGCAATAAAAAAATAAAAAAAGAATAAGTGTCCATTATCTTTTTCTTACTTATGTCTGTATGATCTCATGTATATTTTGGGAGTGTAATGATTCATTAATAATGTTATTTATTTTATTTTTTAATCTGTTACAATTTGGCCATAGGGAACATTTTAAGGTTGGTTTGTATATCCTACAAGTGTGCTCATCATTCATTTAAAAAATATTTTTGGAGTACTTCGTATCATCATAGAACCACGATTCTCTGGACTTGCTTCTGTTTTTCCTTGCATGACAGCAGAGCTCAAGTTGTGTCTCTGTGTTGTCTCTGGAGTTAGCTATTCGATCAATACACAGGAGAAAAGATTTAAGGCCTTTTCATGCTCTTCATCCTTGATTCAAATCAATTGATCCTTGATTCAAAAATCAGTGTCTGAGGACTCCCCTGTTTGCCGTAATTCCTGTCTCCACTTACACTTTGTCATATTTACCTTCCTACCTGATTTCTACTAAAACCTGGGAAACAACTTCAAATCCTAGAGAATGCTCATAGTGTGTGAAAGTGATGGTAGCTGCCTCCCTCAAAAATTCTCATGTTGAAATCTTATCACCAATGTGTAGTTAACACTCTTACAGAGCCCACAAAGAGCTACCCTGTCACTTCTACCATG
This sequence comes from Rhizomys pruinosus, assembly GCA_009823505.1. Classification (NCBI taxonomy): domain Eukaryota; kingdom Metazoa; phylum Chordata; class Mammalia; order Rodentia; family Spalacidae; genus Rhizomys; species Rhizomys pruinosus. The sequence continues at coordinate 1,475,065 of VZQC01014560.1, forward strand.
AGAAGACACAGAAATGGAGCTATCAGAGAAACAGAAGAGAACTTCTCGCCACACACTGAATTGAATGGTAGCTTGGGTGTGAATTTTTCTGTTTCTAAATAAATTCCTAAATAATAAATTTTCTGTTTCTAAATAAATTTCTAAAATAAATTCCTGATACTTACAAGCTGCCTAGCCTCTGATATTTTTAAGAAAAATATTTGTTTCTGGTATTTTTTAGAAGTTGGAATGGACTAAGACAATGATACATGTACCTTCAAGATTTAGTTTGTACAAATATGTTTCCCTCTGGTTTTGCACACCAGCAAGGCATTATTTATCCTCCCTTCTTTCTCCCTGTACAACCTTTCTTCTCCTTTCCCAGTTAAAGTACTCCCATTTTCTTCTCCATAATGTATTAGTTCAAGACCATATGGAAAAATCACTAAAACAACATCTCTACATGAGTCCAGGTTTATAGCTGAAGACTATATAACAAGAAACAGTGCCCAACAGAAGATACCTTACTTCCAGTTGTTGGTCACAGTGGTCCAAGATTATATACCAAAATTATATTGACCTCAGCCTTTGATTGCTTCCAAGACCTTGAAGGTAAGATTCTATTCCTGAAGACAAGACTTACTTCACATACAGGACTTGGAGCAATGGAGCTGGAACTGAAGCAACCTCCTTGAAGGCTATCTCTCATAGTTTTGGAGAACAGTATGCAAACTACTAGGCGAGAACATCAATTGATGGTTCAACCTCAGATTTAAGGCCTGAAAACCACAATGATGACCAGCACAGCATACGACATCGGTACAGCAGGGCACTTTTATCTTGGGGTTAATCAGCAACCAATTGGACTTAAAGCTCACTCAATAAAAGGAAATTCATGCTTGGTACTGTAAAGATAGTCAAATACTCATGGCTGGAGAGGTCATAGATCTTAGAGAAAACCTGCTGACACATTCCTAGATAATGTAATTTCTTACTATGTGCTAAATATGGATCTTTATATTTACAACCAAGCATAGCAGTCATCATGCATCAAAGATGTTTCTTTTACAAAGGACAGAGACTTTTACAAAGTTTCACAAGTGGTCACACACAGAGATTAAGTGTCTGAGAAATGTCCAACCCTAAGTGACGTATCTACCACAGAACCTCTACAGCCTAAGGCTTATGGAACCTAGTGGAACAAGGGGTAGAGAGAAGACTAATGCATCTTTTAACATCAACGAGAAGCTCATTTGTGCAACAGGGGGCAATGAACAAAAAGGACCACAGATAGCCAAAGCATAGAAAATAAGAGTCTGCCTAGTTTGGACCCTTGGACAGGACTCTCATATTAAACTTCACCCACCCAGGGTTCAAGGACCGTTGTGGAAGAGGGAGAGGAAAGATGGTAAAGCCATGGGAAGAGGAGCATGACCACATGGATACAGGGTCTTACAGGCTCCTGGGACATTGTGCATATGTACTTATAGCAAAGGTGACAACATGTGCAAGACCTATGCAAACTCAAGCAGACAAAAACCCACCACAGAACTGTGGAAATAGGCAGCAGGCCCCAATCTTAAGTGAAGAACTATTGGGGAGGTGATTACTGTTGGATGAAGAAGAGCTGATCTTTTTAAAGGGAGTGACTGTAGATAGGCTGACCCCAGTGGATGAATGTACACTAAACAGCATCAGGGGACAGACTTTATAGGCCTTAACATAAATGTCAAAATGCATGAAATCCAGTACTGGGGCTATGGGAGAGTACTGATGGGGAAGGGGTATAAAGGTGATGAAGATGGTATGCATGAGACACACAAAAATTCAATTAAACAATTTTTTTTTGTCTTTTTGAGACAGGGTCTCCCTTTAGTCCCAGCTGGTCTGGAGCTCACTATGTAGACCACACTGGCCTTGAACTCACAAATATTTGCCTGCCTCTGCTTCCCAAGTGCTAGGATTAAAGGCATGCGCCACCATACTTGGCTTTAAAAATATTTATTTTGTAATAGGAAAAAGCATAAACAGATGCTGCAGTTGCAAACTGAGATTATATAAACCAAAGTGCATTACAATTTGCGCACTCTATAGTCACAACTTGCATTAAGCAATGACAAAAACGCTACCATGTTAAAGAAGAACATTTTCTTCTCCTGCCTCTTCTCCAAATTGGTTTAACTCAGTAAGAGAAAGGGGGTTAGGAGAATTAGGAAATGAATGAAACCAACATCTCACTGCCGCAATGGTAGGCAGAGAACAGAAAAGCGGGCAACTAAGTAGACTGTGTGGAGACACACATTGGCCTTCTTAGATTTTGTCACATGGAATGATGCATGAGAAAAAAGAAATGCTACAAATGATGTGAAAAAACATTGTAGAATGAAGCAAGGAATATTCAAACTTCTGAGGATTGATTGAGTTATCAAAACTATGTAAGAATATTTTTTGGGACATGAAAGGTCAAACTGAGAAGCTAATAAAATAAAAACATGAAAAAGTGAATATGGAAAACAGAATGAGAAAAATATGTCAGAATTAATCTAGAAAAAGCATTCAAGTTGAAAAATAACTTAAGAAAGTGCTTATTTTATGAAAATAACAAATCTACAGCAAATAGGAAAAAAATCCAGGAGTATGGGTAGTATTAGAAATAAGAATTTGAATGTAATATATACATTGAAAGGAAAAAGTGTGTCCTAGGAAGACTCAATGTAATTGATTATAAAGAAAATACAGAAGAGATAGTGCGTGCTGTTGATGTAGACAACATAAAAATGGTTTTCCTCTAATGGTGACATTTTGAAGAATTTTATATTATTTTCATTTTTTCCTTATTTGTACTTATTTTTAACTTTGGACATGATTTTATTGTACAGTATGAAAACAAGTATAAAAATCATTTTAATTTTATTGGGACACATCAACAATTAATTAAACATTCCAGACGGGAGGATAGTTCTTAGACTCTCTATTAATTTTTGTTATAGAAAGCATCCTAGTAGTAGACTCTGATTATCTACATTAATTATGTTCTTTCTGTGTAGTCATTATGAACACTGGACTAAGGACTTCTAACCATTGCCCCCACAGGGGGAATTAGGAAATTAAGTTCCTGCCAGATTTTGGTCACAAGATTTTCCTCAATAAATCACAATATCTACTTGTTTGGGGTGTGATTTTTTTTTATAATAGCACCTTATTTAATATACATTGTTAATTCGCTAATATTAAAATCAGAAGCAATATGTTCCCTCATAGCTGAAGGAAGCTCCTTGAATACTCATATTTGGGGCTGGAGAGACTGTTAAATGACAAAGAGTGCTTACTGCTCTTGCAGAGGACCTGAGTTCAGTTCCCAGCACCCATATGGGGTGGGCAGCTTACCACTACCTGTAACTTCAGCTTCAGGACATCCAGCATCCTCCTCTGTTTGAGGGTTCCTGCATGAATATACAAATACACACATGCATAAATTTTAAAAAGTAAAAATAAAATTAAATATTAATTAATATTTAATTAATATTAATTAACATTAATATCCATTTTCCATTTAAGGACCTAGAGTGCTTCAGGATTATCCTAGGGGACATTTTAAATACAAAGTCAATTACAAAAGCAAAAATTGCAAAAAGCAAAAACAAAGTGACCACAGCAACAAAAACCAAACCCACAGAATAGACAACACCAAGTACACTTGTTTACTTTTTTTTTTTTTTTTGGTCTTTTTGAGACAGAGTCTCCTTGTAGCTCCAGCTGTCCTGGAACTCGCTCTGTAAACCAGGCTGGCCTTGAACTCACAAAGATCCACCTGCTTCTGCCTCCCAAGTGCTAGGATTAAAGGCGTGTGCCACCATGCCCGGCTACACTTGTTTACTTTTTACAAGCCAGAGTACAACAGAGCATTGCCTTGTCTGACTTCTGCTGGGCATATGAGTGTGAAGCATCTCATGTTTTGCTGATATGGCATGCCCACAAGTGTCCACACAAGGGACATCATTGCAGATATGGAATCAATAAATGAGGAGGATTAACTGTACGGGACAATACCATGACGCTGGGTTGTTTTCAGGTTTCTCTGGAGGCTTCATCAATTAGAGAATCATACTTGAGGAAGTTGCCCAATTACTTTCTTTCCTGGGATGCTAACAACCTTTGTTTTCTGTATTATAGTCCTTTTGTTTTCAAGAGTTCATTATGTCAGTCCTCTTACCATGATTGCAAAAGAATCTTAAAAATTTCTTGAGAAAATTAAGCAAGCAAACAAACAAGCACTGTGATTGAAGCTTGAAAGTTACGTTTCTTCAATGTATGCAAATGACTGGAAAGTAATATTAACAACGCTTTAGACTTCACTTAGATGTTCAAATAACCTCACTTTTCCTTCTGGAATAAAACAATGAGACAGTCTTTAAAGAAATTTGTTTTCAATGAATTCCTGCTAAAGTTTTCAGGCATATTTTGTGAATAAAGAAGTGTAGATTAAAAAAAAAGCTTCTGAGGTTTTGCAAGAAAACTCCATGTAATACAAACAAGCAAAACTAGGCTATTTTTAAAAACAGTTTGTTTTGCTAAGGTGTCTCCAAGTTATAGGTCCCATACTTTGAAATATGTATTTGAAAATTTAAATTTAGTGAAAATTTAGTCTTCTCTGAGGCTGTAAAAAGACTCCAAAATATTTTTTCATCAATAATTTCTACTGTTTGGTAACTGCACTTAAGTGTAAATTAATTTGTGGTGCACAACAATTCAGGGATTGCTTGGCACGCTTTGATCTAATTTTGTGACTTTCCATCATTTCCTGTACCACAAGATTGAAATAAGATCAAATGTTTTTTTTAATTTTTTTCACCCTCTAATTATTTCTCATATATTTAGAATTGTTTTTATTAGTGAGCAGTTAGGATATACTACAGAAAAGGAAAGTTATTTTCCCTCAGCAAACATATAAGTGCTCAAACAATCTTTGCAGAGAATAATATGAGCATATTTATTGCAATTAGGATGCCCAGAATGAATGTGTTTAGTGGCAAAATGGGAAATACATTTGTTTGCTTTTTATGAAATCACTTTAGGGGTTGTTTTGAAAGGGTTCTCTAATTTCTAGCTATGAGCCACGAATGCTTTAGGAAAGAAAGGTCTGGTTATATTCCTTGGGCTAAAAAGGCCCTGGGAGATGAGGGATAAAGTACAGTACTCAGGACAGTCAATTATTATTGAGAAGTACTAAGTAAAGCCCTTGAGGGTTGTATAAATTAGTGTTTGTTCCACAGTACTTGATGTCCTTTGCATTGCTTTTATATAGCTTTTGGAGGTGAAAAACCTCCCCCCTCCAAAAAAATATATACGTAGAACATATTAGTATGTTGTGAATAACAAAAGGAGTTAATATATTTATATAGTCATTTGATACATGCAAATTCACGTATTACTGCAAATTAAACACTATTGACATAATAATGGAGTCTATTTAATGCATTGCAACTTTTTAAGTGCACAAGAATGCTTTTATTCAAAACATTGGTTGTTTGTTCCTTCTGGAGTGCTTGGTCTGATGAGTTGAAAAGGTTTTCCAAAGGACTGGGAACAGATCTTAATATCGGCTTCCAAGCCTTGGTTGAATCTGTTAAGAGTGTTGCACACAAATAATTAGGTATCCCTGGATCCCATTCATAGTCTTGCTTTACTTCACTAGCAATTGGGAGGGATCATATGAGATGCTGTCAACACTAGCATGACCAGTGTATCATGTGGAATAGGCTTATGACCTTGGTAAACTTTTCTTGGCAGTCCAGCATTCTCAAATATCTGCCAGATTGCAGGTCTACTGACAGTGCCAAATGTTTTCATTATGTCACCGCAGAACCCTGGGTGATGTTCTTTATATTGGGCTGCAGAACTCCCATTTGGAATCACATGCAGAATGTTTGAGCTAGAAAAGGCCTTAGAAATAATCAGATCTGAGTTTCACACTGCTTATGAGGAAGTGGAAGTACAGTTCTGAGTCACTTGTCTGAAGTCACAAAGCAAGTGAGTGGCTGTGCCAGGGCTCAGTGGCACTTTTGGGTTTCAAGTCCTCCTTCCTAATGCTTTCTCCACTGTGTGAAAGCTATTCAATTTTGTTAAGAGGATGGAGATAAAACAAATGATAAACAGGTAGAAATAATCCAAGTCAAGCAGAGAGATGTTATCTATTCTTTTTTAAATATTTATTTGTTTTTTCTTTTAAGTGTATGTGAGTGTATTGCCTGCATATCTGAAAGTGCGCCACGGTCATGCAATGTCCTTGGAGGTCAGAAGAGGGCATCAGATCCCATGGAACTGGAGTTACAAACAGTTGTTAGCTGCCATGTGGGTGGGAATCAAATCCGAGTCTTCTGCAAGAGCAGCCAATGCTCTTAACCACTGAGCCATCTCTACAGCCTGACTTAATCTATTCTTTATTTTCCTTCCTCATAACCTTAACCACAAACCTTATTTATTGTTTTAGGATTTTTTGAAATTTATTTATTTACATATTTTTTTTTATCAAATCTAGACCCGTGTCCCCCCCATCCCCCCATCCCACCAGAGCTCATGCATTCTGCCAGACATGCTTTTCATCTCTTTCTCAGTCTTTCTCAATATTCTCCATGTGGAAGTTGACTGTTTTGAGCAGAAGTTCACTGTTTCAGTCAGTTCTTTGATGCAGTCCTTTCTGTTGTTGTTGTTGTTGTTGTTGTTGTTGTTGTTGTTGTTTCCAATATGCATCACTCCCAACTGCTTTGGACAAAAGCTCAAGGGGCCGTGCCCAAGAAATACTTACAACTAGGTAATTGGCACTAGCATCCACAGATGAGGGATACCATTCGTCCTTTGTTTTTCTGGGACTGTATTACTTTACTCAGCATGATATCCTCTTGTTTTAGGATTTTTATAAGCTTTGGTTAAGATAAAGTGGTTAAAATTTACAAATAGCAAGAAAAAAAGCATTTTTAAACTCGTGCTTTTATCATAGTCAATACTTGCCCCTTCTTCCACCGGATAGCCTTTACATTGATTTCTATTATCATAGACTGCTTTTGCTTGTTTCAGAATTCCACATAAATGAAATCATGCACTATTTACTCTTTTGTGGCTGGGTTATAGTTAACAAAACGTATTTGAGATTCTGGAAGTTGCAGCGATATCTATAGTTCGTTACCGTTTATTGTTGTGTAATATTTCCACTGACATTTGTTTGTTCACATTTCTACTGATACACATCTGTGATGCTATCATTTTTGTGCTATTATGCACAAGACTATTATGAGCATTCTGATTCAAAAGCCATGAACATTTTTGTTCATGATTGATCTCAGTCTTAAATTGTAAGAGCTTATTGAGGTTCTGATTTGTATTTCCCACATACTTAAATACGTTGAGCATATTTTCATATTCGTGTGTGTATATGTTCATGTATACATGCATATGTGCATGTGTGTGCATGTGTATGTGTGTGGGCATGTAAATATGTTGATTTTCGGTGTAGCCATGAGACACATGTCTACCTTAGTTTTGAAAGAGGGTCTATAATTGAATCTATAGCCCACCAACTATTAACTAGGCTGGCTGGCCAGTGAGGGCCTGCCTTTCTCTGTCCTGGGATCTGTCTTTCTCTGTAGCCCCAGCATTGGTATTCCAGGCTTGAAAGGCCATACTTGTTTATTTATGTGGGTGTCGTGGATTTTTTCTCAGGTCCTCCTGCTTTTATGGTAAGAAATTTTCAAACTGAGCCATTTCTCTAACCCAAACTTTTCATTTTCCTAAAGGTATTGCTTCATTTTTTTCTATGAAATATTTATGATCTTACATGTTTTCTTAAAAATTGATTTTTCCGTGGCCTGGTGTGGTGGTGCACACCTTTAATCCTAGCACTTAGGAGGCAGAGGCAGGTGGATCTTTGTGAGTTCAAGGCCAGCCTGGTCAACAGAGTAATTTCCAGGACAGCTGGAACTACAGGGAGACCCTGTCTCAAAAAAGACCAAAAAAAATTGATTTTTCCTTTTTATTATTCATTTATACATATTAAAATACATTTCTGGGGCTGGAGAGATGGCTCAGTGGTTAAGAGCACTGATCACTCTTGCAGAGGACCCAGGTTTGATTCCCAGTAGCCACATGGTGGCTAAGACCCCCCTTTAAGCCAGGCTTGGTGGTGCTCGCCTTTAATCCTAGCACTTGGGAGGCAGAGGCAGGTGGATCTCTGTGACTTCAAGTCCAGCCTGGTCTTCAGAGTGAGTTCCCAGCCAGCTGGGGCTACAGGGAGACCCTGTCTCAAAAAAAAAATTTCCCAGGATGTAGCTACCTTTTAATTCAAATTTAAACTTTGATACAATAAAACTTATCTTTTTTTTTCTTTTATGGTTAGCACTGTTTGTGACCTATCTAATACATTTTTTATTAGAGACTGTGGAAATTTTTCTGCTATGTTGTAATGTAAAAGTTTTATAGTTTTTAACTTTTACATTTGACTTTTGACTCATTATCTGAGTAGAATTCAACATCACTCTTTTTATTGACTCCATGTCCAGTAGAGTGAAAAAATGAGATATTATTGATATATCTCATTAAATATATTTTGTGATATTAAGCATTTATCCTCTGGCTGGCTGAATATGTACTCAGAACCCAGATTCCTTTCTGTGCAAATTCATCCACTGGAGTCTAGTCAGAACATCTAGAAATTTTAAGCATGGCATACTCTTCCTCATTGTACTATAGACACCTATGCATCCATGTTTGTTGTTGCTGTCTTCACAATAGCTAAGAGATGGAAACAACGTAAGTGTCCGCAAATGGTGAATGGAGAATGAAAATGTCATCTATCTACACAATGGACTACCCAGCAGTAAGAAAAAGATAAAATTATGAAATTTGAAGGTAAATGGATAGAACTAGATAGTATTATACTAAGTGAAGTAGCACAAAGACAGAAAACCAAGAAATCTATGTTCACCCTCATTTGTGGATTGAAACCCCAATCCCCCATACATGAGTATGTATCCTGATATAACACCAGGAGCCAAGAAAATGGAAAGGCTACGTGAAGATAAAGGAAACGAAGGAACCTGAATGAGGGGCAGTAAGAAACAGATGTTACCAGGGAGAAGGTCGGGGAAATGGGAGTGCTAAGTGCAGCAGTTTTAAAGTCCAGTGCGTCTACTTAGTGCAGCCTTTATGTGCATGGATGTAGGATAGTATGCTAGAGCACGAGTTGCCTTCCTGTGCCACATCCTTGAAGAAAACCTACTCTCTCTTCCCTAGAAGCCACCAGTCATCCATAGTTTCTCAAGTAGGTGCAAGGATTCATGAGCCCTCTGCCATCCATGCTGGCATTTTCCTTGGCTGCAGCATCTTAATTATCTTTATAGTTCTTTCTTCATTGGCACCCTATCATAGCAACCCCACTGGATTCCATGCATTCTGTCATTTATGACAAGGCCTGTCAAGTCAAGTTAGCGTCCCCAGACATCTGTCAGTGGAAGTTCATACACTGGGGTCTAGTTAGCCCATCTAGAGCCATGCCGCTCCCTTAAAGATTAGCTTTCCTCGCCCAGTAGGAATTAGCTACCCAATAGTTCTGTTAAGAGCAGGGCCTGCTGCCTGTTTCCACAGTTCTAGGGTGGATTTTTGTCCTCTTGAGTTTTCATGGTTCTTATGCATGCTGTCACCATTGCTGTAAGTTCATATGAGTGAAAGCTTCATGAGCCTGTAAGGCTCTATTTCCATATGGTCATGCACCTTCTCCCCTGGAGAAAACCCCAAGGCTGTTACATCCCTAGACAAATGTGATTTCTTGCCATGTGCTAAATATGAATCATTATATTTACAGAAACAAATAAACATCCTGAATGCATGACCATCCCTAATTTCAACTTGTACTATAAAGAACAGAATGCCACTGGAAAAAAAGCAGACACATTAATCAATGGAAAAAATTGAGGAGAAGATAAAAGCCCATGCTATTGACAAAGAAGTGAAAAATATACATTGGAGAAAAGATGGTACCTTCAACAAGTGGCATTGGTCAAACTGGATAGATATATGTACAGGAATAACACTAGGTCTCTCATCTTGCATAAAACACAATTCCAAGGGGGATAAGGACATCAACATGAGACTCTAAATCAATTTGAGAAGGAACTAGAGAATACACTCCAACTTATAGTTATGCCACAAGAGCTTGTGCCACTAGGCTGAGTGTTAGTATTATTTTAGTAGCTAGACTGAATGCTTCTCATTCCATTTTTATAATTATGCATTTAATCTATCATTGATTAGGGAAATTCCCTGCTATTCATGAGAAAAACCTTGTATATCAGTATACATTTTATTATCTCCTCCATCTCCTTTCTTATGTTATTTAGAACATTTCTAATTATTATATAATATGAAAATTAAATTGGGCTGCTTTTCTCCATGTCTATATTTGAAACCCACATATGCTTTATGGGGAATGTTCTTACAACTTGGTATAAGTCTGCTATATCTAGAATAATTTATTTTTTACTCTGAAAATTTCTCTGTGACCACAATAGGTATCCACATTTGTTCTGTTCTCTATATGTTCAAATCTAATATATCAGATACCCTGAAGTCTCCCTGTATGCATGCAATAGTTTTTTTCATGTGCCCCAACTTTTTCTAAAGTAATATAATTTTTAAATAAAAATAAATGCTAATATTATGCAACTTGAAAAAAAGAGAAAATTAAAAGTAGACATAATATTATTCATCATTTGGATACACACTATGACTCTCTTTCCAGCTCCTTAAATATTTTTTTTCTATAGAATATTTTAATTTACTTGAGAAAATGGAATTGATTATTATGAGGAGGAATTCTAGAGTGAGGAAATAGCATAGGTATAGAAAAAGAAGACCTATTACCTTTCCAGATTCACTTGAAAACTATATTTTCTAAATGAAAGCATCAAGTGCTAAATTATGTTAGGCTGATTGGAAATACAATGGAGAGGGGTTTGGAAAACTAACAAAGGATGCCAACCTTCACATGGTGAGACTTCAGGAAGCAATTCAATGGAGGATTTGAATGAAGAGGATGAAATAGACTCAGAATTAGATACGTAGAAACAATGGGGTTAAGGAGAAATGAAGCAGTAGAACAGCAATTTTCCAACTGGAAGGTGATAAGGGTTATTGATGTTGGACATGGTGGACATCACTGCGATAATCCCAGCCCTCGGGAGGCAGAGGCTAGAGGATCGTCAGTTTGAAATCATCTTGGAGCACAACAACAAGAACAACAACACTGACTGCTGAGATGGAAAACAGAGGAGGAGAGAAAGTACAGCTATTTCAGACTATTCCTGATGTAGGGGAAGAACACAAGCATTAAAAGGAACCCTGGGGAAAGGGAATGTTTGTGGGGAGAATATTTAGTTTAGAAATGTGCTGGGTTCCTATTATTATTGTTTTGTAATGCTCATGCTATCAAATGCCTTCTAAATGCTCATGTTTATAGCCAGAGATTAGTGCTGTCTCAGCCTTTGTCAGACAAGGTTTTTATTGCATCAGCCCAGGGTCAATGCAGAGACAGATAACTGGAAAAACGCTGAAGATGAATGACAGTAGAGGACTGCTATATCACCTCCCTCCAAGGGGCAGAAAGAAAACGAGAACCAGAGGATGGAGAGGTGTGTAGCAAGAAGATTTCTTATAGATATGACACAGCCATTGCACTCAAGAACTCACTACTGATGACTGTCTGAATTTTGGACTATGGACATTTGATCAGGGACAGGGGAGCAGCCCATTAGGCCCTAACACTCCCAGAGGGTCTACTGGCAGCTAATCTTTTCTGGGGTAGGGAGTGTCACTTTCTCCAATAGTGTAGCCACTGATACGTTTCCCTTGCCCCAGAAAATAAATCCCCACCCATGCCCATGCAAGCATTTTTAATTAAACTGAGTGGATCATTCACAAAAGAATATATAAAAGTCAGAGAGCGGTTTATAGGGAAGAAGAAGGGTTTCAGACTAAGAGGTAGGGGGATGTAAGAGTGTAACTGAGGGTAAAAGCAAGTAAAATTGATTGTGTACATGTATGAAACTGTCAATGAATAAAATAAATAAAAACTCATAATATCCTTATGTATGAGTATTTGTAAATTAAGAGGAAAAAGTAACGTGAGGGGCTAGTGTTTGGACTTGGGAACCGTGCCATGAATTCCAATTTTACCACTTCCCAGCTGCATGATATTAATCACATTGTACAATTTCACCAGGCTATTGGGAATTTTCTTTCTTCATATGCCAAAATGGAGCCAAAGTTCCTGTCGCAAAGAATTGTTCTTAGGATTCTCATTCAGAATATAGAAAAGTACTCAATATTTTGGGGTTTGGGGGCAGTGGAATATTAGAAGGGCCAACAGAAAATTTTCAATTTATTGTCGACAATTGTAGAGAGTTAATTAGATCATGATGGTTTGACAGTTTTATCCTTGAATTTGCCCCAACTTTAGCTACTATAGATAAATTTAAAACAAATATTTTTTACCCAACATTCCACTTTATTAATAATGCTTTTATGTTCCTCGAGTATTTATTAGAGAAATAAAGACAAATAGGATAAATATCTGGTCAAATTAAAGGAGATTGATTTCTGGAATTCTTATATTTTATTTCCTTGCACATTCCAGAATGGTGTGTAGGCCCCAACTGTATTAAATAGATGAGAAGTAGAAACCCTAAATTGTTCATCTTCCAACATTTTCCAGCCTGTGATCTATCTTTGGATCAGCAATAATTGCCTGGACAGCTATACTGGCTTCATTACTTTTTGTTTGTATTCAGCGTTCTTCATGCAGAGATGGAAGAAATGCATCTCTTGTGTCAAAATCTAAACACATTTGTCTAAACCTAACTGCCTCTGATGTAAACACCCTGATCTGAAATCTAAATCACAGCAGAGATTTCTGTAAGGTTGCTCAGGCAACAGAACTGAAATTCAGACCAAACCATGATGCCAGCTTCAAGTCAGGAAGATTTGTTTACATTGAAATATATTTTTAAGCTTCATTGTCAACTTTTTTAAAATAATTCAGTGCCCAAAATGTGAACTTTTCAGTACTCTTTCCTTACTCAGAAATAACTCACCCATTGTCCTTTACTGATCTGTAATACAAAGGACACATTCAACTGTTTAGAAATGGGCTGTCCATTCTAACACTGGAAATTCAGCTATTTCTTTCTCTTCCCATCATATAGGGTCTGATAGCTTGGTCTTTAAGATGAATAACAGAACGTCTAATTCCTGTGCCATTGCTGTTGAATACCATCAGTATGACATTTGTGAAATGTATTATGAAACTGCAGATCTTTATGCGAAGCTATGCTAGCCTCGATTATATTGGTCTACTTCAGTAAAAGTGCTGCCACAACCTTTTGACTTCACACGCAGACACACAGAGATACAGACACACACACACACACACACACACACACACACACATTTGTGGTAGGGGAGTTGGAGGGGATTATTACATTCAAACCTTGGTTTTCAAGAATAGAGCAGAGACAATCTGCCTTACAGAAATGCATTCCCCATTTTCAAAAGGGGAAACAGTCTCACAGGGTTTTATGGGGCCATGAGTTCAAGATTTCAGTGCTTAGAGTTCTTTGTTCTTCCATATATTCTTTGAAAGAGGTCCATGTCCTGAGCCAAAACTGTCTTCCAACTTTCTGTATCATGCTGTGCTGTGCATACCACGAGCTGTGGATTAATGGCAACAGTGATATTACTATCACACTTAGTGAGTTGATGTTTTTCTTACCTGTTCCTAAGTACTTTGCTAAATGTTATCTTAATTGGAATGTTATTATATTAATACTACCCTTATCTCTTTGGAAAAGTTAGAAAACAGAGACAAGGTAGAGCTAAGAATATTGTTCAAGGTCATTTATTTAGTAAATTGCCTCTCTCTTGATTCTGCCTCTGCTGGTTAGGCTGTGCCTGCTGCCCTAGGAGCCACCATCCTGAAATTATCTTAAGTTTGAATATTGGATACATAACCTAACAATGATTGGATTTCAAATGTTCACCAAGGGCCCCTGTGCTTAGTCATGGCTTTATCACCAGCCTGTGGGACCCTAGTAAGAAGAAGTTAATTCCTTGGGTACACATTCTTAAAGGGAGAATTGGAACCTGGATTGGGTCCTCTCTCTTACTTTTTGAACACCATGAGAGGAGCAGTTTGTTCTACCCCAGGCTTCTCACTAGGGTGTGCTGCTCCAAAGGCAACAGGACCAAGTAACTATGGATGGAAACTGAGTCCATCCAAATCTTTCTCCCTTTGTGTCAGGTGTCTTGCCACAGTGAGAGGATGTTAAAACAGGTTTTGATTAAATGTATGCATGCATGTATATACACATCTTACAATAGCTTTTAGTTCTGGCTTAGCAAAACTGAGTATGTTTTAATTCAAATTACATGATTTACATTTTTATTAAAATGTAAGAGAGTTGGTTGGAGAGATGGCTCAGTGGTTAAGAACACTGACTTTTGCAGAGGACCGTGGTTCCATTCCCAGTACCCACATGATGGCTAAGACAACTGTCTATAACTCCAATTCCAGGGGAATCCTATGCCATCTTCTGACCTTTCTGGGCATTGGATGACATGGGTGCATTTATGCACATGCAGTCAACAAACTCATACGCACACACAAAATAGAATAAATAAAAAAATTAAAATAGTTTAAAAAGTGGGATATGTAAAAATATTTAGTATTTCATTAACATGTGTATTAATTGCTTATTTCAGTATTGTGATAAAACTACAAAATCTGTTCCTTGGGAACACTAATTTTGGCTCATTATATATTGCTTAAAGATGGTTCTTGGCTGGAGAGATGGCCTAGCGGTTAAGAGCGCCGACCGTTCTTACAGAGGACCCGGGTTCGATCCCTAGCACCCACATGGCGGCTGAGAACCGTCTGAAACTCCAATTCCAGGAGAACTCCAGTTCCAGGGGAATCTGACACCCTCTTCTGACCTCCACAGCATTGCACGACACAGGTGCACAGACTTGCATGCAGACAGTACATTCATACATATACAGAAATAAATAAAAAAAATTAAAAAAAAAGATGGTTCTTGGCCATCAGGTGGATGCTGTGAATTGAACCCAGGTCCTCTGCAAGAGCAGTTGACACTCTCAACCACTGAGCCATCTCTTCAGCCCCCCCATACTTGCATTTTTATACCAGGGTTTGACTACATTCTACATTTAAAGTCAGAAAGCACCACCACAATAGAATGCCCTAAAATTTTAAAACTATGCATTTACTTCTGGCAAAGTTTTCTAAAATTAGCTCCTTGCATGAATTATATGACTATATGGGTTTCAATACTTTTGTATTTTGGGCTGGAGAGATGGCCTAGCGGTTAAGAGCACCGACCGCTCTTACAGAGGACCTGGATTCGATCCCCAGCACCCGCATGGCGGCTGAGAACTGTCTGAAACTCCAATTCCAGAAATCCAGTTCCAGGGGAATCCGACGCTGTCTTCTGACCTCCGCGGCATTGCACGACACGGGTGCACAAACTTGCATGCAGACAGTACATTCATACACATACAGAAATAAATTTTAAAAAATTGTTAAAAAATACTTTTGTATTTAACATGTTTAATGTTCTCTAAAAAAGAGAACATTAACATCCTGTTAAGGTTGTTCAATGTAACCTGTGGATCTTTCATTTAGTCAAGGTTATGAGCTTTCCATCTCCTTCTGTTATAGTGCTAGCTCTGTGCTGCATTGAACTGACTCTATTATTGTTTCGAAAGTAGCTTTTCTGCCTACCTTTCCTCTTCTCTCGGCATTCTTCTCCTCTTAATTTTTTTTTCAGTGCTGGAGCTCAAAACTATGGCCTGATATAAGCTAGGTGAGTACTCTCAACTCTCCAGGGAGTAAACATATGAAAAGTTAATGCTTTGTTTGATGGTTTAGTGTGACAGGAAAAGGAAATATGTAGTGATGGTAGGTAATTATTCCCACAAGAATGAACCTAGTCTTTTTAGGTCAGAAGAGGCCAAACGAGGCTAATTTGCACCAAGTGGCTGGAGCGACCAGAATACTGGTCTCCCAAGTGTGTCTATTGCTTGCTGTAGCTGGAAACTTGGACTTTAGGGGTACTAAGAGCTACATCATGTTTTCTAGATGGGCATCATAGTTATTGGGCACATGCATTGACTTTGAAAGATTCATCCCTACCCCTTGGTTTTTTGTCATGGTTGTGTCATATTGTAGCCTGAGGCTAGCCTAGAATTTGTTAAATAACCCTTGCTAGCACCAAATTCAAAACACTCATCCTCCTTCAACCTCCTGAAGGCTGGGTTTACAGGCACTCAAATCTCCCTTTTATCCATTGTGCAACTCTTCTTGGTGATATGAGTCTCCCAATTAGCCAATCCTGTAGGTTACTTGTTCCCTTGTCGTCTGGTCTCACTGGTTCCTGGACATATTCTTTTCATATTAAGATGAGTTAAGCTAGCATTGCCTGACTTTATGACTAGATAGGTGCGACAGGACAGTCCCAGATGTTCGGTCACTTGGTGTCCATATGTTCTGGAATTCCATCCTTACCAGAGCCCAGTAGCGTGCCAGAGGTTGTTTTCCTAATAGTGTATAACCCTTCTCTCCAGATGTCATGGCCTTGCTCCAAAACTCCAGGAGTTTGTTTTCTGATTCTCTCACTGGGGCTTGCCATAAAATCCACACTGCATCTTTTTCTGCTACTGATGCTTCCAGCACAAGATCTTTGGGATAACATCCTCCAGTGGCAATTCTCCAGCCTACTCAGAGGACTTTCCTGAGAGAGGAAAGTCTCCACTCAAAGCTAGTAGCTGCTTATGACAACTGTGTATGGGCTATATTGGTATTTTAAAATTTGGACTGTATTACCTGCATTACTCAAAGAAGTATTCCAGGCATTGAGATTATTTTTAAGATAGGGAATATTAGAGGAAACCATTTTACTTTAGAAAGTGTATCCTCCCACCTCTGACCTGGGGCCACCTAAAATTTTCACTGAAATGACAGACATTTAAGTCTTCATAAGATTTATTTCTATCATTTTTGAATACGTATATGCTATCAAAGCCTTTAGTATGCCTGTGATTATTCCATTTATTGGTCCACATGATATTGTCAATGTTATAGTTGAATTTGATATTCTTTTCTATTTTTATGAGGTCCAGATCTGCGGATGAAATTATGACAAAGGAAAGATAGGTTAAGCTATAAATAAAGATTCTTATTTATTACATATGCATGCAAAATATTTCAAGTATTTTTCTTCATTTTGATAGAATAAGTGAATTCTTTATGTTAGGGGGAGTATTAGTCACTTCTCTGTTGCTGTGATAAAGCCACCATGACCAAGGGAACTTATAAAAGAAAGAGTTTATTTAAGCTTATGATTGACGGTTCCAAGGAATTAGAGTCTATTGTGGCAGGAAGCATGGTGGCAGGGGCTGGAACAGAAATCTAAGGTTCACATCTTCAATGAGCACCGGAAGCTGAGAGTGCCTCTGCAGACTATCCAGGCTTGTTAAACTCTCTATACCCTGCCCCAGTGACGTACTTCCTCCAGCATGGCCACACCTTCTAAGACCTTTCCAGAACAGTGCCACCAACTGGGGACAAAATGTCTGAATACTTCAAGCCTATGGGGGGCACTCTCATTCAAACCACCACAGGGGGCAAACACCATGCACCCAAGGGAATTTTAATCCGTCAAGCTATTATAATGTGTACTCACCAACTCTGATCAAAATTAACTTTACAGGTAGATCAAAGTTATGCATACCTGTAAATCCAACCTTCTGAGGCTAAGCCAAGAGGACTATGATTTCCAGGCCAGTATGGGATGTAGACAAGACCCCATCTCTAAAACCTAGCTAATCAAAAGAATTATACTCACACAGAAAAGCAATAAACATGAAACATCGGCAACCCAGCCAAGTGCTATTTTGGGGAGGTTCTCTCACCTGATGATAAATAATGAGCAGATTCTAGACAGCTTGCTCACCATTAGTCCTGGCTTACAGAGAACAGCCTCTAACACTGCTACCCTTTTCCTTAGTGCCCTTCTGGTGATCTTGCTAGGTCTTTTTCTCCTCCAGCAACATGCATGGCACCTTCTAGCACCTTGAGAGCTAGCCAGCATCAGCTTGATTTCTCCATGTTCTATGATTCAAGTATGCGGTGTCTTCAGCAATAGGGTCTTATGTTCAAGTTCTCAAAAGTAGCCACAACTATTGGAAATAGCCTGTGATATTTGAGGGTCTATGGGACTTCACCAGCCAACAACTCCAAAAGAGGTTCTTGACACTGGTCTTTTTATTCATTACCCTGTGGTGTGTAGTAGGGGTATTGTTGCTCCATTTAAACCATTTTTGTATATGTTTCAGGAAATTTCCATGGTCGTAGGTTTCTATATGTCTTTTTCAAAAGATCCTTACTGTTAGTTATTTTTCCCTGAAATTGTTATGTAGCAATTTCCTCCAAGAGAAAACCTTCCATCCTTCAGGGAAGCTGGTTAACATCCTTAGAATACACTATGTTCTAAGGGGAGGTGAAACATTCCATCCATTTGGGAAGCTCTTTAAGACAGGATGTTCTAAATGGACATGAAACATTCCATCCTGTTAGGAAGCTCATTAAGCTCAGGAAGTAAACAACTCCACAGCTTTAAAAAGGCCTGGAAACTGACTAGATCTGCCAGGCTCTTTTCTCCCCAAATATATATAAGCAGCCAGGACTACTGAAGAAGCAGAGGCCAGTCAAGCTACCTAGAAGAGGCAGAGGCCTGTGGAGCAGCTTGGCCAAGTCTGAGATCAACTGATCTACCTAGAAAAGATAGTGTCTATCCACTGAGCTGCCTACAGCTTGTGAAATACTCTCTAGGTTTCCTGCTTTCATGAGCTGTCCACCCATGCTGGGATGAGCTTTGGTGATGCAGCTTTGAGTCATTTCTGCTCCTGCAAGTAACGCCTCACTATACTCCTAGAAATGACTCTGATAAAATGAATTGATTCACCAGATTGCACATTGAAGGGAATCCTTACTCTGTTGTTGGTTTCCTATCTGGGGTGAGTAGGCATTTGTTTGCTGCTGGCCAGAGAAGTATTGTCTTACAACAGTATTCCCTCCTCTGCCCGGCCTTCCCATCCCTACCCCATTTTTCCTATCCCTGTTACACTTTCTTCCTTTAATACCACTGTGTTCTATCTTCCTTCCTTTGAAAGTACTCCTGCCCCTATGACCTCTTATGAATATCCTGACCTTTATGGGTATACCAAAGAAAACACATATATGTAAAAGTTTAAATCTAATATCCTTCCACAAATGAGAGAAAAAAATAAGATGTTTGTCTTTCTGGGTCTGGGTTACCTTACTCAGAATGATTATTTCCAGATATATCCATTTACTCACAAATTTTGTAGTGTCATTTTTCTTAACAGCTTCATAATATTCTATTGTGTAATGTACCACATTTTTATTAACCATTCATCAATTGGTGGGCATCTAGACTATTACTATTTCCCGGCTATTGTGAACTAGCGGGTATCTCTGTAGTAGGATATAGAGACCTTTGAATATGTCCCCAAGACTGGTATACCTGGATCCTGTGGTAGACCTATTTTTAGCTTTCAAGGATCTTCCATGCTGATTTCCATGGGGATTTCAACAATTTTCACTGCTACCAGCAACAAATAAGTGTTCTTCTTTCCCATCATCCATGCCAATATTTGTCATCAATTGATCACCTGTTTTTTTTTTTTTTTCAATCAGCCATCCTGACTGGAGTAAGATAAGATCTCAAAGTAGTTTAAATTTAAATTTCCCTGATGGCTAAGGATATTGAACATTAAAAATAATATTTCTCAGTCATTTGCATTTCATCTTTTGAGAACTACCAGTTTAGTGCCATGCTCCATTTTTAAACTGGCTTGCTTATTTTCTTGATTTTTAGTTTTTTGGATATTCTACAGAGTACTCTTCTATAGTCACCTGAATTTTTATAAAAAGGCCAACAATTTGCATTGGGAAAAGACAGCATCTCCAACAAATGGTGCTAGACAAACTGCATAGCTGAATGCAGAAAAACGAAACTACGTCCTGATCTTTTATCCTGCACAAAACTTAACTCCAAATGGATGAAGGACAATGTAAAACCCATATACTGATTCTGCTAACAGAGAAAGCATAGAGTATATTTAAAGCTCCTGGAACAGGAAAGAACTTTCTGAATAGGATCCTGATAGCACAGGCATTTAGCTCAACGATGGAAAAATAGGACCTCCTGAAACTTAAAGTTTTTTCACAGTAAAAGGCACTATTATTAGGGTGAAGAGGCAGTGTACGGAATGGGAAAAAATCTTTTTTTTAAATAAAAGATTGTAAATTTTAATATTTTACTTATTTTAATGTAATGCTTTTATTGCTGTTTTGTATATTTCAGACATCATTTTTTAGTTCAATTTAGACGTATTCCCTTTTTCCTTCCCCCCACCCAACCCCAGATCATCATTCTGCTATAACTGTCCTGCATCTTTCTCTCAGTCTTTTTTTTTATGTTTAGGAATTCACATTTTCCTCTAATTTTATATTACTCTAAAATATGAATACATACTTTGCACCCATATACAGTGATTACAGAGTCTGAAAGTTAGTGGTGGATCCATTCTGTAGGAAAACCCAGCTTGAATTGCAAACTAGCTGGCATGCCTCAGGAGACCACATGGCCAAGAGTCTGGCTCTGCCCCAAGGAGGAAACAGGCAGTATGGCCTAACTATATGATGCTGGGTGGAGCAAGGTGTGCAATGGTGTGGAATTGGGGAACCTATGGAGGTGACGTCATTTATTTTATAAAAGCAGGATGTAACAAGGAATAAATCAGATTCCAAATTAACTTCATTACAGAATTCCTGGCGGATATTTTTATTAATTATTGCACGCATACAGGCTAAGGCAAGCCTGTATTTGTTTGGGTGGCCAGCGTGGTTGGAAAGAGATTACTTTGCGGATCACCAACCTGGGTACTGTGAGTGAAATTCCTGTCCCGGCTCTGGGCAGGTAGGAAGTCACGGCCAATAGTGGAACACGTGTCTCGTGGGTCCAGGCTAAGAGCCCAAGCTGAAAATATCACTTGGGTTTGGCTGCAGGAAGCAGCTGGCTGGTCTCTGTGTCAAGAGATCAGCTCCTCACAGCAACTGCAGGCAGGTGTTGTGCCCCTTAACCCCCAAGCAGGGCGGCTAGGTTCCTGCTCAGCACGAAAGAGAGATTAACCAACACCATTCTAGAGCCCCTTAAGAGATTTATATTATAATAACATAGTTGCTTTCAGATAAACAGAAATGTAACAATAATGTTGTTCAACTTGCCTTTCAACTGGGGATTTGGTGTTAGCATCCACAAGTGAGGGAGACCATTCCCCGCTTGTTTTTCTGGGATTGTGTTACTTCACTTAGCATAAAGGCTTCAAGTTCCTTACTGCACAGTTCATGATGTCATCTTTCTTTCTGCTGAATAGTACTCCATTGTGTAGATGTACCACATTTTTGTCATCCACTTGTTTGTTGAGGGGCATTTGGGTTGGTTCCAGCTCTTCGCTATTGTGAAGAGAGCTGCAATAAACATGAATGTGCATGTGTCTTTGTGGTAGGATGAGTCTTTTGGGTATATACCCAGGAGTGGTATGACTGGGTCAGGTGGTATGCTCATTTTGAATCTTTTAAGGGTTCTCCACACTGCTTTCCATAATGGTTGTAGAAGTTTACATTCCCACCAGGAGTGGATGAGTGTTCACCTTTCCCTGCAACCTCCCCAGCATTTGGTGTCTTTTGTTTTCTTGATCTTAACCAGTCATATTTGAGTGAGAAAAATCTTAAACAGCTAAAATATAGAAACTTTAATATGATTTATTTTATTCTAATTCTAGACAGTGTGGTGTGTCTGTGTGTGTACAATTGACTAAAGGTGCCTGCACAGTCTACGAGAAGGTGTCAGATCCCCTGGGACTGCAGTGACAGGTGTTGGTGAGCTGCCTGAGGTGAATGCTCAGAACTAAACCTGGGTCCTCTGCAAGAACTGTATATGCTCTTAACTGCTGGGCCAGCCATCTTTCTAGCCATGAACTTGTTTTTGTTTTACTTACTCAATGGCACAGGCTGTCTATTTGTAAATCTCCTGTCTCTACCTTCTGAGTGCTGATATTATGGGGATGTATAACCGTGGTTGATTTGTCTGATATATTTTACAATGTTTTTTTTTGCAAATGATTTGTGGTAGGAGTCCAGGTTCATGTTTTTGTGTGGATATTCTATTTTCTAGGGACATTTGATGAAAATACTGGTCTTCATCTTTGAATTACTTTGGTAGCACTTAAACATCAAGTGCCAATAACTTTTTTTTTTACAATGCATTCCTGAAGATTAAATCTAGAACTTTGCACTTGCTAGTGCGGCTCAGCTCCATCCTCAGCCCTATGAGGGATATAATACAGAGGAAAAGAGAATCTTCAACAAATAGTGCTGATCAAAATGAATAACTGGATTTTCCATTCTATTCTGTTGTTCAATAGGTCCAACTTTGTCAAAATCTTACTGTTTTATTTATTGTAGCTTCGAAGTAGCTTTTGAAGTAGAGAAATGTAGGCCCTCTAGCTTTGTTATTCTTCAAGGTTTTTGCTTCGTTTTGTGATTATTTGCTTTAGCCACTTCGGGTTGTTTGAATTTTCATGTGAATTTTATAGTCAACAATACAGTGTATGCAAATAAGTTACCTGATATTACAGTAACTCTGTAGTCCAATTTCAGGAGTATGGTAATCTTAACAATTGTCTTCTGACTTCTAACATTGCATGTGTTTCTATTTCTGTAGGCATGAAGCATGATCATTTTTAACTATTCCTCAAGGCAGATTCCTACTGTGTGCAGGTTAGCCCTGCTCTCTACCAGGAAGAAGGATTTCAAAACTTCTATCCACTGCACCTGGGCTGCACCCTTATGACACCTGTGTCTGATGAGTCAGAATACATAAAACTCAAATGATATGGTGAGTTCATTATGTACAGATAGGCAACACAAGACACAAAGGCCTAGAATTCATTGTGATCTGCCCATGTCCCCCATCCCAGGCTCAAAAAATCTGCCCAGCGTAGACATAACTTTGAGTATATATGTCTCATCTGTGGCATAGTAAGTGGGCCCTGAAAGACAGCCTGCCTGGATTATATATGTCACAGGCAATATGGCACACTACAAAAGCTTTGAAGATATCCTGCTTTTACAGAAGACTGAGAAAAAACTTAGGTAGCTGCTTCTTACCAAAAGGTGTCACATTCTAGGAAGGATGTTACATACATCTCCAACACATTCTGTAGTTATTGTTGAAAGCTACAAACAAGGAAGGAGGAACTTCATTGCTCCAAGGTCACTAGGAGAATTGTCTTGATATAGGTCAATTTCTTTATTAACTTAATCAGTTAAATTAAAGGATAAAACTTATACTTTGAAAGTGTGTGTTCTATAATAACAGAGTTAAAATTTATTACCTAGACTCTTATTTTGCTTCAATAGTGTTTCATAGCTTTGAGAGTTTAAGTTGTATACTTTTTTGTTAAATTTATTTGTTAAATACTTTTGACACTGTTACAAATGGAATTGTTCTCTTAACTTTTTTATTGCTCAGTTTCATTGTTCAGATTGCTAGTGTTTTTCTGCTCCGACAATGAATTTTTATGGGAATGTTACCATTTGTTATCATGATTTATGTCAGGAAACTTTTCTCTTAAGTACCTCTCATTTTGCCTTTATAGTGAAATGTATTTTATTTATAAATCTTATTAGCTCAGTAACACAATTGTGTGGCATCGCTTTATACAATTTCTTTTAAAATTATTTAAGACAATAAATAAATAGACATTTATACTTTAAAAATAATTATATGCTTTAATACTTTCTTTCCTTCCACTCTGTGTACTTGTGTTATGATGTTTCCCAGAAGCCCCAGTTAGCCTGGAACTCACTTTGTCGATTAGGCTGGCTTTATATCATAGAGATCCACCTGCTTCTGCCTCCTGAGTGCTAGAATTGAAGGTGTGTCCCACCACACCTGGCCATAATTTTTCTTAAAAGATAGATGTTTTAAAAAAAATAAAAAAAGGGGGCTGGAGAGATGGCCTAGCGGTTAAGAGCGCCGACCGCTCTTACAGAGGACCCGGGTTCGATCCCCAGCACCCACATGGCGGCCGAGAGCCGTCCGAAACTCCGATTCCAGGAGAACTCCAGTTCCAGGGGAATCCGACACCCTCTTCTGACCTCCACGGCATTGCACGACACGGGTGCACAAACTTGCATGCAGACAGTACATTCATACACATACGGAAATAAATAAAATTAATAAAAAAAATTAAAAAAAATAAAATAAAAAAGATAGATGTTTTACATAATATTCTTCACACAGATTCCCATCTCTCCCTTCTGTTTTTCCTACTGTTACTCTTTGCTTATTTGTTTGTGTAGCTCCTTGGCTAAACTGTTAATGAATCCGTTTTGCCACAGTGTGAATACCTTTAGTAATTACTATAACTTCTATCTACTGACAAGTTTTCTATGCTTTTATTTTGGAATAGCTACTTTTACTTTTTATTCTTATCCTTTGTAGGTAGGGTTTCTTTGTGTAGCACAGGCCTTTCTATGTAGCCTAGGGTGGTCTCAGCCTCCCAGTTGCTCATACTGTATCCTGCACTTCCATGCCCTGCTGGGAATGCTTTTAGTTTGCCTTTATTTTTGAAAGATAGTTTTGATTGATACGAGATTCTTGGTTAACAGGTTTATTTTCTTTTAGCTGTATGACTATGTAATTCCACTGCTTTCATTACTTATTTTTAAAAATATTTATTATTTATTTATTTTATGTGTATGAGTGTATTGCCTACATGTAAGCAAGTGCACTTGTGTCATACAATACCTGTGCATGTCAGAAAAGGGTGTCAAATTCCCTTGAGACTGGAGTTTCAGAAGATTTGTTTGATTTTTATTCCCCACATCCTAGGGAAGATCTTAACTGTGTCCTTTTGTGGTTCCCTCTAGTAGACTAGTTGATCTCTGGTTTAGTTTTTGTCTCCCGTGGAGGAAATTTAATGTCTTACTGCCAAATGCCTATTTATTTTTAAGAGCACTCTCTGCTTGACTGTCCATGTTCTATGTTCAATAGTACAGTTCTTTGAGCAAACACTTCAGCCTTCAGGATGTTAAGCTCTTTTGGCAAACTCTCTGAATCAATTTAACTGTGGGTTTAGGGAGGAAGGTAGTGAAGCATTTTTCTCAAAGTAAAACTTCTGATAAAAATAAGGGTCCTAAGTGGATGCTGTAACAATGGTCTTCTTGGCTTGTCTCTCTTGATGAGGAACCTGGGTCAAGTGTGATCTGGGTCCCAGTGTTTTCTGTCTTCCATTCTACAAGTGGGACCTGAGTGGAAGAAATACTCCACAAGCTCATGGCCACGTTTGCTTGGTCTGCGCCAGGAGCAAGAAGCAGGTAGATGAGAGGTTCTGGGGGTTTGTTCACACTTAGTCAGCTATAGCCTTTCATTGGGGGAATGAAGAGAAAAGAAACCTCGAAGTCCTGGCCAGGCTTGTCTTGAATGATGCTTACTTATGTTAGAGCTGAGGGAGGAAGAGGGGGGCAGATCAAGACTCAGGTGCAAAGACTTTCACTCTTCTGAGCTTTGTTAGATTTTCTAAAGTAAGTGTTTTCTTATTTGCTCAATATTTCACAGACATTGTTGATTAAAAAAATCAGTCTTTGACTGTTGTTGTCCTTTGCTGTTTTTTCCTGTAGGTCCCAACTGAGTGCTTCATGCCACCATTATTGAACTGGATCTTCTCAAAAGCTTGTTTTAGATCATCTCTGCTAGGGTTCAGTTGTGGATGTTCCCAAAGAAAAATGTGATAAGGCTTTGTCATCAGGAGCCTTAGGGTATGAGAGCTAGTGGAAGGTTTTATATCACTGAGGGCGTACCTTAGAGAGACCTTGGTTGCTTCCTAGTTTTCTTTCATTCTTGATGATATGAATTTGCTCTCAGTGGCATATGCCTCCTTCATGATACACTGGCCCCCAAACGGCAGAAATGACCAACCATGGACTGAAACCTCCAAAATAGTGACACTGAATATAATCTTTCTCTGTTTAAATTATCTCAGGTATTTTGTTACAGTAATGGAAAGCTAATGCCATCTGTCACTTATGGTTTTCCATTATTCATTAGTTCAAATATATTGTTTGAGAAAGTAGGGAAATATTTTTTAAAAATTAATATATTTTCTACTGGTTAAGTGCCATGACAGTATTTGCCTTATAGATAATTTTTTTATTTTTTATTTATTTATTTTTATGTGTATGAATGTACTGTCTGCATGTAAATTTGTGCACCCTTGCCGTGGAGGTCAGAAGAGGGTCTCGGATTCCCCTGGAACTGGAGTTCTCCTGGAATTGGAGTTACAGATGGTTCTCAGCCACCATGGGGGTGCTGGGGATTGAACCCGGGTCCTCTGCAAGAGCACTCGGTGCTCTTAAGTGCTAGGCCATCTCTCCAGCCCAACAAATAATTTTTAAAAATGTGAGCCAGGCATGCTGGTAAATGCTTGTAATCAAAGCACCCTGGAGGTCAAGGCAAGAAGAAAAGGAATTCAAGATCATCCTTGTTCACATAGTGGAGTTGAGGCCATGCTGAGGAAAAAATGAGATACCATCTTTAAAAAATGAGTGAAGTGGCCCTGGGTATGGTGGCACACACCTTTAATCTTAGAGACAAAGGTAGGTGGCTCTCTGTTAGATCAAGGCCAGCCTGGTCCACATAAGTGACTTCTAGATGGGCTAGGACTAGGGAGACCATGTCAAAAATAAAATAAATCAAAACAAAAACAAAAACAAATTAATGAAATGTTGAAAGTGTCCTATGACCTGGTTAATAATGTTTCCCTATAGTAATGGACAAGTTTTGGGATTAAGCATCCTTAGAAGAATAAGTTTTTACATGTTTTTTTTAAGTTGTAGAAGACTCTGTCATTCATCTTAAAAAACACAAATTATTTCCTTGCCTTGATAAAATCCAATTTGCCACTTAGTTTTTGACATTATTATATGAATTATTAATTTTATTTATAATAACTATGGTAAAACTTTTTAATGTCCAAGGCATAATTCTGTTACTTAATATATTGTATAATTCATTTTTTTCTTTTCACTAAAAACAGAAGGTCAAGAGAAACAACAGTAAGAAAATATTAGTTTTCCAAAACCTGCCTGAGTTCTACGCATATGTATACACACAAATGCCGAAGTCTATGAAAAGAGAAAATTCAGTTGATTTGCTTCTGTTGGATCTAGACAAAACTCTTGGTCTTCTTCTATGCACAGACACTGAGCTTTATTTAACATGCATTTGAATGTACTTTGCCTACAACACATTGGAAAACCAAAATTTAAACCATATGTTAATGAATAGAAATAAAGATCATGGTGAGGTCAGTGCTCACAAATGGAAATTTGTGGCCATATTTACTTCTCTTTATTTGTTTGTTAAAATAGGTCCGGTGACTCCAAATTTGTTCTAATTGCTTAACATATTTTGTTAGATGAAATAACTCAAGGCAAAGAATAATGCTGGACCATGTGATGATGCTAGACTGATTGCTTGAGTGCTTTCTGTCTCATGGGACTGTTCTTTTTAAGAGTTAGAATTATATAATTATCAAGTTGAACAGATCTATTACTGACCATGTGACTTGGAACAGTATATCCAACTTCTTTCACCCCTAGTTTCCTCACCTATAAAATTTATAAAATTCTACCTCCTTGGAGTCATTAACTGTGAGGAAATATGTATGCAAGGTGTTGTAATCATATCCTTCCCCTACTCTCTCCTTCCACTTTCCATTGCCCCTTTCCCCAGTTTATCTCTCCTTCTACTTCAAGTCCTCTTTACTTGTAACCCACAGAGTCCTATTAGTGCTTCCCATATCCGAAGGGTGTGGGTTTACCCACTGGTGCATGGAGAACTGCCAGTGGCCACCCCTCCTAGGAAAATAACTCAAAGCAGCCATCAACTGAAAAAGCCCCTCAGCCAGAGGTGGTATCTCAGGGGCTTCTTCCTCTATGCTGGAATTTGTACCTGAGTTGATCTTGTGCAGGTTATGTATAGATCACCATGCTTTGTATTCATATGGGCAACAGCTATATCATGTCCAGAGAAAAGCATTTCTAAGTAATCCTCCCCATCCTCTGGCTCTCACATTCTTTCCTGACACTCTTTTGTGATGTTACCTGAACCTTGTGTGTGTGGTGTCAATCAAAACAGATGTCCCATCTGTGGCCGAGCACTCACTGTCACTTATTCATAACACTTTGCATAGTTATTTCTCTCTAAATTAGCATCTACCCACTGCTAAAAGAAGCATTTATGCCCAAGTTTGAGAACAAGATAGACATATCAATAAAACCATAAATATTTAGAAGGCAGTTTGATAACATGACCAAAGTCATGGGTTTTGACTAGGCTTATAGTACCGGGCATGAATTCTCTCTGGTGTAACAGACATCAAATGCTATCAAGATAGTGGTTAATTAGCTCCATAAATAATCTTGTTGCTATCGCAGCAGTGGACACATCTTGCTGCCATATCAGTATGATAGCATGCAGATCCAATCCTGGGTAAGATCATTGCTGTCTTTTCTCCCAGACCAACTTGAATAGGACCTTCCAGCACCATGCTAGCTAGGCAACAGGGGCAGATTTCACTTGTCATTTGTGGTTGCTTTATCTATGTCCTGCATCAAAGTAAGTGGTGAATTCAACAATCTTAGTTATGATGGGCAACCAAGAGTCAAGCCAATAGTTTGTGGTCATTTGGGTCTCTGAGGGCTCTGACCGATAATGTATGTCCTTTGAAAGTAGCAATGTTCATCCACATAGGGTGTTTCTGTTCAAACTCCTCTTTTTATACAATAAGCCATTATGCTAAGTGAAGTAATACAGTCCCCCAAAACAAACAGGGAATGGTTTCCCCCTCATTTGTTGATGCTAGCACCAAATCTCCTAAGTGAAAGACAAGCTGAACAACATTACTGTTATATTTCTTTCTATCTGAAAGAAACTGTGATGTTATAATATGAATTTCTCAATAGGCCTTAGAATTAACTTACCACTTACTTTCAGACATGGTAATTAATGAATATGGGTGGAAGGTATATATTCATATTTTAGAGTAATATAAAATTAAAGGGAAAAATGTGAATTCCTAAACACATTTTGGAGTTAACATACAGTTTATTTCTGGAGGACATAATTCTACTTATGTAAATGTCACATATATGACATTTATATAGGCATATTTTGGAGCAATACAAATGTGAGGAACAACAACAACATAAGAACTGGGTCAAAGGATGGGTTGATACACTTAAATGCTGTCCCAAACAATAAACCTGTGCAGAGAAAAACTTTAAAAAGACTGAAAGATGCAGGACATGTATGGCAGGATACATGAACTGGGGTGGGGTGGGGTTGGGGGAAGGGAAAGGGGAATATGTTGAAATTGAACTGAAAAATGATGTATGAAATACACCAAGCATCAATAAAAGTATTATATTTAAAAAAAAAAAAAAAGAAAAGAGACTCCAGATAGGCTGGCTAGAGCTCAGGGGATGAGCTGACACTGAGGAGTGAGTAGAGACAATAATTTGGCACAATGGCCCTTAGCACAAATGACGAGGTGTAAACTCCAATGGAGGGCAGCAGGGGAAGGATGCTATAATCAGTGGGAGCTAGAATAAAATGGAGTCAGTTTGGCCATTTCATAAAATCCTTTGGGAATATGCCCAAGTGGTTATTAATGGGTCATATGGCAAGTCTATAAATAATAATTCTGAGGAACCACCAAGATATAATTTTAAAGTGGCTGCTATTTTCCACTCCAACCAGTTTGTAAGAGTCCCCCCATCTACAGTAGCACTTGTTATCATTTGTGTTCCTCATGATGGCCGTTCTTATTGGGTTGCTCCTCTTGCTTGTGACCAACCTACCTTCTTGAAAAACTTAGGACCGCCGGGCATGGTGGCACACGCCACATGGCGGATCTTTGTGAGTTCAAGGCCAGCCTGGTCTACATAGTGAATTCCAGGACAGCTGGAGCTACAAGGAGACCCTGTCTCAAAAAGACCAAAAACAACAACAACAAAAAAACAACAAAAAAATCTTAGGACCACCTTCCCAAAGTGGGTACCACCCACAGTGGGCTGAGCACTCCCACATCATTTAAAAATCAAGAAAATTCCTCAAAAGCATCCCCAGAGGCCAGTCCAATGGAGGAAACTTCCCAATTGAGGTTCCTTCTTCCCAGGTGTGTCAAATTGACAACAGAAGCTGACCATGACATTTTACCCTTTGTCAATTTTTTTTTTTTTTTTTTTTTCTTTTTGAGACAGGGTCTTCCTGTAGCCAGAGCTGTCCTGAAACGTACTGTGGAGACCTGGCTGGCCTCCATCTCACGGAGATCCACAGGCTTCTGCCTCCCCATGGCTGGGATTAAAGGTGTATGCTACCACACACAAGCATATCACTTTAAATCATTACTTTTCCCCAATCTCACAGTAGTATCACAATGTAAAGTACAAGAGAACTTTAAAAGTCCCACAATCTTCAAAAAGTCTTATCTTTAAAAAGCTTAATGTTGCTTTAAAACAATCCAAAGCCAGCTGTGGGCTTCTACAAAATAAAAAAAAAATGTTACATACCTTCTTATTTCCAAAGGTAATAAAGGGGTACATTTCAGTTTAACCAAAGTTCAGCAATGTAGCTCAATATCCAGCGTCTGGGATTCATTCATAATCTTCTGCATTTCAAAAAGCTTAGAAGCTCCACTTCTAGATCTCCCATCTGAAGAACATTTAGCTTATCTTGTAGGGTCAAGATGGCTCTACTCCATACCAGCCAGCGTTCTGGGTGCTCGTCTCGTGGTCCTGGCATCTCCAGCATGCTGGGATCTCACCTTCACCATGACCTCCAGGCTTCTTTACAGGGTCTCCAAGTCTTCCTAATGGTACTAAGATTCCACTGTTCTCCATGACCTCTATGTTCCTTCAAAATCTGAGGGACTCTTAAGCATTACCAAGTTCAGTTACAGGTTTGAGATGCAGCCTAGGTCCTCTCTAGACCACATATCATAAAGTAGTTTTAATTTGCAATTCCCCAGATAGCTAAAAATATTGAACACATTTTTAAGTGTTTACTAGCCATCTGTATTTCCACTTTTGAGAACTTTCTGTTCCCTATCCCATTTTTTAAATTGGATAGTTTGTTTTCTTGATCTTGTTTTTTGAGTTCTTTGTATTTGCTAGACACTAATCCTCAGTCAGATGTATAGATGAAAAAAAAATTTCTCCCATTCTGAGGCCCATCTATTCACTTGAATGACCATTTCTCTTGCTGTACAGAAGCTTTTTAGTTTTGAGAGGTCCCACTGTCATACTTCCTATGCTACTAAAATCCTATTCACAAAGTAAACAACGTGATACACTTGGGAAAAGGGAACTTTAATTGGGGGAATTTCCTCTATTGGATTGGTCTGTAGGCATGTCCCTAAGGCATTTGATTATTGAGTGATGTGGGAGGGCCAGCCCACTGTGGGAAGTGCCACCCTTGAGGAGGTGGTCCTCAGTTGTAGAAGAAAATAGGCTGAGCATAGGTCAGATGAGCAAGCCAGTAAGTAGCTTCCTCCCTGGTCGTTGATTCAGTTCCTGTCTTTAAATTCCTTCCCTGAGTTCCTGCCTGACTTCCTTCGAAGATGGATTGTGCTTGGAAGTGTAAGATGAAATAAACACTTCTCCAAGTTGGTTTTGGTCAACATTTTATCTGAGCAATAGAATGCAAATTAGGAGATAAATTTGTACAGCAGGATGGTGGAGTGTGCCATCAAGGACCTAATCTAGAAACCTTTGGAAATTTCAACTGGAAAAGTTGTTGGATGTGTAGAGCTTAATGAGCTATTCTGTACATGCTTAGAAGATGAGAACCATGGGAAAATGTAGTGACAAATTCTTTTAATCTGCTTTTATCTTGAACAGTTTTTAATTTTCATTCAAATTTTTTTCATTCCAATTTAATAGAGAATTCTGCTGAGTACAATAGTCTGGTTTAACATTCGTGTTCTGCATTTCTTAGTGAACTGCATCTCTTATAGTATTCAATGCCTTTTCTTTTCTCTGTGTTTTTAATGTTTCAACTATTTGTGGAGTGTGTATTTTCTAGATCTGTTTGGTGTTCTGTGGGCTTCTGGTACTTAGATAGGCAACTCTTTCTCTAGGTTTGGGAAATTTTCTTCTTTGATATTTGTTAAAAATAAATTCTATGCCTTTGGTATGATGTTCTTCTTTGTCTCTAACCCATGTGATCTGAATGTTCCACCATTTCATGGTGTCACAGAGCTCTGCCAGGCTCCATTAAAGTATTTTTGTAAATTGAGCATTGATATTTACAGCATGATCCAGTTACTGTACCTTGTATTCCAGCATGGATATTCTGTTCCACGTGATCTGTCTTACTAGTGAGGCTTTCCACTGAGGTTGCCATTTGGTTTACGAGCTTTTCATTTCTAGCTTCATTTCAGCTGGACCTGACTTCAGCAATTCTCTTTGTTAAGTTCTATTTACATATCTTGGATTGACTGTCTTATTTCATTCTTTTGCTTTTTTTTTCTTTTGTTCTCTTGGAATACATTCATACCTTTTTTGAGTTGTTTGAACATAGTTATAATCACTCTTTTGAATTGCCTGGAAGGTCTTCCAAATTGTTTTCTTCAGGGATTATTCCTGTAGGATTTGTAATTTTTGGAGGTGGCATGTTATCTTGATTTTTTTTTGTGTTGTTTTTGTTTCTGTGCTGGGATTTTCACATCTGAAGTTGGTTTGTTGGTTGAGGATTTCTTTCTTTTATGCTCAGATCACATTTATTCATTTTTTATTAATTTGTTTTGTTTCAGACATACTTTTTCAGTCAGTCTTAATTGCCATTATGCCCTCTTCTCCCTTGGCACCCCTCTGCCACCACCTCCAGAGTTCACACCTTCTGTCATTTGTGCTAGAGTCCATTGTGCCAAATTACCCTCCCCACTCTCTCCTCAGTGCCAGCTCCTCTCCTGAGCTCTAATCAGCCTATCTGGGGTCTCTTTCTAAAGAAGGCCAGGTGTTCTTCACCTGACCACCATCTGCTGCCAATATTTCCTCAGCCAAGTTTGGACTCTGCTATTTCTGCAGTTCTGTGGTACATTTTTGTCCAGCTGACCTTGCATGGACCTTGGGAATGCTGATACTAATGCTGTAGGTTCATATGAGCAGGTTCTCAGGAGCTTGTAGGATCCATTTCCATATGGTCTTGCATCACCTCCCTGTCTCTTACAATCTTTCTGCCCTCTTTCACAATATTCCCTGAGCCTTGAGTGGGTGAAGCTGTATATAGGCAGTCTGTTCATGGAACCACACTCTGTAGACTCCTAATGTTCATGGTTTGGTCATTCGGGCCCTTTTGGGTTCCTGGTCTCCCATTGCATGGAAGAGTTTCCTTAATGAGTGGTAAGAGATCATTAATGCCTTCTTGGGTTCTTGTTCTATGATACTTGTGTCTTGTGTGTAGAGGTTACATTGTAGATGTGTCACCTAGGCATGAGCCATTCACAAACTGTGCTGGGTAGCTTTAGTGTCAACTTGACACACCTGGTTTGAGGGAGCCTCAATTGGGGAATTGGCTCCATTGGATTGGCCTGTAGCCACATCTGTGAAGTATTGTCTTGATGGTCAAGCAGTATGGGAGCGCCAGCCCACAATGAGTAGTGCCACCCTGGGCAGGTTGTTGTACTGCATAAGAGGGCAGGCTGGGCATGAGCCAGGGGAGCAAGCCAGTGAACAGCATTCCTCCATGACCTGTGCTTCAGCTCCTGCCTCCAGGTTCCTGCCCTGAGTTCCTGCCTTGGGCTCCTTAAGTGATGAACTGTGACCCAGGAGATGTAAGCTGAATAAACCCTTTCCTCCCCAAGTTGGTGTCAGTCAGAGTGTTTTGTCACAGCAATGGAAGACAAACTATGACACAAACCATGTCTCTGTGTGTCCAGTTGTGGGACTTGGTGGTATTTTCATCTAGAGCAAAAGAAACTTCTTTTCTGAGTGGTCTCTGGGATATTTGTCTGCGAATAAAAGGATATTTCTTTTGTAGTTAGTAAAATGTTACCTTCACATAGGGATGTGTTTACGTTGTGGAACTGTCTAAGATCTATGGCCTCTCCAGATGTGTGCATCTGGCTAGGTTAACAATGCCACACATGAGTTTCCTCCCACTGAGTGGGGTTTTATGTCCAATTGGTTAGCCAGTGATTTCCCCCAAGTGGTGGATGCCTTTAAGCCTAGCACTTGAGAGGCAGAGGCAGGTGGATCTCTGTGAGTTAAAGGCCAGCCTAGTCTACAGAGTGAGTTCCAGGCCAGAAGGGGCTATAGGGAGACCCTGTCTCAAAAAAAGAAGTGCTGCTATTGTACCAATCCCAAATGCTGTGCTGGTTATTGATGTGGATATTTGGTCTTGAGGCTGTTGTTGGACAATCGATTGATGATCTCCCTTAGTGGCTTGCATAGTACTCTCCACAGCTATGAGAGCTAGCCTTCAGGGGTAGTGACTTCCAGGATAGATCCAACTTCATTGCTCAAGATCCAGTCTCCAAAGTATGTCTTGTCTTCAGCAATAGGATCTTACCTATTTACTCTGTGGGAGGCAATCAAGGGCTGTGGCCATAGCCTGTGTAATTTTGGGGCCAACAATTTAAAGGAAGGTTTCTCCTATTTGGTACTGCTTCTTGTTATGCAGCCTTCATCTTTGCATATGGACTCATGTAGAGGTATTGTGTGTAATTTGTCAATAGATTGTTAGACTAATATGATTCTCTCAGGTTGTTTTTTTTTTTAGTGACATGTCTTTTATTTATTTTTTAAATACTTTTATTGATAATTTGTGTATTTCATACATTATCTTTAAGTCCAATTTAGATACATTCCCCTCTCCTTCCCCCCCACCCCACCCCAGTTCATGCATTCTGCCATGTCTTGAATCTTTCTCTCAGTCTTTCCAAAGTTTTTCACTGCAGGGAGTTGTTGTTTGGGGCAGAATTTAACCGCATCAGTCAGTTCTTTGACCCAGTCTTTATGTTATTGTTGTTCCCTCCCCTTTGTTTTGCTCCAACATATGCCTATACAACCATTACATATGTATCACAATTATGACCTCTAAGAAGTAAATAAATAATTACATTGGCTTCCTAGCTGAATCTCACTGCTTGACCTACAAAAATGAAGACCATGTCATTGTTGCAGAAAGCCATTACATTCTCAGTTAATTTGTTAACAAAGCAATAAACTTCACACATTAAAATTCTGCAATGTATATAGTTACTTTGTAATGAGAGAATTGAAAACCTAAACAATAAGAAGATATAGAAAAGAAAGAACATTCATTCCAAATGGCTTAAGGAGGCCATCCATTATGAAACTGATCATCAGTCCTTCAGAGAAAAGTCTGTTCTAAAGGGAGTTCAAGCCAGAATTCACTTGCTTTTTGTTGGATGAGAAGAGGGAACACTACCTCTTAGGCAATGTGAAGCAACAAAATATATTTCAGCAGATTTTTAATAGTAGTGGGAAGAAATAATATGTGTCATGTAACTGAGTCTCAATGGAAATGCAAAAACAAAAGATGATAGGAAGACTCAGCAGTTAGCAGAAATCAGAATGAAAGCTGTGCTGCACTTGCTTTTTAATCAAGTTCGTCTGTTCTATAAAGATCATTTTTTTCCAAGACTAAATCAGGACACATGGGACATTAAGAATTTTCACAAAATGATCCTTACCACTGTGACAGTCTTGGCTGAGATTTACTGCTATGATTTGATTCCGATTTCTTTAAATTTTTTTATATTATTCCAAAATATGCATGTATACACTCCACACATAAGTCAAAATTACAAATTCTGAAAATAAACTTATAGGTTGATTCCTAAACACATTTAGAGATTCACATTTTAACAGTAAATTTGCATGCAGGTGTTGTGTAACTTTACATTCTTTTTTTAGAATGTGACTACATATCCTCCATCTATATATGGTTATTACAATGTGTGAGTATAAGTGGTAGGACAATTCTAGAGCCTAATTATAGATTCACATTGTAATAGCACAGTTGCTTTCAGGTACAATGAAATATAATAATGAAGTTGCTCAGTTTGCCTGCCAACCGGGGATTTGGTGTTAGCATCCACAAATGAGGGAAACCATTCACCTTTTTTTTCTGGGACTGTGTTACTTCACTTAGTATAATTGCTTCGAGTTCCATCTATTTACCAGCGAAGCTCATGATGTCATCTTTCTTTACTGCCGCACTTAGGGCTATAAATTTCCCTCTTAGGACTGGCTTTAATGTAACCAACAGGTTTTGTTGTGTTGTATTGTCATTTTCGTTTAGTTCCAGGAATGCTTTTATTTCATTCTTTATTTCTTCTCTGACCCACTCATTGTTCAGTAATGTGTTGTTTAGTCTCCATGTGTTCTTATAGTTAGTAGGGCTTACCCTAGTGTTAAAATTAAGCTTTATTGCACTGTGGTCTGATAGAATGCATGGAATAATTTCAATCCTTTTGTATTTGTTGAGGTTTCTTTTGTGTCCCAGTATGTGGTCAGTTTTGGAGAATGTTCCATGAGGTGCTGAGTAGAAAGTATATTCTCTGGTTTTGGGTGGAACATTCTGTAGATATCTGTGAGGTCCATTTGGTGTATTGTGTTATTCAGTTCTGATGTCTCTCTATTTTTTGTCCAGTTGACCTATCCAGGTGGCTCAGTGGGGTATTGAAGTCCCCCACTATTAGCGTACTGGGATTAATCTGTGTCTTGAGGTCCTGAAGGATTGTGTTTATAAAGTTTGGTGCACCAGAGTTTGGTGTATAAACATTTAAGACTGTGAAATCTTCTTGGTTAGTTGTTCCATTGATAAGGATATAATGGCCCTCTTAGTCTTTTCTGATTAATTTTACTCTGAGGTCTATTTTGTCTGATATTAGAATAGCCACTCCTGCTTGCTTTTTGGTACCATTTGCTTGGAATATTTTTTTCCATCCTTTCACTCTAAGGTGCTGTCTGTTCTTGAGGGTGAAATGGGTTTCTTGAAGGCAGCGTATAGATGGATTCTGTTTCCTAATCCATCCTCCCAGGCTATGTCTTTTGATTGGGGAATTTAACCCATTAATATTTAAGGTTATCATTGAGAGATGTGTGTTGTTTCCTTTCAACTTATTTTTCATTTGCATTCTTGGTCTAGGTATTTATTTACTCTGTTATGCATTTGGTAATTTCTCTCTTGGGTTGCTTAAGGATAGTTGCTCCTTTCCTCTGTTCTTTGAATTGCTTCGAGTATTTTCTGAAGTGTTGGTTTTTTTGACATGTGTTCTTTCATTTTGTCTATGTCATGAAAGATTTTTCTTTCTCCTTCAACTATGATTGACATTTTTGCTGCAAATAGTAACTGGGTTGGCATCTGAAGTCATTTAGTACTGGGAATACTTTGGTCCATGTTCTTCTGGTTTTTCCTGGTTTGTGCTGAGAAGTCAGGTATGATTCTAATGGGTTTCCACTTTATATGTAACTTGTTGTTTTTCTCTTCTTGCTTTCAGTATTTTGTCCTTGTTTTGAGCATCTGGTGTTTCAACTATGATATGACGTGGGGAATTTCTTTTCTGGTCTTGTCTATTTGGTGTTTTATGTGCTTCTTGTATTCCTATGGGTTTGTCTTTTTTCAGTTTGGGGAAGTTTTCTTCTGTTATTCTGTTGAATATGTGATCAATACCATTCTCTTGGGATTCTTCTCCTTCCTCTATCCTTATGATGTGGAGGTTTGGTCTTTTCATGGTGTCCCACATTTCCTGGTTGTTCCACACTTGTGTTTTCTTTTTTTTATTTTTCATAATCTTTACTTGAAGTTTCTAGCAGTGCGGTGTTATCCTGTAGGTCTGATATTCTTTTTCTGCTTCATCCATTCTGCTTCTGAGGCTTTTTTCCATCCTTTCCTGCTGATTGGATGAATGTTCAATTTCCTTTTTTATTTCATCCTGTGATTTCTTCAGTATTTCCACTTCCTTTTGGAGCTTTTCATTCTTTTCTTGTAGCCCCTTGCTTTGCTGGTCAGTTTCTTTTTTCCTTTCAGCCTGAGATCTTTTCAATGTTTCCACTTCCTTTTGGAGTTTGCCATTCTCTCCCTCTACTTCTTTTCGGAGTTTGTATTTCTCTTCCTCTAGTTCTTTTCTGAGTTTATAAATCTCTCCTTTTAGTTCTTTCCGAAGGTGAGCATTTTTTCCTTCTAGTTCCTTCACTAGTTTTTCATTCTCTTCCTTTAGTTCTCTGATTTGTTCTTCATAGTCTTTGAATATATCTACAATTGTTCTTCTAAGGTCGGTATCTTGGTTCCCTTCCAGGGAGATCTGGTTATTGGGATCTTCTACAGGAGTGGTTGAGTTCTGTGGGGATTTATTTTGAGCTTTTCCCATATTTGTTTTTCCATTTTGTTTTTGGCATGTGTATTTTTGTTGTTGTTGTTGTTGTTGTTGTGTTTTCCCCCTTTGTTTATTTGTTTGCCTTCTGTTGCTAATCTCAAATATTAATATGGGTGACTGGTTAGCTACTCAGTTTGCTTCCTGTTGGTTTCTTCCTCAGTTTTGGCTATGCAGCCTCCAATCACTGACACTACTGTAGCCTCCCAACAGCTTTAAACTGCAGCACCAGCAGTTTACTCTTTCCACCTCAGTATCAGTAGCTTGAGTAGCTTGAGGGTGGGGGGTTGAATCATTTGGCTTTCACACTAGTCCCCAACTGGGCGGCTGGGCACAGGTAGTGTGTGCCCCTGGCTGACCTTCTCACCATGCACGCTGTTCCTCCTGATAGTACTAGTGTTGGATGGCGCCTGCCGAGGTTGGCCGCCAGCTGACTGCCTGCACAACACAGACTGGCTTTGTCAGCAGGGCAAAGGTAGTGTGCGCCCCTGGCTGACCTTCTACCCATGCATGCAGTTCTCTCTATGGTCCTAGAGTTGGATGGCGCCTGCCGAGGTAGGCCACCAGCCAACTGCCTGCACAATACAGACCTGCCTTGGCGGCTGGGCACAGATCCTCTCAGGTTTTTCAAGCAAGACATTATTTATGTCTCCCCTTGCCTTTTACTTTTATAGCCCTCCCTCCATGTCTTGTCCATGCCCTCCCCATTTAAAATATGCCCATTTCTGCCTTGATACTGCTAGTCTCAGAGGAGGTCTTTACAATGCTCAAGAGAAGACTAATTGTAGTAGGGTTGAGATGTTATTTTCTTTTTTTTTTTTTTGTATTTATTTTTATATTTTTGAGACAGGGTCTCCCTTTTAGTCCCAGCTGTCCTGGAACTCACTCTGTAGACCAAGCTGGCCTTGAACTCACAGAGATCCACCTGCCTCTGCCTCCTGAGTGCTGGGATTAAAGGCATGTGCCACCACACCCGGCTCATCTGTTGATCTGGTTGTGAGGGCTGCAGACTCTAACCCAAGTGTTTTTCTGTGTGTCAGCTAGCATCTGATATCTGAAACCCCTTGGGCAAGTTGCTTGAAGAAGTTCTTTCCTGTGGACTGGTCCCATGTTTCAAAGCCACATGAAGAGGGAACATGGGCAGCCAACTGGACTCTAGAAGTCCTAAAGGCTGGGACAGGATGCTAGAGGAGGCATCTCTCAAGGCAGAGAGCTTTGGGGCTATCTGAATGGAATATGGCTTAGGGGAGCATGTGTTCCCTGCCTGGATGTCCTGGCCACAGAGAGTGGCTGAAGGATCCCTGATGAGCATTGACTGAGCTCTCACTATATTATTCTTTAAATCAAGCTATACAAACTTCTTTTAACATTGACATGAAAGTACACATAATTTATTCCATGAAAAATCAAAAAGAACTCATCCATCAAAATTCACAAAAACTTAAAATACCTTGTGCCTATATGTAACTAAGAAATTCCTAAACCACATAGAAAAAACATCATATTTGGCTTAAAGCATTCTTGCCAAAATTGAGGCCACAGAGCAAAATTTATCTTTCCAGACCTTTAGGAGTGATTGAAGGTATCCCTAAGCTTAAACATTACTGGTGCTCTATATCTAGACCATAAAATATACAAGGGCCATTATTCCTCCACAGTGTTAACATGTCACATGTTTATGTATGATGTAGTGTTTGGGTCTTATTCCCTCATAGGTGTCTGCAATTACATGATGAGTATCTTCTAGTACAGGTAATACTTGGGTATCATGGTGATCATACACAGCGAATAGTTACAGGCACCTTATCACAGGGCTTCCTACAACAGCTTAACCAAATGTGATCTCTTTCTATCTCCAAGTGGACTGTTATTCAGAATCTTTTTTTAGGAATAGAGTAAGTTCAGCCTTCTGAACTGTATTTATTTTCATATAACACTTTAAAATATTTCTATTGATCTGAAGATTTCAAGCAATGTCTTTTTATCCTGTTCAGAACACCTCCCCCTCCACCCTATCTTTCTAACTCCCCCCACACCTGACTTTATCCATTATTATTATCTATTTTCTATTAAGCCTTTGCTGAATATATTCAGTTGTCAACTTGACACGTCTAGTAAAAGAGAGCCTTACTTGGGTAATTACATTTATTGGCTTGGCTTGTAGGTAAGTGTGTGAGACATTTTCTAGAATGTTGAGTGGTATGGGAGATCCCATCCAACTGTGGGAAGAGCCACCACTGAGCAGGTGGTCCTGACTTGTATAAGAAAGCAGACTGAGCACAGGCCAAGGGAGCAAGGGAGTAACTAGCGCTTTTCCATGGTCTGTGCTTCAGTTCCTGCCTCTATGTTCCTGCCCTGCTTAAGTCCCTGTCTTGGCTTCCCTCAGTGATGGACTGTCACTTCAAAGAGTAAGATGCAATAAACCCTTTCTTCTACAAGTTGGTTTTCATCAATGTTTTATCACCTAAACAGGGAAGCAAACTAATACAAAGACCTATGATCTAACCTGTGTTTTCCAAATGATCCTGGGTACGGGTCTACATCTTGGAGTCTTGTCAACCTACCAGGTATCACATCAAAAAAGGAAAACTGACTTTCCCTATTGTAGCATCTGTTGATTGACAGTAGATCCTCAGCTAGGGCTGCAGCTTCCTTCCCACCTCTTCTGTCCATGCCAGGCCCCTATTTGGGTTGGGTCTGGTCTGGGTTTGCACAGATCTTGTGCATGTTGTCATAAGTTCTATGGCTTTATATGCACAATTATCCTGCTGTGTCCAGACAATAAGTTTCCATATATTCATCTACCACCTCTGGCTCTGAAAATATTTCTGCACTATCTTCCACAATAATCCCTGAGACTTGATGTTGGTGGTGTGATATAGGAGTCTCATTTAGGGCTAAGCACTCCCCAGTCCTTTATTTGCTGCAAGTTGACTAGTTGTGTCTCTATGTTAATTACCATCTTCTGCAAGAAGAAACTCTCTGGTGACAGTTTAGAGATGCACTAATCTATGGTTGTAACATAAGTTATTATGTATCAGATTAATATGATGTCTATGAAGTTGAATGATAGTAGAAGATACTTCTCTATGTCCTGTAACCTGTAGCCACAGGTCCTTAGTCCTGATAACATTATTAGATATGGACTATTTCCTGTGAAAGCGAGCCTCCCTAACATTAATAGTACTATAGCAACAGTGAACATATTTTGACAAGCCATTTGTAATTGTAGCTTATATAGTTCACAGATGAGTAAGGTTGATTAATATCATTCTCTGAATGTAACCTGCATAGCACCTTCCAGTACTATGAAAGCTAGCAAAGAGAGATGGAGCGTCAAGGTCAGTACCAGGCTGATTTCTCCTTGTTTGTTCTGTCACTCAGGTTTGTAGTGTTTTCAGCAATAGGACCTTATGGTTAAATTCTGCTGCATAACCAAGTGCAATGGAAATAGTCAGTTCTGTTTATGATATCTCTCTAGTCAGCAATGCCAAAAGAGAAAGCCCCTTCCTGACAATGGGGTTGTTTTCTAGCCTGTGATGTCTATTAGAGAAACTGAACTCCTGCTATTGGGTAAGTATATTTAAATTCTTTTTATATTGTATATGTGTACATTGAAAGATGGTTCATTAATTTCCACATGACTCTTTCAAAAGGCCTTTAGTGTTAATTATCCCTCCTCTTAACTCCAATTTTAGCTCTACCCTCCCATTCCCTAACCCCATTAAATCTGTCTTATCCACTATTCCTCTTTCCCATTTACATTACTCCATTCCAACTTTTTGCCCATGAACCACCCCCATGATCTTTTACTATTTTTCTGATCTCTAAGGATTTTCCAATTTAAACACTCTGAGCTAAATATTTCACTTGTGAAAGAGAACACTTGCTGTTTGCCTTTCTGGGTCTGGGTTACCTCACATAGTATGATTTTATTTTGGTACAGTTATAAAAAACCTTCCTCTCTTTCCTGCACATCTTCCTTTTTACTGCATATTGTATACCCAATTAGGTAATCTCAACCATCCTAAGGTAACACGAGGCCAATATATCTAAAACACCAGATATTGGTTCTTAATTTACACATCCATCATAAATTAGCCGGAGAGTCTACTCCACATAGTTCT
Organism: Rhizomys pruinosus; assembly: GCA_009823505.1. NCBI lineage: Eukaryota > Metazoa > Chordata > Mammalia > Rodentia > Spalacidae > Rhizomys > Rhizomys pruinosus. The sequence goes on from VZQC01014560.1 coordinate 1,517,850, forward strand.
CACTGAAATACAAGAGCGGTGCTGTTTAGGAAGTTGACAGATGCTGCATGGGAGAAAAATCAGAGACTCAAATAATATTGTATACTGAGAATATTTTTCACATTTTATTTGCCAAAACAAGTCATGTGGGAACAGATAGATATAAAAAGCAATAAATTATTTAAGGACTGTATTAGTCACTTTTCCGTTGCTGTGATAAAGCACCATGACCAAGGAACTTATAAAAGGAAGAGTTTATTTGAGCTTACGATTGACGGTTCCAGGGAATTAGAGTCCATTGTGGCAGGAGGCATGGTGGCTGGATCTGGAGCAGCAAGCCGAGGGTCACATCTTGCAAAGAGCACAGGAAGCAGAGAAAGAGAGACTGGAGACCATGAGGCTTGTTAAACTCACTAAGCCTGCCCCCAATAACGTACTTCCTCTAGCACGGCCACACATTCTAAGACCTCCAAAAACAGTGCCAACACCTGGAGACAAATGTCTGAATACTTACAGCCTATGGGGGACACTCATTCAAACCACCACATTCCACTCCCTGGCCCCCATAGGCTCCTGACCATATAAAATGCAAAATGGATTTAGTCCAACCTTAAAAGTCCCCATAGTCTTTACCAGTTTCAATGCCATTCAAAAGTCTACAGTCCAAAGTCTCTTCTGAGACTCAGGCCAATCTCTTAACTGTAAGCTCCTGTAAAATCAAAAGACAAATTACATGCTCCCAATGTACAGTGGAACTGAATACACATTCCCATTCCAAAAGGGAGGAATAGAGGCATAGTGAGGAAATACTGGACCAAAACAAGACCGAAAACCAGCAGGGCAAACTCCAAGTCCAGTAGCTCCATGTGCAACTTCTGGGACTTGACTTCCAAAGGGCTTAGATGGCTCAGCTCTTCCAGCTTTGCTTGCAACATACATCTCTTTCTTAGGCTGGTAACACTCCCTGTATGCAGCTCTCCTTGGCAAATATCTCACAGGTCTGGCATCTCGAATGTCTTCTTGGGGTCTCCGCTGCCAACCAGGCTTCACATTCACAGCTTCATGCAATAACCTATCAGGGCTTTCTTTATGCAGGGACACCCCTGCTGTGCTCTGCCTGACCCTGGCAGCTCTGAAACCGTGGAGGAAGAACTGATGACTCCTTTACTCTTGCAAACTTCATGCCTCTAAAGCCAGCACCACGTGAATGAAATTGCCGAATCTGGCTGCAAGTTTGGGATGGAATCTCTCCTACTTTAACCACATTTGCAATTTTTCTCTGCCCTGGACTTGTTGGAGGATTAGCTGGTTGTGGTCTTGCACTGAAGGTACTGATTCTTTTGTTTACTTGTAAATCTCCAGGCCTCTCCTTAATCACTTTAGTCTCTTTATGAAAGGGAGCCTCTCCTTCACAAACCTTGGCCACACCTTTAATCTTCCCAGTGTACTTTTCAGATCCAAACTGTACATTCTGCACTTCCTTCTGCCCCATTTGCTCCTTTTCACTGTGGATCTGTATAATATTCACCATTAAAAGCCACGCCACCATTTCTACATTAGGCTGTTTTGAAATATCCTCTGCCAAGGACATCAGTCCATTGCTTTTCAACTTAGCATCAGGCAAGCATCTGGGCTGTGGGCAAACTGCTGCCAGACTCTTTATCAAAATATCCTGGTTTCTGCCTAAGTCTTTGTTTTCCTCTGGAACTACATTTTTTGCAGCCATGCTTTCTTCCAGGCTTCTACTAAAATGGCTCCTTAAGCTCTGCTTACAGTAGTCAGCAGCTTTTCTAGCCCAAATTTCCAAAGCCTTCCACATTTCTCCAAACATCCACATGGTCAGGTTCTTCACAGCCAACAGCCCACTCTCTGGTACCAATTAACTGTATTGGTCACTTTTCTGTTGCTGTGATAAAGCACCATGACCAAGGAACTTATAAAAGGAAGCTTTTTTGAGGTTACGATTGGTTCCAGGGAATTAGAGTCCATTGTGGTGAGAGGCATGGCGGCTGGATCTGGAGCAGCAAGCCGAGGGTCACATCTCGCAGAGCACAGGAAGCAGAGAGAGAGAGACTGGAGACCTCGAGGCTTGTTAAACTCACTAAGCCTGCCCCCAATAATGTACTTCCTCTAGCATGGCCACACATTCTAAGACCTCCAAAAACAGTGCCACCAACTGGAGACAAATGTCTGAATACTTACAGCCTATGGGGGACACTCATTCAAACTACCACAAGGACAGAGAGGGAATACATTTGTTGATCAGCACTAATGACTACTTTGATCCCTATTTACACTCCCAGTACCACTTGGGTGGATATAAATAAGTGCAGGAAAGAGGATTCAGTGTGCAAAATATCTTATGTTTCTATGAGAGAAGAATAATGATAGTAACACAGTGAAATACTAATTTTCAATCAACAAAACAGTATCAGTTACTGAAGTCATTCAGAATATTGCATTTTCATATAATATTTGGGAACCTTTTGGAGTGAGAACACGAATTTCTTCACTATTAATTTTGAATGGGTTTTTCTGTTTCCTACCTATTGTGGAAAGTTGGCAATGAACATTGCTGAACAAGTATCTCTGTGGTAAGATACCTTGTCTTTTGGGTATATGCCAAGGAGGTATAGCTGGGTTATATGGTAGATCTACTTTTACTACCTTGAGAATTCTACACATTGATTTCCAGAGTAACTTCCACAGTTTGCAACCACACTAACAGTGATGGAGTGTTCTGTTTTTTCTATGTCCTTGCTAACATTTGTTGTCAGTTGTTTTCTTGATCTTTGGCACTCTGACTGGGGAAAGATGGAATCTCAAAGTAGCTTTGATTTCCTTGATTGTTAAGATTGTTGAACATGTTTTAAGACATTTTGTATTCATGTTTATTTCTTCTTTTGGGAACTCTCTGCTCAGATCTGTAGCCCATTTTTAATTGAGTTGTTTGTTTTTCTGATTCTTTGATTTTTTTGAGTTCTTTGTATATTCTGGATATTAATCTTCTATCAGATGTATAACTGGCAAAGATTCTCTCTGTAGGCTTACTCTTTATTTGGTTGATTGTTTTCTTTGCTGTAAGGAAGCTTTTTAGTATAATGAGGTTTCATTTGCCAATTACTAGCCTTAGTTCCTGAGGGAATGAAGTCGTACACAAAAAGTCTTTTTCTGCTCTTATATCTTGTAGAGAACTATGTTTTCTTTGAGCAGTTTCAGTGTTTCAGATTTCACATTGACATCTTTGATCTTTGTGAAGTTGATTTTTGTGCAAGGTGATAGATATGATCTAATTTTATTCATTTATATTTTGATGTGCAGTTTTCATGAAACCATTTGCTGAAGATGCTGTCCTTCTTCCAGCTGGAGTTTTTGGCATCTTTGTCAAATATCAGGTGGTTGTAATTATGTGTGCTCATGTTTGGATCTTCTATCTTGTTCCATTTTTTTGTCTGTCTGTTTTTATACAAGTACCAGGCTGTTTTTATTACTATATCTCTGTAATATAGCTTGAAATATGGCTCAGAATCTTTAAATTGAGTATATAACTTGAAGTAACCACAGAAGCCATGAAAATAGAAAATGCCCATGAGAGCTGGAGCATTAGCTCAAGAAAGGAGGATAGTAGGACACAGGAACTATCAAGTAGGAAATAGGAAATATCGGTAGCTATAACAAGGGAGGAGGGAGGGAGGATAATATAGAAGGAGAAGGAGGAGGAGAGAAATAACACCAAAGATGGCTGAAAAAAGTAGAGAAACATTACAAGCATACTTAATAATACATATATGTATATATAATATATATTTTAGAGATCTCCTGAGCCCAGCGGAAGGAAGAGGAGGAGACAGGTAGGAACTGGGTGCCTCAGCAAGCTGATTCTTGATCCTTTGGTCCTGCAGTCTTTGGCTTGATTGGCCTTTGTGGCTGTGAGGTTGGAGTTAGCCTCCCAGCTGGGATTAAAGGTGTGGTCTTTGGCTTGATTGTATCTTGTGACTGTGGGGGCGGAGTTATCCTCCCAGCCTGTATTAAAGGTAGGCTTGTGTGACTCTTGAGATTTGAGATCTCCTGAGCCCAGCGGAAGGTACCGGGGTGGGGGCTGAAGAACCCCCCCCCTTCCAACTGAGATTACGAAGAAGCATCTGAAGGAGGCAAGCAAAGCAAGCCTTCAACACAGTGAAGAGGCATTTAGGACTCACATTGGAATACAGGCAAGGAGAAGCCCATATGCCAGGATCACAAAGAAGAGACTATACTGGAAAGGGGCAGGAAATCCGGCCACAAGCTTTACCAACCCTATGGAAGACTCCTGGCAGTGGGATCCCTCTGGGGATGCCCCAGGACACAGACATCGAAAACACAATTGGTAACTACTTACATAACTCAAAGATCATAAGAACAAATTAAAGAACTAAGAAAAGAGAATGAGGAACTCAAGAAGGGACCAAGAGAGAGACAATGACAAGCTCCAGAAGGAAGTAAAACACTGAAAAGATCCCATGCTGAAAAAGAAAAAGAAACCAACCAGCGAAACAAAAGTGCTATTAAAAAGAGGACGAGAAGCTCAGACAGAATAGAAACACTAAAGAAAATCAGAAGAGGAAATGAAAAAGGAAATCAAACACTCATCCATTCAGAGGAAAGGAATGAAAAAAGCTCAGAAGCAGAATGGATGAGAAGCAGAACACAGATATCAGACCTGGAAGATAACACAGAAACAACTAAAAACCTCAAGGAAAGATTATGAAAAAATTTAAAAATACACAAAAATGGAACAACCAGGAGCTTGGGACATATGAAAATATCAAAACCTCCACATCATAGGAATAGAAGAAGGAGAAGAATCCCAAGAGAAATGGTATTGATCAGATATTCAACAGAATAATAGATGAAAATTCCCAAACTAAAAAAGGACAAACCAATACCAATACAAGAAAGACACAGAAACTCCAAACAGAAAAGATCAGAAAAGAAATTCTCCGCCCCATAATCATATTTTAAAATGCTAGAACACAAAACAAAGACAAAATCCTTAAAGCCACAAGAGAAAAACAACATGATCCTATAAGGGAAAACCTATCAGAATTACAACTGACTTCTCAACGCAAACTATGAAGCAAGAAGAACCTGGAGCAAAGCATTCCCAGTGTTTAAGGACTCATCAGATGCCAACCAGATTACTATACCCCAAAAATGTCAATCATAATTGAAGGAGAGAGAAAATCTTTCATGACATAAACACTTGAAAGAATACATGTCCGGAAAACCAACCTTTCAGAGAATACTTGAAGCAATTCAAAGAACAGAAAAGGAGCAACCAACCCCAGGCACCTAGAAAGAGAAATCAATAAAAGCATAACTTCAAAGTAGAAACACAAACCTAAACTGCAGATGGATAACAAGGCAAAAAATAGCAACACAGACCTATCAGTCATAACCTTAAATATTAAGGGACTAAATTCCCCAATCAAAAGACATAGACTGGGAATGGATTAGGAAACAGAATCCATCAATATGCTGTCTACAAGAAACACCATCATACCTTCAAGGACAGGCACCACTTAAAGTGAAGGAATGGAAAAAATAATTCCAAGCAAATGGTACCAAAAAGAAAGAAGGTGTTGCTAGTTTAATATCGGATAAAATAGACTTCCAAAGTAAAAGAAATCACGAAGAGACAACAGAAGGCCATACCTTTATTTTCATCAAAAGGAAACAATCCCAAGAAGCTTTCACAATTATGAACTATTATGTCCAAACTCTGGTGCACAAACTTTATAAAGAAATTCTCCAGGACCACAAGTCACAGACTAACCCAGTACACTAATAGTGGAGATTTCAATACCCCACTGAGTCCTTTGATAGGTCACAGGACAAAAACTAAACAGAGAGATGTCTGAACTGAATGATATGATACAAACCAAATGGACCTCATAGACCTCTCTACCGAACATTCCATCCTAATACCAGAGAATACACTTTCTATTCATCACCCCATGAAATTCTCCAAAACGACACATCCCTGGGACACAGATAAAACCTCTACAAATACAAAAAGATTGGAAATAATTTCATGCATCCTGTCAGACCACAGAGCAATAAAGCTCAACTTCAAACACCAGGACAAGGCCCTTTGCCTACAAGAAACACATGGAGACTAAACACCACACTCTTGAATAATGAATGGGTCAAGTAAGAGATAAAGAAAGAAATAAAAATTCCTGGAACTAATGACAATGACATCAACAACAACAAAACCTGGATACCTTAAAAAAGTCCTAAGAGGGAATTTTATAAGCCCTGGTGCCTACATTAGAAAAACAGAAAGAGCACAAGTGAATGATCTAACACTATAGCTAAAAGCACTTGAGAGACACAACAAAAAAAAAAAAAAAAGAAAAAGAAAGAAAAAAAAAAAAGAGCAGAAATAATGAAATAGAAACAAAGAAAACAATAAAAAAATCAATCAAAAAGTTGGTTCTTTGAAAGAATAAACAAGATAGACAGACCTCTAGCCCAGTTAACCCAAAAGAAAAGAAGGAACAACTCCAAATCATACAATCCGATGAAAAGGGAAATATCACAACGGACAAGGAAAAGATCAAGAAAATATATGGGAATATTACAAGAACCATTCTCTACAAGTTTGAAAACCTAGAGAAATGGATGATATCTGAAATCCTGGCCTCACCAAAGCTCGGCCAAGAAAGATCCAGCAGCTTAAACAGACCCATAACAGAAGGCAATAAGGATGGTGTACAGCAGCCTCCCAACTAAAAGAAAGCCCAGGCCAGACGTTTCACAGCCGAATTCTATAAAACCATTCAAAAAACTACAACCTTCTTCTGCCACTGTTTAGACGGCTACATCAGCCGGGACTTCCCCCACATTCCTTCTATTGACGCAGCCACATCGCTCTATTCACCAACACGGGCCAAAGATCCAACTAAAAAGGAGCAATTATCCCAAGCCCATCTCCCTCATGACACAGATGCCAAAAATCTACTACAGGATAGCTGGCCCTCGCAATACGACCCCACATCAAGCAGATGGCATCCATCATGACACGAGTTGGATTCATACCGGAGATGCCAGGGATGGTAACATACTGAATAAGCAAGAAACATGCAAAAACACATAAGGAATCAAAGTGAAAACAACACACCATGCAATGCTCAATTGATGCTGATAAGCTAGATGGCATTCAGACAGACAAAATCCAGACACCGTTCATGCTTAAAGTCTTGAGGAATTGGAGTGGAGGGATCATTCTCCTTCAATGTACGCAACAGCCCATAACAGGAACCCAAAGCCAAGTATCATCCTAAAATGGGGAAACTGACAGGAAACTTTCTTTAATGTAGGAACTCGGCACAGGCTGCCCCCTGTCACCACTTCCTCTTCAATCTAGTCGGCTTGAAACACTGCTGAGCAATTTTTTTTTAAAGGCAATGAAAAGGAAATTAAGGAGTACTAACTTGGGAGAAAGAAGAAATCAAGGGTAATCCTATTTTCTGCTTGGCATGATTTTTGTACTTAAGGATGCTAAAAAATCAAGAAACTCACATGATCTACTCTAGAACCGATTAACAGCTTCAGACAGGAGATGCGATAGGTAGGAAGCTGAGCGAAAAAAATTAACCTTAAAAACATCAATGGCCTTGATCTTGACCGACCAAGAACAAGCAACAACTGGAGAAGAGAATTCAAAGAGACCTTCCCACTCACAATAGCCTCAAAAACAATAAGAATACCTGGAACAAACCTAAAAAAGACACAAAAGACCTCTACAACAAAATTTTAAACCTTTGAAAACAGAATTGAAGAAAGACCTCAGAAGATCGTGGAAACCCTCCCATGTCTGGCATGGGATTGGTAAAATTAAGCATTGTGAAATAATGAGTCCATTTCACCCCAAAACTCTTGCAGTATGATTTAATGCAATCTCCACATTAAAAAATTCCAAGAGTTTGTTTCAGCCTTGGTCTGAGAGAAGCAAAAGGTGCATCTTGAAATTCATCTTGTGAGAAAACACAAAAGGACCCCGAATTAGCCGAAAACAACGCCTGGATGAAAGAGAGCTCATAGGGTGATCTCTATACCAGACTTCAAAACTATACTACAGGCTATAGTCATAAAAAACCAGCCTGGTACTGACACAAACAAACAGACCATTGAACAACTGGAACAAATGGAACAAAATTGAAGATCCAAACTGAGCACATACAATTTAAGCCATCTCATACTTTCACAAGGGGGCCAAGAAGCCACAATGGAGAAAAGACAGCATCTTCAGCAAGTGTGTTGGCAAAACTGGATCACCACTTGTAGAAGAATGAAATTAAACCCCTACCTATTCACCCTGTACAAAAAGTCAATCCAGATGGATTAAAGCCTCAACGTGAACCCCAACTCTGAAGGTGATAGAAGAATAACGTTGCAGCAACTACAGAAACTAGGATCGGGAAAAGACTTCCTAAAGTCAGACAACGATGCTGCACAATAATTAACGGTTGAATTGACCAATGGGACTCCATCATCAAACTCAAAAGCTTCTGTTCATCAAAAGAAACAAATCACGGAAGTGGAAGGAAATACACAGTGGCGGTGGGGAGAGAAAACCTTCAACTGCGATACATCTGACAAAGCATTTATTTCCAGAGATATATAAACTATCAAAAAACAAAGACAAAAGAAAACAAATGGACCCAGATAATAGATGGAGCAAAGAGACTGAACCGAGGACTTCACAAGTGAGGAATGTACGAGATGTTTGAAAAACCCTTCAAGAACTGTTCAAAGTCCTAATCATTAAAAATGCAAATGACAACCACTTTCTAAGTATCATCTTACTCCAATAAGACTGGCTAAGATCAAAACAACACATGGTACCAAATGCTGGAGAGGTATGTGGGGAAAGGGGAACACTCATCCACGTGCTGGTGGGAATGTAAAGCTCGTACAGCCACTGTGGAAAGCAGTGTGGAGAACTCTTCGGAGAACTTGGAATTGAACTGGCCACCCGACCCAGCAATCTACCACTCCTCGGTATATAACCTCGGATTACGCCACCACCAGAGATACATGCACGGCCATGTCTTTATTTGAGATCTTTCACAATAGCAAGGAGCTGAACGCAAACCTAAATGCCCCTCAAACTGACGAGTGGATAGAGAAAATGTGGTACATCTACACAATGGAGTTCTATGCAGCTGTAAAGAAAGACGACATCACGAGCTTTGCAGGAAAATGGCTGGAGCTAGAGGACATCATGCCGAGTGAAGTAACACAGTCCCAGAAAAACAAACGACAAATGGTATCCCTTATCTGTGGATGCTAGCTCCAATTACCCAGTTGTAAGTATTTCTTGTGTGGGGCCCCCTGAGCTTTTGTACAAAGCAGTTGGGCGTAATGTATTTTGGAAACAATAACAACAGAAAAGACTGCATCAAAGAACTGACTGAAACAGTGAACTTCTGCTCAAAACAGTCAACTTCCCCATGGAAAATATTGAGAAAGACTAAGAGATGAAAAGCATGTTTGGCAGAATGCATGAGCTCTGGCGGGGTGGGGAATGGGCGGGAACACGCATCTAGATTGGTTAAAAATAAATAAATAAATAAATAAATAAATAAATAAATTTATGTGAAAAAAATAAAATTAAAAAAATATATATTTTAATAAGGTTATGCCACACTGGGTTATAATGCTGTAATCTAGCTAACAAAACCCTCAGTATCAGGCACAGAAAGTCCTTCTTCAAGTTTTTGGTCTGAGTAGTCAAAGGGACCCCCAAAACTATATAGGCTATTGCCTCCCAGAAATTGAAGTTAAGACACCATTGCTGAAGACACCATACTCTTAGAAACTGGACTTGGGGGGGCTGGAGAGATAGCCTAGCGGTTAAGAGCACCGACTGCTCTTGCAGCGGACCAGGGTTCGGTCCCCAGCACCCACATGGCGGCTGAGAACCGTCTGTAACTCCAATTCCAGGAGAACTCCAGTTCCAGGGGAATCCGATGCCCTCTTCTGACCTCTGTGGCATTGCCCGACACGGGTGCACAAACCTACATGCAGACAGTACATTCATACACATAAAAAAAAAAAATAAATAAAATTAAAAAAAAAAAAAAAGAAACTGGACTTGGAGGAATCTAGCTGGAATAGTTATCTGCTTCCTGAGGACCAGCTCTGATAGTCAGATAGTGTTATACAAGTTGCCAAGGGGAAACCCAATCAGTAGTCCCACCCAATTGTAAAGCCTACAAACCTCAGCAATGCTTGGCCAAGCAAGATCCTACTGGTGCACTTTCATCTTGGCCGGTCACCAATACCTGTGCAACTAGGCTTCATGGCTGATCAATAGGAAAGAATTCATGCTTGGTACTAGAAACCTAGCCTAATGTTATGACTGTAGAAGTCATAAACCCTAGCAGAAAATATACTATTGCTCTTTTCCTAAATCAATACAATTTGTAAATATTCTAATTGTTAAACTCACAGATAAATGCAGCTCTTGGTCTTCATCAAATGAACTTATTTGTGCAATAGATGGAGATGATTATAGAGAGATACAACAAATAGAGAGATACTCAAAATGTAGGAAATAAGTGACCAACCCCAAATGACACATCTCTAATGCAATCCCTACGCCTAGGGCTCAGAGAACATCACAGAAGAGGGAGCAGAAAATTTGTAAGAGCCAGAGGACCAGGATACCTGCTCCTAGGTGGTGTCTTATAGGCATGATAAGGAAGGTACCTTTATGAACAAGATGGCTCCCTAAACAAGACCTACATAATGATATCACCTGCTGACATTCCACTGTGATTGAGGAAGTCTCACAAAGCCCTGCCTTTAGATGAAGAGCTATAGGCAATTAATGGCTGCTGAGAGAAGAAGAGTCATTTTCCTCCAGGAAGGAAATTCCTGACAGGCTACTCAGTATGTAACAGTACTAACCAAAGAGGAGGTCAGGATATTGAGTGGGAGTGTGAGGCCTTGGAGGATTTGGATGGGTAGAGAGGTTTGGAAATGTTGTAAATATGGTACTTATGTACTAAATTTTCAAAAAATGCAAATTTTAATTAAAATTTTTATTGATTGACACATAATGACTTTTGGGAGGGAAATATGTGATACTTAGACCTTAATGAACCTAAGCCTGTTATAAGGTAACAATTTGGACTTTGTCTTAACATTGCTCATGCCCAGAGTGTGATTTTATGCCCTATGATCTGATTGCTCTAGAGAAAGGTTTTCATCTCTAGAGTGTTTATATTTTCTGCACCAAAAACCTTGATCTTGAGGAAAAAACTTTTCCCTAATACTCCATGTGAAATGTGATTGCAAATACTTTTAGTAGGTTCTTAATGCTGTGTGCCATTCTAGTAGTTTATTGGGAGTCTAATTCACTCCCCACTGCATCACTGCACTTTGAGTTGTTGCCCATACTGGCTCCATTTGGGAACTTAAATTTATAAATTATTTAGTAAAATGGTCAAATTGTTTAAAAGTATCTGTTCTAGTTTGTCTTCAATTGCTGTGACAAAACACTCTGACCAACACCAACTTGGGGAGGAAAGGGTTTATTCAGCTCACATCTCCTGGGTCACAGTTCATCACTCAGGGAGCCCAACTCAGGGCAGGAACCTGGAGGTAGGAGCTGAAGCAGAGGCCATGGAGGAGTGCTGTTCACTGGCTTGCTCCCCTGGCTCATGCCCAGCCTGCCCTCTTATACTGTACACAACAACCTGCCCAGAGGTGGCACCACCCATAGTGGGCTGGGCCCTCCCACATTGCCCAACAATCAAGATAATGCTCCACAGATGTGGCTACAGGCCAGTCCAATGGAGCCAATTCCCCAATTGAGGCTCCGTCAACCCAGGTGTGTCAAGTTGACACTAAAGCTATCCAGCACAGTATCCCACATTTTTATCTGCCTATAGCTTACTAAAGCCAAATCGAATATAGTGGAAAGGTATAGGTAGTAGAGGTTAGATATATCAACACTCAAATCTTAAATTTGACAGTTGCAAATTATTTGATTATATGTAAGTGACCTAACCTCTCTGAACATTTGTTTTCTCCTCTATTGAATGATAATAATAGACAAGACTCACATAATTGTTTTGACTATTAAATTCGACATATATAAAGCACTTATAATAATTTGCATAATAGTATTTTATGAGTAACAGTTACTATCAGAATTTATTGATGTTTCATATTTCTATAGAATACATTATTTAGACATCACAAATCTGACCTTTTCAACATTGCAACTTAATATACAGAGCATGAATGCCTATCACCTGTAACTTGCCATTCTAGGAAAAATTACCTTTCCTTACAGTCTTCTCAGTAACACATGCAATAGGCTTTCCTTATATAGAGGATGTCAGTGACTGGTTCAAGAGTGGTTTAGGGGAGGGGATGGGAAAATAAAATAAAAAGTGTGGTCTAAACCTCCAAACATGGAATGATTTAAATGTGAAATTTCTCCCATAGTCTCATGACTTTGAACATGTAGTCCCCAGTTGGTGGCCTTGTTTTGGGAGCTCGTGAAACTTTAGGAGGTAGGAACTTGGTGGAGGGTATGAGTTACTGTGGATGGGCCTTAAGGTTTATAGCCTAACCATACATCCTGTTGCTTCCTGATTGGAGATAACAATGTGACCAGCCACTTCAAGCTCTAGGTACCATAACTTCCATGCCATGATAGACTGTACCCTCAGACAGGGAGCTAGAATAAACCTTTCTTCCTTCCTTAAATTGCCTTTGTCAGGTGTTTTGTCCCAGCAACTTGGAAAGTATCTTTAGCCTTTCTGGAGGACATATAGGAGACTTGAAAAAATGGTTCTGCCTACTTCGGTATCTATTTGGGTCTGGCATGTGACTGATCACTAACAAGTGGTCAAACTACAATAATAGAAGCATCAGTTTGGAAAGGTTCATGGAATAGAAAGACTAAATCAAAGTCAACATCAGTGAGTATATGTGTCCTTCAAGAAAGAACAGGAACATCATTGCCTTCTGGATCTTTTTTTTTTTTCAGTTTTAAAAGACTTCTTGATTCTAATTCCAGTTAATGTGCAAATGGGAATTTCTAGGAGGAAGTCTCTCTGTCAATGCATATTGAGTCTTTGCTGCTTGAAACCAACTTGAAATTATACTACACATTTCTTTCTTCAGAAGTCTGTCCTTAATCATTCCATGTGACTGTCTTAGGGTTCTCAGAATATTTTGTACATATATCCCTTGCTAATCAATTCCAGTCATCTTTACCATTCCTCCCAACATATTTTAAGTCTCTGTCTTTCTTTATAGTTCCAACACATAATCCTTGATGTGGCATACAGTAGTGCACAATGACTGTGTACTCGTTCATGTAAAGTAAGTAAAGATATAAATAAAATTAGTTAATTTATTTTTGTGTTTCCTTCTCACAGAACTCAGAAAATCACAGCACATACGTTTAAGAGACTTAACAGAGTTATCAGGATATGTAAATAAAGAGCAACTGCTTATACTTCCCTTTATTTTTTTTTTTTTATTTTTTTTTTTTTGGTCTTTTCGAGACAGGGTCTCCCTGTAGCCCCAGCTGTCCTGGAACTCACTTTGTAGACCAGGCTGGCCTTGAACTCACAAAGATCCGCCTGCCTCTGCCTCCCAAGTGCTAGGATTAAAGGCGTGCGCCACCACGCCCGGCTTATACTTCCCTTTAAAATAAGTGACATTAGTTCTTCCTACTCAGATAAAAATAATCATTATGCTTTTCTTTACCTTTCATTCTAATCTGAATTTCCCATGAGGAATTATGTAATGTGTTCTTATTACATGTCTTGGGAAAGTGAAGAATTGTGAACTACACTGAAGTAAGAGCAAAAATTTGGTTAAGTGAATTATATAATTAAATTCTTCATCTTAACACTCCATGAATTTATAGGGGCTATTGTGTAATTAGTTTACAAAAGAAAAAGCATGGGAGTTATTTATGACAGATGTTCACCTAACTTAAAAACATGAAGAGTATATTTATTTCTATGTAGTTATTACAATGTAATTAAAACCACAAAACCACCTTATCTGAATTTCAAAGCTGGGACATATTTTTTCCTTTCTTTGGCCTTATTGACTGCATTTCTCTTCACTAATTATGCAAGGATCATAGAAGAGAGCCGCAGGTTGGCCACTGTGGGTGCCAGATATTTTAGTAAGGTTTCATTTATTCATTTGCCCGAGTTTTCAGTAGACTATCTGAACAACTGTCTTGGCAGAAAAAATAAAACCAAGATACTACAGATGATAAAAGTCGCTTTTGTGCCTAATTTCTTGGAGTAGCTAAAATAAAATTGTTGGTTTAGCCAGCAGGTGCTGCAAAAACTCTGAATTTTGATACATGGTATTTTCTTCAAGACATGAATAAGTAGAGTTACCTGTCCTCTAATATTTAGTCTTTCCATGACTCAGTGATGTATAGTGTCCAGACTGTGACTTTACCCCTGTGTCATTCCCTGTTGAGATGGCTTTGGGCTGCTTACTTTCCTTGGTAAATATGCTGTAAGAGAAAGTTCTTGCAGGAAATAATAGCTGGATTTTCAGAAAGCATGAACCATCTCTTTATTCGAGGCTTGGGGAAATATGCCCAGATGTCAAATGTCGTCTCCAATCAATTCAGCTCTTTCCACTCATAATCATTTGCTTGTTAAAGGAGATTTCCGACTTTCTCATAATGGCTCACTTGGATCAGGACAATATTATTCAGGGATTTGACAACATGTGCAAACTCTTTTTGAATTAATTCTCAAAGCCTTTTGTGACTGGTGTCAATTTGGCAATGGTGTTCTTTCACATTTCTAGGCTCAAGGTCTGGACTGTGGGGGTTATTAATGGCAAGCATTTCCTCTCTGACAACTCCCTTCCACCTTCCAGAGGAGGAAAGTGCTCTGAGCCTCAAGAATATTGGAGTCAAAATAGGGAGAGAGATTTGAGCTTGGGGTCATGACTCTAAAAAGAGCTTTTAACAGCAACGCAATTTGAGAGTAAGACTGTAGCTTAGTCTGTGCCTCGTTCAAGGCCTCCAAAGGCTCACAGAAAGAATAAGAAACTTCACAAATGAATGTGGCACTTATTAAGGAATATGTCAGCTGCATTATAGAAGAAAAGCAAATACTGGCTAACATCTTAAAATTTCCTTTAAAAGTAACTCATGTTTAAAAAGTGAATAAACAAAGATAGAAATCATTTCACAAGTTAATTTTGCTCAATAGCGCCCTGAAGAACTCAAGAAACATTCTGATGTCGACTGTGCTAGATGGAGCAGAGTCTAAGGCAGGCTAAAGATTGATAGATCTATCCAAACACTCTGGAGTTGTATCTAGCCGCCTTGCGTGACCTAGAGCTCTACAACTTGGAGCCTCAGGAAGGTTCCTGTTTCCCTTCGTTGGATGTGTTGACTAACTTTAGAAGTTTGTGGAACGGAGGGTAAGTCAGTAGGATGATGATTTAGGCTGTCCCCAGACTCCCAACAGGTATCCTCGCCAAGATTCCTCCTTTTAGGTAGTGACTTGAGAATGACTCTTCTCGGATTCTTTTTTCTTTCAAAAAGGGCGTTACATGATTTAATATAAAAATGCACACATTTGTTATGTAATGTATCAAAGGAATATCCAAGTGCCTTTGCCTATGCAGAGTCCCTGATTGAATATTGGACTCTGACATTCACCTCATTTTGCAAACCAGCTCCTTTAGCACAGTTTGTAGTTTTCTGTTAATTATACTTTTCACCCATTTTCCATCTATAGGGAATAATCTCAAAGGCTTCTCTTATCAAAGGCAAAACAACTACTCTCAATGACAGTTAATCTTACTTGTGGTAATATTATCCAGTCCCTTACATTCTTCAACACAGGTTCTTGTAATACACTGTTGCTAAGTGCTTTAGCTGTGTATACAGAAGAAAATGAGAACTTGGGCAGGGGAACTTCCATTAACATAAACAAATTCTTTTATTAAAAAGGCAGATTGAAAATACTTGATTGGTTGTGGTGGCCACAGATATACCATTTTGCTATTTATGTAAAGCAAACCACTCATAATGGGTTTTAGCCAAAATGTCGGTCCATAATCATGTAGAATTTATTATAGTATCTTAATAGGTTTTCATTTTCTTTGTCAAAGATTCAAGGGAAAACACCGCTATATAAAATTAAATTTTATTATCTCCATGTTTGTTGGGTAAAAATTCCACTCCTTAATATTGCTTTAAAAGAATTAGGTTTTGAGGTTTAAATTCTTCTGTTTAATAGAAAGGTTTATAGGGCTTCTATTTTTCCAAATAAAAGATATAGCAATGGCGATGATCCACAGCATAAACATCAAAATTAATTATATTTTTTGGTAATTACCCCTAACATCTTTAATGGTAAACCCGAATGTTACTTGAAAATTCGGTCTACAGATAGTGTTTGCCACATGAAATTCATGGGGAATACCCTGCTTGTTAGATCGGTGATATGACTAAGCTTATTAGAGATAAAAATATTGTTTGCGAACACCAGTTTTGAAAAGAAAAATGGAGAGCGAGGAACAACAAAATAGTAAACACATATGGTTTAAGAGATCAGGAGAAAATAGGAGAAAAAGTGGACAGTAATTTCCTTTTTAGTTTTATTTTTTTATTTCTTACCATTGTCTTGTTTCTAGTCAATATTTTACCTGAAAATAAAATGAGACATATTTCTTCTATAGTGACTATGCTCAAGACAGATTTAGGTGAGTATAAACCCTTCATTCTTTGAGATGCATGTGTGTTGGGGGGTGCTTACCTACACTGGGGGCTCACAATGGCCTGTAGCTTCAATGCCAAGGGATCTGATGCCTGCTTCTGACTTGCATGGCCATCCATAGCCATGTGGCATTTACTAATAAGGACACAGAAATACACATAAATAACAATAATAAAAAGAAATATTTTAATGTTATATGAAAATTACATAATTTGATTTAAAAATTTTTACTATTAATTACATTTTTGCTTTTGTTATGCCCTAAGTAAACATAGATGTTGGAAATGAATAGATAAAGAAAATAGAGGTTTTTTTAAATTTTAAGTTGAACTTTATAATACACATAGCATCAAAATAACATAAATGAAACTTGTGATACCAAAAAAGCATCAAAATACAGTAATATTTTAACATGGAAATTCCATTTTTTCTCCAACTTGTATTGCATATATATATATATATATATATATATATATATATATATATATATATATATATATATATATATATATATATATATGCATAAATATATACATACATACACATATCTTCTGAATTGGAGGGTTTTTTTTTTCTTGCTAAAAGATGTCATGTTTTCCCCAAGGAAGTGCTTGAAGGTTCCTCCTTGGCAAACCCAAACAACAATCAATCCTGCCCCCGTGCTCCACACTGGGGTCCCCCCCCACCATGGTCACCCAAATGAGGTCCAGCAAGCATGTGTCCTGTCTTGATCTAAAAATTTGAGATTCTCAGTATCTGGGATAGAAATGAAAAATATTAGGAAAAAAATGAAAAATATTCATTGCAATACACAGCATAAAAGGTACAATAGATACATTTGAATTTTTGGTTGAATGATTGAATATTGATAGTTTCAGATGAGGTAGATAAATATAAAATATTAGAATACAGAAGGTAATGGGGTAATTTTCTTTGGAAGTAAACAAAGGTTTCAGAGAGAAGATATAATTTAAATAAGTATCTTAGTGATCTGCCTCCCTTTCTTTGAAAGCAATTTCAGTACATTTTTATGCAATACCACTCTGCCTTATTAACAGGAGCTTTATGTTTTTAATACTTTATAAGGCAAGTTCATTTGTCAATTTATTCCATACATAAATGATTCATAGTCTTGTTCTAGTTGCAACCTTAAATTAAGAATCACAAAAGAATATATCCTGTGATCCACTGTCTGGTAATGACTTGGTAGTTCCTTCCTGTCAGGGTCTAGAAAGCTGCAATGGGGTTTTACTACATACAGCTTGATTACTGAGCAACACACAAGCAAAAATTAAATAAGTGAAACTATAGAATCTACTAAAATTAATTTAGATGGAAAAATAAAATATTTTATATAAAATATGTTGTATGTAATTAATTTTAGTAACAATTCTTCAGTTTTGGAAGATGATGGGATACAGGTTCTATTCTATCTGCAAACAGAAACAGATTATTTCTAGAAGCACATTTGGCTATAGTTCATACAGCTTTCATAATGGACACCCTAACACCATTGTGTGCTGAACAATGGCATCTCAGACAATTTTAGACTGCATGTATGATGGTGGTCTCTTAAGATTATAATGTATTACTACAGGAAAGCTCTGACATCAGCAATGAATTATTCTGCCTAGGAGATGTTGGCTAGGGGATTCAAATCTGCCCCCCCCAAATTATAAAGGCCTTTTGCCTATAAGTGGGATATATGCAAGGAGAAAGGCAGTAAGTCCCTGTTGTCGAAGACCTGGTGTGAGCATGAAAAATGTTATGAGACGTCACTTGCTAGCGTACAACTGGCCTCTGAAATGCTAGAGAGCGTTACCAAAGGCCACTAAAGCAATACAGCAAAATATTGGTCTCCCTGAGACAAGCAAGACTCCTCCGTCAATATCAGCTACACCTCAACAGCCTGGAGATACTGTGCAACAGTGGCAGCCAAGTGTCTATATATATCCCAAATCTATTTGGCTATTAGCTCTCTCCTTGGAGGAATAACTCACAGCGGATGCCACAAGCTTATGTCCTCTAGTGGTTAGGAGATGTTATAAGCCACAATAAGAACTTGTCACCCTTTATAGAGAAACCACAGTTTGCGGATTAGCATACCATCCAAGCATCTGTGTCTATGCTCACAGCTTAGCTTGACATAATAATTGGTACTGCTTAAATGCCTGTACATCCAATAGCTTGTGCTTTGTTAGTATGACTAAAAAGGGTATCACTGGAAAAGCTGTCAACCCATGAAGGGAAACAACCTGAACAGACTAGAGTCCAAAATGACAACTCCAAAGAAATTAGACTGTTTTCTTCTCACCCACTTGTGCCCCTTTCCCAAAGCCCAGGGAACAAACTGCAGAAGAGGAGGCATGGTAGATTGTAAGGGCTGCAGAGAGATAGGGGTGAATCGTGAGACTACAGGAATATAGTCTGGACTCCTAACTGATCAACATGCCTGTGCATACAAGCTTCTCCAACTGGACTATGGGAACCTTGGGTTGTTCAAAATTTGGACACAGATACTTGCAAAATGCACCAATTACCTAATTGTATGACATACCGAGTAACATCAATGTTATCTGCAAACTACTGTGTCATTATATTGTAGAATCCCTTAAAAAAAAGATTATAATGTAGCTGAAACTTTCCCATTATCTGGTGGTGTCATCTCCATAATAATTTCATAGCACAACACATCACATTTTTCTGGTGAAGTGGTGTTAACAAACTTAGTATGCTGTTAGTTGTATAAACATACTACTGTTATGTACAGTACATAATCCTCAATAGCGATGATAAATGACTGCACTATTGTGCTTACTATATAGTAAAATATATACCATACTATGTTACTTTCATCTTTAGAGTATTAAGACCTACTATGAAACATTGTGCAGTTTTACACAATAGCAACCTCACATATCTTTGGTTATTCTGGCTCTTGTTTGAATGGGTGACCTACATCATTTATCTTTGTATATGTGTATTCTGTGTTGTTCCCAAAGTGAATAATCACCCAGTAAGGATTTCTCAGAAGATAGTCTTATAGTTAAGAGATGAACAACTATAATCTTACAAGGAAGACTTGTCTCCTAACTAATGAAAATTATACATAAGAATATTGTATTAGTCACTTTTCTGTTGATGTGATTAAAACCACCATGACCAAGGGAACTTATAAAAGGAAGAGTTTATTTGCACTTATGATTGATGGTTCCAGGGAATTTAGAGTCCACTGTGGCAGGAGGCATGGTGGCCAGGGCTGGAGCAGAAAGCCAAGGTTCACATCTCACAATGAGTACAGGAAGTCAAGAGAGAGAGAGAGACTGGAGACTGCAAGGCTTGTT
This sequence comes from Rhizomys pruinosus, assembly GCA_009823505.1. Taxonomy (NCBI): domain Eukaryota; kingdom Metazoa; phylum Chordata; class Mammalia; order Rodentia; family Spalacidae; genus Rhizomys; species Rhizomys pruinosus. The sequence continues at coordinate 1,537,963 of VZQC01014560.1, forward strand.
AAACTCACTAAGCCCACCCCCAATGATGTACTTCCTCCAGCACAGCCACACCTTCTAAGATCTCCAGAACAATGCCACCAACTGGGGACAAAATGTCTGGATACTTCAAGCCTATGGGGGACACTCTAATTCAAACCACCACAAATATGTTTAAAATAGAAATTTTAAAAAGTTAACCCATATATGGAAATAGGTAATTGGTCCAATATATTTTGGAAGAGTTACAGAATTCTATGGAGTTTAAAATTCATGGTTTGAAATAGAGGCCCCAATTCTTTTAATTAATTAATTAATTAATTAATTAATTAATTTTTATGTGTATGAATGTACTGTCTGCATGTAGGCTTGTGCATCCATGTCATGCAATGCTGCAGAGGTCAGAAGAGGGTGTCAGATTCCCCTGGAACTGGAGTTCTCCTGGAATTGGAATTACAGGTGGTTCTCAGCCACCATGTGGGAGCTAGGGATTGAACCTGGGTCCTCTGCAAGAGCAGTTGGTGCTCTTAACCTCTAGGCCATCTCTCCAGCCCCAAGGCCCCAATTCTTATTCCTGTATGAATCATGCAGCAAATACAAGAGAATGGAGTAATTTGAGTATAAGAAATTGGGTATTCAATATGTGCATTGTGGGGGCCGTTGTCAACTAGAATATGTGTGCTGTATCTAAGGGAGCATTAGTCTGTTGTAGCCATTTTTGTCCTCCAAGGACTCAGACTTACTACTGCCTGATCTTTTCATTCTTCTAAGTCAGAGATTTAGCTTGCTATTATGTAAAAGCTCCTAAATCCAATTGTTAGCTATTTGAGAATAGCATCAAAAATCAAAATGATAAATTCATCAGATATGTTAGTTCAGAATTTCTGTTTTAGGAAAACATTTATTCCCATAGTTGTGTTGTCCATACATTTACCATGACTTCTTGATTTTGGGAAAGCTGGCAGAAAATAGCAGTTTTCATAAGTCATATCTCTTAAGGTTGGAAATAAGGTAAGCATATCTGGCATACCCCTCTTGTTTCTCTGGAGAATCTAGATAAAGTTAGGTCCACCTAGAAGAAAAATAATTGTATCTAAACACAAAAAAGAGAAAGAATAAACATCAGAAAGTAAATGGATATTTATAGAGGATGTTATAACTGAAAAATTGTGTTACTATTGTATAGTAAGTTCATGGCACAAACATATATATCCAAGGAAGTTAATCAGGTAATTTTAAACTAGAGAATGAAAGCAATCTATCTAATGATGATGCATGGTTTGCAAAACATTTAATTAATGATTGCAATGAAATATTGATTCTACATTTATAGTATGGCATAGATGTGCCTATATATATTAATAAGAATAAAATAGTGCATTTACAGCGAAAATCCTTTTTCCAAAAACATTGTTATGTAAAATTTCTCCATTTACTTATATATCTCTTACTTCAAGTGAGATTTAAGTTTTATTCTCTACTCTTCATTGTAAAATTATATTTTTAATCAAACAATTTTATGATGAATTGTGAAGTTATTCATAGATCTTTATATTTTATTTTTAAGTTTCAAACTCTTTGACTTCAAAAGGAACAGCTAGATTTAACAAAATGGATTTAATTTCACTAAGGATCCAATCTCCCACCTATTTTTAGGCCAATCACTTAATCAGTAAATCAAATCACTGAGCAACTTTTTAAAGGAAGGGATGTACAAGAGTGTCAGATAACCCAGAGAAGTCAGGCAAGATAAGTACTGAGGAGTGTTTGTGGGATTTGGTAATTAGGAGGTCACTCACTGTGACCCTACAACTCCACAGTTAGAAGGAGGAAGGCTTGTTTTGTTCCTAAAATCAAAGGAGATCACTTTTCCTTGTCTAAAGCAATTTGTTCAGTTATACAGCTTGATAATGTGAAGAAAGGGTGGTGGGGCCTGTTTCTGTCCCTCAGCCTACATTAAATTTAATAAGTACCTAAGCAAACTTGAACTTATTTGAACAAGTCATTTTGTAGGCAATGAGTAACATATAATAACTAACAAGCAAATTATGATTAAATGCCTTACATTGTTCATTGATATATTTTTTGATTTGTTTTCTTTTTCAACAAATCTTACATGTCTTCAACATGTCTGGCATTTTGGGTGTTCTGAGATTTCATCTGAGAACAATACAGCTGGCATGTGCTTCTGGGGTTTATATTCCAATTGTGAAAGAGAGACAATAAATAAAAAGGTAAAATAAAGTCAAGCTCATGGAAAAGGTACTATGAAACAAATCATGAAAGATAGGTAGTTGAGGTATAGAGAGTGGCTGGAGACACCCTGAAAAGGGATCTTTGAGCAAAGACTCGTTAGAGGTGAGGGAGATGTTCTTTAACAGCTGTGGAAGAGTGCTCCTGGAGAAGAACAAATGCAGGCAGAAACAGAAGGCAACTGATAACTTTATGAAGGGTGCAAGAGGGGTAACTTTTTAGATAAGAAAGTAAGGTTCACCCATGTGGTCTGGCCAGACTTTCGTGAAGATACGGGTTTTCCTTTGATGTGCTGGGAAGAGCAGAGGAGCAACCGGTGGCCACTCACACTTTACTGAGGCATCTAGAATCCACTTTAAACAGGAGTGGGGGCCTGTCAAGCCCATTATCCCGTGGCCTGTCAAGACCCAATCTGTGTCCTTGTGTTCCTTGCTCCTGTCCTGTGAGTTGTGTACCTGGGGCTGCATGGCTGAGGCTGCTTTGCCCTCTGCTTTCACATGGATTTTTGCAGTGGCTGGTAGGCGTGGTATTAGGCCGATGAAAGAAAGTTTTGGATATTTCTTTTGTCCCTTCTGCCAAAAGCTATACCTTCTGCCATTAAAATTTTAAACAAGTAATTTAGATTTCCAGATTTTAGAGTAATATGAAATTAATGGAGGAAAATGTGAATTTCTAAGCATAAAAAAAGACTGAGAGAAAGATGCAGGGCAGTTATGGCAGAATGCATGATCTGAGATGGAATGGGATGGGGTGGGGGGAAGGGATAGAGGAACATGCCTGAACAGAAATGAAAGATGATGTATGAAATACACAAAACATCAATAAATAAATTTAAAAAAAAGAGCTAGTGATATTTGCTTGCATTTAGGTTCAGTTCTCATGACTTTCATTTAATCAAAATACCCTGTAAAAAAGCTGTCCCTCAACTCATTTCTACTTTTCCTTACAAAGCCCCATACCCTTAGCTGTATGGCAGATACTCTTCTGGAGTTGCTTGAGGTTGGACATCCATCTGTTGATCACATCCCTGGTGGTAACAGGAGAAAGCACTACTGCCCTGGCCATTTTGGGAGGTCTGCCCAGCAGTGCACTATGACACTTTGCCCACTTTTTTTACCCATAATAAAATATTCGCAAATAATAAGAAGCAGCTGCTACTTTCCAGCACTGTCTCAGTGCAGTGTTTAGCCCGTAACTCCTGCTTGTGGACTTTGCAATACTAAAAATTGGGGAAAGCCCCGCTGGTGGGTCCCATTTTACTATGCTATTGGGGGAGGGGGAGGAAGGGCAGTTATTTTCCATGTTTGAGCAAGTTTTCTCAGTGGCTTAAATTTACTGCTGGTCTTTTTTTAAAAAGACCAGCTTCACAGTTAACCTTTCTTTTCCCCATCTGGGCTCAGTTATCATTCAGGTTCATTTTTTTCCCCTTCAAGTTGGTTTGCCGGTTCTTGGTCTGCGGCTGACTTCCCTCTGGGAGGCTGGCAATACCGCCCAGTAACTGGAATGAGTGCCTGATTAAAGATTGCAGCTAATGACATTCGGGATGGACATAATGTTGTTATGCTTTTATGTCCTGGTCTTTTTCTTCTAATACTTTCTTATTAGTTAAAACCTTAAGTAATGCATGGGAATTTCTTGGAAATTTTAAAACATTTCTTTTTATCTGCTGTACTTTAATGCCAGATTGTGTGTAGACTAGTGACCCAGAAGTCATTTACCGATATATGGTGTGTAATTTAGCCAAACTGGTTTGATTACATTTCTGGGTATGATTTAGGCCCATAGAAGATTCAACTAGCAATTTGATTGAAGCCACACTCTGCCTTGTCATCCAAAGACCAGAACAGAAGCCATAATTAGCCTGGTTGATTAAGCAAAAAGCCAGTTTTAGTCAGTTACCAAGAACACTCTAACAGAAGAGTTAATGGGAACTTGGACATGGTAGTTTTCAAAGCATAACAATTAGGGAAATATCTATATTTCTTATGTTTTTAAATTGGTTTTGTAATGACATGGTCACCAGTTCTAACTGAATCACTGAGATAGCCACTGAATCAGTTGGAGGATGGATGGACTGTTGATAACATGTTCTGTTCAAGTCTTGTTAGAAGGAACCCATTGTAGAAAGGGCTTAGACTTTTTATACTCAGTACATGGTATAGATTATTAAAACATATCTTCATTGAAATAAAATAATTTGAGCAAACATATGCATTTCAGAATCACAAGATCTGGAATAGGGAGATTTTTGACACAATTTCTTCCAGGTGATTTCTTTTTCTGTTCTTACTAGTTTAAACTTTATTGTTTCGGGCTCTTTAGGACTAGCCTCTGGGAGCTTGATATTTGGCAACAGTTTTACTTGTTTTCATTTTTCCTGAAGATTTTGTTGAAGTATGACCTATTGCCAACTTCTAATTAAGAAAATAACCAGTTTAAGTTGCATATGATATGAAGCTAGAGAAATTGGATTAGCTGTTAGCTTTTATAAGTGATTTATTCTGGAGGCTTAACCCTAACAATGTAAATCCCGCACTCCAAAAACAGTGGCAGGAGATGTAGGAGTTGAAAGCAGCCATGGCTATGTAGTAAGACCTGTACTTACAAGACCTCATGTAGCACAGGCTAGCCTTGAACTCACTGCAGAGAGCTGAGTTTGGTCTTTCACTCTCAGTCCTCCTGCTTCCATCTTGGAAGTTCTGCAGTTATAAATGAGTACCAGCAAACTTGGTTTTGTTTAGACTAGAAACCCAGAAAAATAATTTATATGGTGTGCAATTTAGCCAGACTAACTGAGGGAAAGTAATGTTTATTAGGGTAACTTTTGCCTAAACGTATTAAACTTTGGTAGATATTTGGAATAATGTAAAACATAAAACACCATGATTATTCTTTATGTTAATTTTCTCACTTAAAAATAGAAGAAAAAAATCAGATATGTTAGTAGGCTATATTCCACAAACCTTTATGTAAATATTCATATTACTTATTTATTACCTTTGATACTATAACATTAAATTAATCAGATATGTTGGGATGTAGTGTATGTAGTATGGGCTTGGAATCAGAGGATATATGTCGTGGCAATGGTTTTGTACTGTATTTTAGACTAAATTGTTTTTTTTTTTTTCAAATAAAATACCAGTACACATGAGTTATTATCCCAAAGAGATCACTAAAGTCAACTTTTATTTGTTCTAGACTTGAGATTGATTGAATCCAGCCCCTTCTACTTTACTTGAAAACCACACCAGACATCATGTAGAAAGAGAAATCTTCACAAATCTTCACAAAACTATTTAAGAGTTGCCGGAACAGATGGCTTCTCTAACTGTGTAGTAGCACTTAGGATTCCGTGTTTTTGTACAGTAAAGTAAGAAGACAGCTCCTGTTATTTCAGCTTAGCAACTTTAACTGATTATAGAAACTCTCTAAATGAATAGAAGGAAAGGATTTCAAAGGACTTTGAGTAGTAAAGATGGGAAAAGAGCATCAGGTGCCTTTCATATAAATCACTCTGCTTGCTAAATAGTGAAGATGTTCATTTGTGTTACTCCTGATGCAGAAAGATGTCCAAAGCAGACAGAATTTAACTTTGTATTGTCAGGTTCGAAAAGGTAGAAGCGAACAAAAGAATTTCAACATGTCTTGAATTTTTAAAAATTAAATTAATTAATTAATTAAGTAGATTTTCTGAGAGAGTGGGGGGGCAAGGAAGGGGTCTAGATTTGATTGGAAATTTTGTATGAAATGCACAAAGCTTCAATAAAAATTGGCTTTGAAAAAACCAACAGCATTTATGAATCTAAACAAATATGTAGAGAACTTGTTAATACTACTTTCTTCTTATTATTTACTTTTCTTTCATAGCCTTAATCCCTAAATACTGACTAATTTGAAGTTCAGTTTCTGAAATTTTTTCTAACTTATTTTTAATGAGTAATATACTTTTAAAATCAGCTATGATTTTGTGAGTATAATTTTAGGGCAATTCATGACTATGGCACAATCTCAAACAATTTCTGGGATATACAATAAAGTCTTTCTTCACACAAAAATTTTATGACATTTTTGAATATCAACTCTGGAATAATTTTATAGTAAGCACATGTATTCTCACTACAAATGCATTAACATTTCATTATACTTCCTTAATTGTATATTTGTCCATTTTCTCTGTGTCTGTTAATCCATCATTTATATATATGTATATGTATATATGGCGATAATTTACAAGTATGAATAATTACTTTCTTCTAAATATTTTTAAGATATCTAATTAGATTTTTATACTATTTCATTTTTGCTTTGATGCCTCTTAAGTATACATTTGATGGCTTTTGATAAATGTGCATCCTATTTAATGTAAGCTCCTTTCAAGACCCTGAGAATTCCTGGTGCCCCGAAAGGTCCCTTGAAACATTTTTAAAAATGTGTTTATTTTTTCAATATATTTTTATGTTATTTTTAATTTTTAGTTCCTTTTCCCCTTTATCCCAAAAGTTCCTTGTATAACCCTCCGTCCCCCTATTTTTTAATTTTTGCAATTTTCATACAATATAATTCGATGGTATTTAGAGCCTCTCCCCAATCCACACTTCTTCCAATATCCCCACGCAATTTAATGTGCTCTCATATACGTGTGTGTGTGCGAGTGTGTGTGTGTGTGCGTGCGTGTGTGTGTGTGTGTGTGTGTGTGTGTAAAAGCTTATAGAGTCTAATTTGTCCCCAGTGTCCTTCTGTGGAGGTCCATCCACTAGGCCCATCAGTGGGTCCCATCCCCATCTTTTCCCCTCCCAGCAGCCACCAATTACTAAAATTTCCTTTAATTGAATTGGGACTGCTTGACCACGTCCCCATAGCTTTGCTGGGATTTTATCTGGTTTGAGTTTGCATTCTGTCACCATTGCTATGAGTTCATATGAGTAACTGATCAACTTTCTGGAAGACTCTGCTTCCTTGTGTTCATTCACCCCTCTGGCTCTTGCAATCTTTCCACCTTCTCTTCTGCAATGATCTCTGAGCACTGGGAGGCAGAGTTTGAATTAGGGGCCCTAATCAGGGATAGGCACGCTGTGGCCTCTTGTTCTTTGCATCTCAGCCAACTGCGGTTTCTATGTCAATCACCATCTGCTGTGTAAGGAAACTTCTCTGGTCAGAATTGAAAAATGCAGCCTATGGGTAGAGGTTGCATTGAGGATGTATCACTTAGAGTTAAGTGTCTCATTGAGACTTTATTCTCTGTTTGCCCAGTTCTGGAATTCTGTAATTGTCTTCATCTGTTGCAAAGCTAAACTTCTTTGATGAGTGGTGAGAGGAACACATGTCTGTAAATATGAGGATGCATATTTAGAAATGAGTAGGTCTAGAGATGTGGCAAAGGTGGGATTTTCTCTAGGATCTATGACTTCGCCATCCATGTGTATTTGGCTAAATTTACAGTACCACATGACTTTCTTCTTATTAACATATCTTAATCCCAATTAGACAACTCTTGATTACCCCCAAGAAATTCTGCTACTGTACCAGTAGATAGTTTTCTGGGCTAGTCATTATTGTTTATTAGGCTTCAGAGCTGGTTAGGACCATTTCTTTTCCCTTTGCAGCTTGTATAGTTTCCTCTGATACCATGAAAGTATTAGTGTTCAAGGAGGGGGTTTCCCGGTCAGATCCAGCTCCATTGCTCTAAGTCCTGTAGGTGAAGTATGGCCTATCTTCAGCAATAGGGTCTCAACTTCAAATTCTGGGTGGAAATCAAAGGCTGCAGCAATAAATTTTGCTATTTTGTGAGTGTCTTGAACTACCCTGACCAACAACTCAAAGGGAGTTTTCTCCTGCCTGGTATTGTGCTTTTTGTTGTATAGCCTTCACCTATACACAATGCACCTGCATATTTATATATGAGTAGGATTTTGAATTAATACTGTTCTCTCTGCTTTTTTTTATACCATCTAAGTGTTATTTACCCCTCCTCCCCTTGCATAACCCAACCATTGTTACTCCCTCCCTAGGACCCTCCCCTTTTTTCCCTTCCACCTTAATAACACCTATCACCTACTATCCTTCTCTCTCTAGCTCATTCTTCCACGTTATCTCATGGTTCCTTTCCATTTTCCTGGCTCCTGCAGTTATGTTAAGATACATCTAGCAACTAAGATCCATAAATGAGAGAGGCATATGTCACTTGTTTTTCCGAGTCTATATTAATTTCAATTAGTATAACAATTTCTAGTTCCACCTGTTTATCTGCAACTTTCATGATTTAATTTTTCTTCACTGCTTTGTATAACTCCATTGTATAAATGTATTTTACTTTCATTATCCATTCATCAGTTGAAGGACATTTAGGTTCATTGCATTTTTTTTTGAGAAGTTCATATATGAGTACTGTATTTGCATTATTCCAAACTCCAGGTCCCCTTCCAACACCTCCCACATCTGCCCCACTTTCTCTCAATTTCTTATCCTCTCTTTTGATTGAGGGACATTTGGGATATTTCCATTTCTTAGCCATTGTGAAAAGAATAGCAATAAACATGGGCTCAGCAATGATCTCTGTAGCTTTACTTTGAGGATATGCTCAGTAACTATATGCTATATCACATGGTAAAACTATGCTTAGATTTCTAAGAGTTCTCCACAGTCATTTCTATAGTGGTTACACTGGTTTACAGTCCCACCAGTAGTGTAAAAGCTTTCTCTTTCCCCACACCCTCTACAGAATTTGTTGTCATTTGTTTTCTTTATCTTAGCCATTCTGAATGGTAAGATGAAATATTAAGATAGTTTCAACTTGCATTTCCCTAATTACTGAGGATATTGAATACATTTTAAGGTATTTCAGACATTTTAATTTCTCTTTTTGAGAACTTTCTGCTTAGATCAAAACCCCAGTTTTTAATTAGGTCATATTTTCTTGATTCTTTGTTTTCTGAGTTCTCTGTATATTTTAGAAATTAATCCTCTCTCAGATGTATAGTGGGATGGTTCCCACTCTGTAGACCTTCTTTTCACTCACTTGGTGGTTTCCTTTGAATGTTTCAGTTTCATGAGGTCCCATTTGTGAATAGTTTAAGCATGTCAGGTTTCACATTGAGATTTGATGCATGTGGAGTTGACATTTTTGCAGTGCAATAGACATGAGTCTAATTTCATTCTTCTAACATGGAAATCCGGTTTTTCCCAGCACAATTTTTTTGGTGTCTCTCTTCCAGTGTACATCTTCATCATCTTTGTCCAGTATTGGGTGATTTGTAATGACTTGCACTTGTATTTGGGTTGTCTATTTTGTTTCTTTGATCTACATGTTTGTATTTGTGCCAGTATCATGTTGTTTTTATTAGTATAGATCTGTAATATAGTTTGATATCTGGTACACCTATCCCTCCAGTATTTCTCCTTTTGCTCAAGGTTACTGTGGCTCTCCAATGCCTTTTATGGTTCCATTTGAATTTCAAGATTTTTTTCCTATTTCTGTGAAAAATGTCATATGGATTTTAATTGGGCTTACAATGAATCTGTAATTGCTTTTGGTATGATGGTCATTCTCATTGTATTGATTCTCTCTGTCAGTCCATGAGCATCAGAGGTCTTTCCATCTCCTGTTTAATTTTCTTTCTTTTTTTTTTTTTTTTTTTTTTTTTTTTTTTTTTTTTTTTTTTTTTTTTTTTTGGTCTTTTCGAGACAGGGTCTCTCTCTGTAGCCCCAGCTGTCCTGGAACTTACTCTGTAGTCCAGGCTGGCCTTGAACTTACAAAGATCTACCTGCCTCCTTCTCCCAAGTGCTAGGATTAAAGGCGTGCGTCACCATGCCTGGCCATCCTGTTTAATTTTCTGTCTTCAAAGATTTAAAGTTTCCATTGAAGAGATCTTTAACATCTTTCATTAGATTTATTACCAGATATTTTACTTTTTATAGGCTACCGTGAATAGCAGTGTTAAAATGATCTCTTTTGTAGATTTTTTATACATACATAAATATATACCTATGTACGTACACATATCACCTGAGTTAGAGGATTTTCTTTCCCCCCCCCCTTTTTTTTTTGCTTAAAGTTAAACTGATCTCTTTTGTAGATTTTTTATACGTACATAAATATATACATATGTACATACACATATCACCTGAGTTAGGTGATTTTTTCTTTCTTTCTTTCTTTCTTTCTTTCTTTCTTTCTTTCTTTCTTTCTTTCTTTCTTTCTTTCTTTCTTTCTTTCTTTTTTGCTAAAAGATGTCATGTTTTCCTTAAGGAAGTTTTTGAAGGTTATTCCTTGGCAAGCCCAAACAACCATCAATCTTGCCCTTGTGCTCCACAATGGGGTCTTTCCCTACCATGGTCACCCAAATGAGGTCCAGTAAGCACGCATCCTGTCTTCATCTTCCTGTACTGGCCTCCATGATACAGCCTGGGTAGTCCAACAATGGCAGTCTATAATCTGAAGAGGCTGAAATCTCAGTAGCTGCTCAGTCTACATGCTAGATATCTCAGGAGTCCCTACCTGGCATTGAAGGTTTGGAGGTTTCTTGGAGAGACATGAGTCTTCAATTCATATTGGAGGGTTAAAAAGCTTTGTCTCATGTCTTTGAAGAATGGCAAAAGCAGTGGAAGCCACAGAGTAGGTGCATTTGCCAGTAAGAATTGAAGACAGGCAAAACAACAATGGTCTCTTTTTTTCTTTTTGTCTTTTTACTAAGATCTCAAGTTTTATAACTGAAGTATAATTTCTCAAGTCTTACTGATTATTTAGTTCTGGTTTTACTTTCCTTTTGGATGCTTAAGGCCACACAGTTAGCCCAGATTAATCATGGTTTTTGTTTTCTCAAGGTCAGTTGAGGATCTGGTCCTCAGGGATCACTTGGAGTTTTTTTGGGGGGAGGGGTGGGAGCCCTGGCTCCTTTCAGCTTTTCATTTACCAGTTCCATCCACTCAAGGACAAAATCGGGTCTTGCTAGACCAGGCTTCCCTTTTTGAAGCATGAGCAGACTTTCCTGTTTATAGACTGGATAGTGGTTGAAATCTCATTAGTGGCTCTCCAAGACCTCCCTACATAGGAAGGCTGGTGATTCACATTTGCAGGACATTTTAAGAGATGCCCCCATGCATAGTCCCCTAAGACATAGTTGACCTCTGCGGGCAAGGAACAAAGTTATCCCTTAGGTCCCTCAGCCACCTTGGCCGGCAACCACCCAGAAAGGTTAAGTTACACCAGCCTGATTCATCGCACCTATGTTAAAACTGTATCTTCAGAAAACAAACTATGTTATTTCCATATTATATTTCTTGATTTGCCTTTTTCCATTTTAATTTTATATTACTCTAAAAGATGCATACATACCCACCATCATATACCAAAAATCCAAAGTCTGAAAATAAATGGTAGGTTAGTTCTAGAACTGGTCTAGGGATTCACAATATAACAGCACAGTTGTTTTCAGATTACAAGGAAAATAATATTAATGTTGCTCAGTTTGCCTTTTGACTAGGTACTTGATACTAGCAGCCACAGATGAGGTTTACTATTTGTCTTTTGTTTTTCTGGGATTGTGTTACTTTGCTTAACATAAAATCTAGTTCCATCGATTTATCTGCAGATTTCATGATGTCATATTTCTTTACCACTGCATAGAATTCCATTGTGTAGATGGACCACATTTTCTCTATCCACTCATCGGTTTAGGGGCACTTGGGTTGGTTCCAGCTCTTCGCTATTGTGAAGAGAGCTGCAATAAACCTGGCTATACATGTATCTCTGTGGTAGGATGAGTCTTGTGGATATATACCAAGAAGTGGTATGACTGGGTCAGGTGGTAGGCTCATTTTGAGTCTTTTTAAGGGTTCCCCACACTGCTTTCCATAGTGGTTGTACAAGTTTGCATTCCCACCAGCAGTGGATGAGTGTTCCCCTTTCCCCACAACCTTTCCCATACTTGGTATCATTTGTTTTCTTGATCCTAGACAGCCTTATCAGAGTGAAATGATATCTTAAAGTGGTTTTAATTTGCATTTTCTTAATTATTAGCAATGTTGAACACTTCTTAAGATGGTTCTCAGCCATCTCTATGTCCTCACTTGTAAAGTCTTTGTTCAGCTCTTTACTCCATCTTTTGAGTGAGTAATTTGTTTTCTTCTTTGTTTTTTGAGTAGTTTATATATTCTGGAAGTTAATGTTCTGTCATGTGTATTAGCAGTGAAGGTTTCCTCCCACTCTGTGGGTTTTCTCTAACTTTTGAGTTTAGTAAGGTCCCACTTGTCAATTGTCAACCTTATTTTCTGTACAGCTGCTGTCTGATTTAGAAACATTTCCTATGCCTATGTTTTGTAGGTTGCTGCCAGCCTTTTCTTCTATCACCTTCAGAGTTTTGGGTTTCACATTGAGGTCTTTGGTCCATTTGAGGTTGATTTTTGTACAGGGTGAGAGGTAGGGATTTAATTTTAATCATCTACAAGTGGTGATCCAGTTTTGCCAATGCTATTTGCTGAAGATGCTGTCTTTCCTCCATTGAGTTTTTTTGGCCCCTTTGTCAAATATGAGGTGGCTGAAATTGTATGTGGTCAAGTTTGGATCTTCAGTTTTGTTCCATTCATCAACGGGTCTGTTTTTATGCCAGTACCAAGCTGTTTTTATGACTAGAGCCCTGTAGTATAGTTTGAAGTCTGGTTTAGAGATCCCCTGTATTACTCTTTTCACTCAGGGTTGTTTTGGCTATTTGGAGTAATTTATTTTTCCATATGAAATTAAGGATTTTTTTCCAAGCTTGTGAAGAAATCCTTGGGGATTTTAATTGGGATTGCATTGAATGTGTATATTAATTTGGGTGGACTGGTCATTTTTACTATATTAATTTTTCCAGTCCATGAGCATGGAAGGTCTTTCCATCTTCTGATGTCTTCTTCAATTTCCTTTTGGTCTGGCAGAAGCCACCAGCCTCTGTGCATAGCAGGCCAAAATCCGGGTAGTGATTTTTTGTAAATTGATTTTGTATCCCACCATTTTACTGAAAGTATTAATTATTTCAAGAATATTTCTTATGGCTTGAGATCTATTATGTATAATATCATATGCAAATAGTGATTAAATTGTTCAATTAGTACTCCTTTGATTTCCTTCTCTTGGCTTTGCTCTTCTTAAGGTTTCAAACACTATATTGAAAAGATGTGGGGATAGTGGAACTTTATTGTCTTATTCATGTTTGTAATCAGAATGTTTTCAGTTTTCCTCCATTTGGAATGATGTTGACTCTGAGTTTTTCCTATGTAGCCTTAATTATGCTGCAGTATGTTGTCTCTAGTCTGGACAATTCCCTCTAGGATGAAGGAATGTTAGATTTCTGTCAAAGGTCTTTTGTGTATCTATTGAGATGGTTGTGATTTTTGTTTTTAAGTATATTTATATTATGTAAATATACTTAAAGGCAAAAATTATGAATTTATTGCATCTCTGGAATATAGCCAACTTGATCATTTGATATATGCTTATATGCTGTTTGCAGATATTTTGTTGAGAATTTTGCATCTATATTCATTAGAAAGACTGGTTTCTTCTTTAATTTTTTGTTGTGTCTTTATCTAGTTTGGGTTTAGAGCAATACTTCCTTCATGCAAAGAGTTTAGTATTTCTCCCCGTTTCTATCATTTTATTAATTTTTACAATGCTTGTTGTAGTTATTTGAGGTTCTGTTAAAATTCTGCTGTAACTACATATGAATCTGAGCTTATTTCATCAGGAAGCTTTATAATACTGTTTAAATTTCATTTATTATAGGTCTGTTTAAGTTGTTGATTTCTTGTTGGTTTAATTTCTGTAGTTCTATTGAATCTAGAAATTCATTCATTCTTTTAGATTTTGTAGTTTACTGAAGTATAGGGTTTTAAAGTATTCCTTTATAATATTCTTTGGGTTTGATCTTTCTTTCTTTGGTTAGCTGAGCTAAGGGTCTGCCTATTTTTTTTTTTTTAATCTTTTCAAAGAACCAGCTCTTAGATTCATTGGTTATTTGTATTATTTCTATATTTTATTTATTCCTGCTCAGATTTTTATTTCTTCCTCTCATCTACTATGTTTGGGCTTGGTTTGTTCTTATCATCATTCAGTAGTATACTGTTTAATTTACATGAGTTTGTGCAGTTATTAGAGCTTCTTTTGTTGTTTGAGTTTAAGCTTTATTGCATTGAGATCTGATGAGATACATGGAGTTATACCAATTCTTTTTTAATTTTATTTATTTTTTTTTGTATGTGTATGAATGTAGGTCTGCATGTAGGTCTGTGCACCCGTGTTGTGCAATGCTGCTGAGGTCAGAGAGGGTGTTGGCTTCCCCTGGAATTGGAGTTAAAGACGATTCTCATCTGCCATGTGGGTGCTGGGGATCGAACCTGGGTCCTCTGCAAGAGCAGTCATTGCTCTTAACCGCTAGACGATCTCTCCAGTCCCCAATCAATTCTTTTCTATTTGTGAGGTTTGTTTTGTGCTCCAGTATGTGGTCTATTTTAGGGAAACTTAAATAGGGCTGCTGAGTAGAATGAGTATTCTTTGGTGCGTGGGCAGATATCCTCTACATGTCTATTAGATCCATTTGATGTCTGATATCATTTAATTCAGATGCTTTGTTTATCTTTGTCCAGATGACTTTTCTTTTTGAGAAAGTAGGGTACTGAAATCACCTACTATTATTCAGTTAGGGTTAATCTGTATTCTGAAGTCCATTAGTATTCTTTTTATGAAATTGGGTGCACCAGAGTTTGGTGCCTATATGTTCATTATTGTGATGTCTTCTTGCTTGTTCCCTTGATCATAATGAAGTGATCTCCTTTATCAGTCTGATTAATTTTAGTTTGAAGCTTATTTTGTCAGCTATTAGGATAGCAATGACTGCTTGTTTCATGGTTCCATTTGCTTCAAATATTTTTTTCTACCTTTTCACTGTGAGGCAGTACCTGTCTTTGAAGGTATGATTTGTAGTTTCTTGTAGAAAACAAAAAGATGTGGGTTGGGTAATGTCATTTTATTTTCCGTGTGTGTTCTTGTTTCTATTTTGTTTGTGTAATTATTCTTCATTTGTTTACTTTTTGTAGCCTCTTGGATATATTTATGTCCTTCTTCAGTCTGTCCTTGTGTCTAGTATTTTCCTTAGGGCTAGTTTGGTAGGCATGCATTCTTTTTTTAATTAATTAATTAATTAGTTAATTAATTAATTAATTTATGTGTATGAATGTATTGTCTGCATGTAGGTTTGTGCACCCATGTCGTGCAGTGCCGCAAAGCTCAGAAGACAGTGTCGGATTCCCCTGGAACTGGAGTTCTCCTGGAATTGGAGTTTCAGACGGTTCTCAGCCGCCATGTGGGTGCTGGGGATCGAACCCAGGTCCTCTGCAGGAGCAGTTGGCGCTCTTAACCACTAGGCCATCTCTCCAGCCCCCGGCATGCATTCTTTTAGCCCGTATATATTGCGGAAGATTATTCTTTCTCCTTCAACTGTTATAGACAGTTTGGGGGGGTAAAGTAATCTGAGTTGGCTTCTTTGATCTTTTAGTACTTGGAGTACTTTGTTACAGGCTCTTCTGGATTTGTATTTTGCATTGAAAAGTCAGATTTCATTCTTATTTTCTTCTGTTTCTTTTTTTAATTTTTAAAATTTTTTTATTCGTTTATTATTTCTTTAGGGGATTCACAATATAAGAGCACAGTTGTTTTCAGATCACATTGGCGTTGCTCAGTTTACCATACAGTTAGGTAATTGGTGCTAGCATCCACAGATGAGGGATACCATTCGTCCTTTGTTTTTCTGGGACTGTATTACTTCACTCAGCATGATAGCTTCTAGCTTGAGCCATTTACCTGCAAAGCTCATGATGTCATCTTTTCTTTACCGCTGCATAGAACTCCATTGTGTAGATGTACCACATTTTCTCTATCCACTCGTCAGTTGAGGGGCACTTGGGTTAGTTCCAGCTCCTTGCTATTGTGAAGAAAGCTGCAATAAACATGGCTGTGCATGTATCTCTGTAGTAAGATGAGTCTTGTGGTTGGTTCTGCTGTTTCCTTATATGTAACTTCTTTTTCCTTTGCAGATTTCACTCTTCTCTTTGTTCTGTATATTTAGTGTTTTTATTATGATATGCTGTGGGAAGTTTCTTTTCTGGTCATATTTATTTGATGCCCTGTGTTTTTCTTATGTATCTATGACATGTCTTTTGTTAATTTAGAAAAGTTTTTTTCTATAATATTGTTACCATTGACCTGCAAATCTTCTCATTCTTCTATGCATATAATTTGTAGTTTAGGTATTTTCATGGGGTCCCACAGCTTCTGCCCATTCCACTCCATTCACAACTTTCACAAATGGAGTCATTTAGAGTGTCCTTTCATAGAAATGGATTAACATGTATTTGGTAAGTTGCTTCATTTGATTGTTCAAGAGTGCCATTTTTTTCACAGTTTATTTATTTTCTTCTTGATGGACTCTTGTGTGTTTCTTGATTTTGCAAATTGTCAGTGAAGTTTCTAAGTATGAATATTTTGGGTCAACCCATGTTTTTATTTCTCTTATGTAATATTTAAAAGAAAGGAATTGTGGGGCATAGTGTAAATGTACATTTCATTGTATAAAAATGGAAATATCATCCTAAAATTAGAAGTGTAAATGAATCTCATAACTCTCATAACAGCTCCTGGTCTCTAAGATGTTTCAATTTTTCTCATTCTGGTGAGTATATCATATTTTGATATGAACTGGCATTTTCCTGATAATTTATGAGAGTTGTCATTGTCTTCAAGTGTTTGCTTAATATTATTTGTATTTTGAATTGCACGATTAAATTTGCATTGGAATAATTATGTATTTATATTGGATACCTCTTATTTGTCAGATATGTGTTTTACAACATCTCCCCTAACAAGATTTGTTTATTGATTTCTTTAATAACATATGTGAAGAATAGTCATTTAAAATATAATAATATTAAGCATAGTGATTTTATAAAAAGATTGTTCTTCTGTAACTTGAGAAGCATGCCATATGTCATAAAGAAATTCTCCTATTTCTCTTTTAGCAATGTTTTGTTTTGGATTGTTATGGTTTTAGTTTTTATATTTGGAACTAAAATCTACCTTGAAATATGTTTTATTTGGTGAGACAAAACTCTGTGGTTTATATAGGCGGGCTCTCAAATTACCTTATATTATATTGTATAGTACAAACGAATGAACAAACAAACAAACGAACAAAAAACCTGAATCCCTTCAAAACACCTCAATATTTATTTCTTCTTTAAGAATATACATTTACTACCTCTTATCAATTTTTTTTGCAAAATCTCTGACTATGGTCAGATGCTCATATTTAAGGCAGACATTTATGTATTCCATAAACGTTTATTGATAACATACGTGGTGGACTGTATTGTGACAGACACTATAGATAAGGAAAGGATTAACGTCCCCTGTGGTAGCCTATAGATCAGTGTACAGAGGGACACAGATAAATAGACATTTGAAATACAAGTGGAAAAGAAATAAAATGTACGTGTTATAAGGACTCATGAAAAATACTCAGAAGTGTTCTAAAAGTAGTATTCTTTTTGCATCTTTTTCTCAGTCTTTTATAACCTTTTCGGTGCACAGGTTTACTGTTTTGGTCAGTTCTTTGAATAGGTTTTTCTCTCTTTTTTGTTCCCATTTGATTTTATATTACTCCAAAATATGCATACATACACTCCACATATAAATCAAAGTTACAAAATCTGAAAATAAACTATAGGTTAATTCCAAAGCACATTTAGAGATTTGCATTTTAACAGTAAGTAGAGTTGCATGCATGTAAAAAGAAGTATAACTTTACATTCTCTCTTTTCTTTTAGAATATGAATATTAGTATTCCTATATGATAGAACACACCATAGGATTACATAAGAATAAATTATGAATGGTTGTAACATGTATCAATAAAAAGAGAAAATATTATTTTACAAAATATTTTTAACTGTTAAATATAATCCCCCCCCCCTTTTTTTTTTACCAAAAGATGTCATGTTTTCCCCAAGGAAGTGCTTGAAGGTTCCTCCTAGGCAAACCCAAACAACCATCAATCCTGCTCCCCGTGCTCCACACTGGGTCCCTCCCCCACATGGTCACCCAAATGAGGTCCAGCAAGCATGTGTACTGTCTTGATCTTCCTGCACTGGCGTCCATGACACAGCATGGATAGTCAAACAAAGGCAGTCTACTCTCTGAAGAGGCTGAAATCCCAGTAGCCACTCAGTCCACATACTGGGCATCTCCGTAGTCCTCATCTGGCATTGGAGGTTTGAAGGATTCTCAAGTTTTATATCTGAAATACAATTTCTCAGACCTTATTGATTATTTATTTCCTGTTATACTTTCCTTTTTGGATGCTTAAGGCCACACGGTCAGCCCAGATTAACCAAGGTTTCTGTTTTCTCAAGGTCAGTTGAGGATCTGGTCCTCAAGGGTCACTCGGGGTTTTTTTTTTTTGGGGGGAGGGGTAGCCCCAGGCTCCTTTTGGTTTTTCAACCACCATTTCCATCTATTCAAGGACACAGTTAGGTCTTGCTAGACCAGGCTTCTCTCTTTGAAGCATGAGCAGACTTTCCTTAAAAGTAGTATTCTTATAAGGCTGTCATACATTTGACAAGGAGAAGTGCTCATATGTAACATCTGGCTCTTAAAATCTTTCTGTCCCCCTTCCATAATCATGAGCACTCTGGAGTCTCTTTTTCTCAGCAGCATTCACCAGTTGTTGGTCTCTGTGTTAACTGCCATCTCATGCAACAAGAAGCTTCTTTGGTGAGAGTTGAGAGAGCAAATCTAAGAGTATAACAATAAGTCATTATGAATCAGTATATTATTTCTATTTAGCATAATGATAGTAGTAGGTAGACTATCTAGTATTAGACTCTATGGACTGTGAGCTGTCTATCCACAGATTCTTGGCTCTGCTAACAATGTTAGGTATGGACTTCATTTTTTGAAATAGACAATAAATACAATTAGAAGATGATTTGTTACTCTCATTATACTCACGCCACGATTGCACAGGTAGGCATATTTTACCTAGTCAATTATGTATAGTTGAACCCGCAGAGTTTATGACAGAATGACAGCATGTACAAGATTTGTACAAACTGAAGACAAGCAAAAGCCCAGCAGGAATGGAGGAACCCTAACCGAGGATTTGTTGGCATTTGATAAATGTTGGGAGAAGAGAGTCAATTTTCATTATTGGTGTGATGCCTGCAGGTTGACCAGAAGCCAAGGGATAGACCAACCCTTCACAGCAATCAGAAAATAGAATAGATTTGATAAGTGTTTCTAAAAGACAAATAAGCCTTAAAAAAGGACAAATGACAATAGAAGACATGAAGTGGAGGTGATCGTGGGGAGTGGAGAGAGAGGGAGTCTGAAAATGATCAAAATATATTGTAGGGAATTCTTGAATCAACAAAATTAGTTTTAAAAAGAATAAGTACAAAAATTTAAATGTCCAAAAGGGATGAACAAGACTTTTGTTTGAAAATTTGTTGCAAAAAAATGTGAATTAAAATGAATGCATACATCTCTAGTATAAGGGACAATATGATTTTTAAAGATATTTCAAGAAGGCAGAATAGCAAAAAATTGTTTTACATAGATTACATGAGTGTATATATGGAAAATTTATTGTGGAAGTAGTATCAGATTAAGTCATGGGGTTGTCTTTTAATTTTTTTATTTAACAAATATTTGAGTTTGTTAAGAATTTCAAGTAAAATTCATTTAGCTCCTTAGTACTGTTCCATGTGGGAAGGAAGTAATTATATCTCCATTATAGCATTTAGTGTTCTTGATAACAGGGTTTTTTTCCTAAATTTTATTCCTAGGCAATTTCATACATGTATATTCTGGTCGCACACTTCTCTCTATTCTCTTATCTTCCACCCATTCTATTTCCATGCTTCCCTTCCACCAAGGTCCCCAAAATTTTCATGTCTTTTTTGTTTACATTTTGTGTTTGCCTTTTGACCTATCAGGTTTAACCAGAGCTGCTTATGCAGACATGGCTGTGTCATTGTCTACTGAAGCATGAGTAACTTACAAGTGACTATATCATTAAATACTTCCTCTTCTACAGCAGCTTTCCATAGCCATTAGCTCTACTGGGTGGATGGGACATCCTGAGCCCCCTGGAGCATCTGTGGCTGATTGTTTACTGTCTCAATCTTTCACAAGCTCTATACTGGGAATTGAAGCTATTATGAGTTCATAAGAGCTTGGGCCTATGTCATTCCTGAATATGATATTACACAGCCCTCCTTCCTATCAGCTAGGTTTACTAGCTTTCAGTCCCCTTTTTAGTGATGCCCTCTGAGCCTTGGAAAGGGTGATGTGGATTTCTTAATGAGGCCTAAGCACTGAACAGTTACCAGTTCTCAGCATGCTGACTAGATGTGGGTCTCTGCATTAACTACTGGTCTCTGAAAAGAGCTTCTTTTATCAGTGCTGAAGGCACCACTAGTCTGTGGGTATAAACATAAACAATTAAGAGTCTGTTTGACAACACGTCCATTTAGCTAAAAAACAATAGTGTGTTCACAAATGATCTTTGAAACAAAATGAACTAAATTCTCCAGGTTAGGATAATTACTACAGTTATAATTGAAAGAAGTGTGTGACTTTAACATTTTTACCAACAAAAAACATTTTGTAACATATATGGATCACGAAAATTTTATGATGTCCATAAGGTATAAAAGGTGAAAAATGACTTTAGAAGCAAAATCTCAAGAAGCATTTAAGAATGAGAAATAATTTACTTTGAGTAAGACTAATATGAAATGAGACTGGGCTTCAGTAATGTTCAAACAATAGAATGCATGCAATAAATGGAGGGCTGTGTAAGCAAGTTAAGCATTTGAGTTTATTTGGTTACGATAGAAACCATTCTTCGCTTTTTTGCTGGAAATATAGGAGCATGCAGTCTACATAAAAACTAGATAGGGGACCACATCAACAGAGTTATAAGGAACAATTCCAAGAAGACTAATTTCCAAAGGAATTGGTTATTAATCTGGTCATCTTCAATGCCATTGAGAAGCTGAGAAATATGGAGAAAATAGCCAACATTATAGTTGGCAGTTTGTCTTTATTTTAATAACTGTCGAAGAACCATTTCAGCTGAGTGATGAAGGCTGAAGTCAGATTTTAAGGGATTTACAATGGTTTAGGGGTGGAAACTAAACACCACAAATACCATTTACTTGAAACAAGTTGGCTGGTGAAAATAAAAGTAAGGAGGGAGATGTGATAATTGCTAGAATTGGGGTCAGAATTAGAATTTCTAGGAATGGCAGTATTTATGGATTGAGGAGACAGAAAGTGGGGTAATTGGTGATAAGGACTGATATTTCCTGGGGGGTGGATCTTAATGAGGATAGAAAAAAGCAAACAAAGACTTTTGATGTAAGAGTTGCCCACTGGAAGATCCATGACAGGAAAAAAAGAAGGAAAATAATAAATGAAGACAAAACAAAACAAAACTAAAGGCCAAGAAGGAAAGCACAATAAATGAAGACAAAACAATAAAAATGCAAATTAAGGACAAAGAATTTGAAGAAATTCATAGAATAGGAAACACTTCATAAGTCAGAAGCAAGACAATTAAGAAGGAGAAAATACACAGAACTCAATATAAATAAGTGAAAAGTGCTTTGAAATGGACTTTGTGGTAAATGTGTTTGAGGGGTTTATTAGACTTCTTTTGCTGTGTACTAGATACCACAAATTTAGTGACTCAATATGACACCCATTTATTCTTTTGTAGTTTCCATGGAGCAGGAGTAGTTGCTAGTTAATCGAGAGCCTCTATTTGGGGGCTCACAGGACCACAATCAGGCTATGCTTTCAGCTGGAGCATACCTAGGGAGAACCCATTGCTCTTAGCCAGGGTCTGATTACAAACTGCCTCACCACTAGAGTGTGCATCACCACATTTTCTCTGACTCTAGGTATAGTACTTTTTGTTTTCCCAGATATAGGAGTCAAATTTTTAAATAGCATTCAAGAACTTCAAGGAAAGGTCACCTACCCAAACCATCTGGCTTTAGATCTCACCATTCCCTACTACCAAATTCATAATCGGGCTTCTGCAAGCAGCTTGTATGAGTGCATATCATGATTTATTTCACATAGCTTCCTCAGCCTGCCTATCTAGAATTATTTTTATCAGTGGTCCCTTAATTAAATCTGTATGTCAGGAGTTCAAGGCTTACCTATCTCTCTTAGTTTGAATAAAGATCCAATATTTTTGTATTTTTACAGCCTGCTGATCATATCATCACAAATCTCTAACAAGGTTAATAATATGCATGGAATATATATATATATAATTCTGATATAGGCTGTAGAATAACTTTTTCTAAAATGATAGTAATAGAAAAGGACTTAAGCAAAATTCATAAAAAGAATGTTACCATAGTAAAAGAACTAACATATTTAAAAAAATATCCTATTCGAAACTCTAGAAATAATGGTAGTATAATAATTGTAATTCTCGGGGCTGGAGAGATGGCCTAGCGGTTAAGAGCCCCGACCGCTCTTACAGAGGACCCGGGTTCGATCCCCAGCACCCACATGGCGGCCAAAAACCGTCTGAAACTCCAATTCCAGGAGAACTCCAGTTCCAGGGGGAATCTGAGACCCTCTTCTGACCTCCGCGGCATTGCACGACACGGGTGCACAAACCTGCATGCAGACAGTACATTGATACACATACAGAAATAAATTAAAAAAAAAATTAAAAAAAAATAATAATTGTAATTCTCATCCATTAAAATTTATATAGAGAGAGTTAGCTCCATCCCTCTCCATATATCTCCTCCTATACAGCTTTCATATTCTTGTTCCCCTTTTCTCCTTCATATCTATTAGTAAAGACATTTGGGAAAGCCATATGGAATCCAACTACTGTAGAATCTTCTTAAAGTATATGCATATACATTTATAAAATGAGCTTAAATGGATTTGTCTTATGATGGTGGGGGGGCAGTGTCTCTCTCTGATACCATAGGCTATTAAGTTAAAAAGCCAAGTAGCTCTTTTGGGTTGTTGATCAACTAGATCCCATAAATCCCCACCAAATATTACAGGATATTGCCAATTCTTTTGGTTATTTTACAGAACTTGATGGTAAGACCGTATTGCTAAAGATGCAACATATTTGAATTTGAGGACTTGGAGAAATCGAACTAGTACTGACATGGAAGTTTCTTCCATACGGGCTAGCTTTCATGATGCTAGAAGTTTCTATTCATGCTACCAGGAGAGAAAAATAATCAAACTTCTTAGCCAGCTTGGAACCCTACGAATTCATAGTGGCTATAAGTGCCTTTGTCAGACCTGTACAAGATGAACCCAGCCAAGATCCCAGCACGGGTGGGGAGGGACTAATGGAGTTATTTAGCTGAGGCATTATTGGAAATTGTTGGCTGCTAGGGGAAGGGAAAGTTAGTTTTCTTCAGGGATTTGGCCTCTGACAAGCCACCCATACTCTAGTATAAAGTCTCACATCTATACAGGAAGCACCAAGGAGACTTAATGGGTTTAAAAACAGAGCACATGAAGTTAAGAAGGAAAAGTGGTAGGGAGGATAAGGGAGAAACTATAGAAGAAGGAACTGGGTATGCATTTGATCAAAACACATTGTATGAGATCTCTGGAGACCAGCTCAGGCAAGCACAGGTGCCGGGGTGCAGGCTAAAGAGCCCACCCACAGTAGGTCATCCCCCCTCCCCACCAACTGAGATTACGAAGGCATCTGAAGGAGGCAAGAAAAGCAAGCCTTCAACACAGTGAAGAGGCATTTAGGACCTACATTGGAATGCAGGCAAGGAGAAGCTCACATGCCAGGAACACAAAGAAGAGACAACACAGGAAAGGGAGGAAAGGGGCAGGATAATCCCCCATCAAGCTCTACCAACTCTTTGGAAGATTCCTACAGTGGGATCCCCATGGGGATGGCCCAGGACACAGATATCAGAAACAAAATTGGGAACATATTTAAAGAACTACAAGATTATAAAGAGCAAATCAAAGAACTAAGAAAAGAGAATGAAGAACTCAAGAAGGACCTAGAGAGAGAGAATGACAAACTCCAGAAGGAACTGGAAACACTGAAAAGATCCCATGCTGAAAAAGATAAGGAAACCAGCAAAGCAAAGAACTACAGGGAAGAGATTGAGAAGCTCCAAAAAGAAGTAGAAATACTAAAGAAATCAGAAGAGGAAATGAAAAAGGAAATAAAACACTCATCCAATCAAGAGGAAAGGAGTGGAGAAAGCCTCAGAACCAGAATGGAGGAAGCAGAACAAAGAATATCAGACCTGGAAGAGAACACAGAACAACTAAAAACCTCAAAGAAAGATTATGAAAAATTTAAAAATACACAAAAGTGGAACAACCAGGAACTGTGGGACACTATGAAAAGATCGAACCTCTGCATCATAGGAGTAGAGGAAGGAGAAGAATCCCAAGAGAATGGTATTGATCAGATCTTCAACAGAATAATAGATGAAAACTTCCCCAAACTAAAAAAGGACAAACCAATACCAATACAAGAAGCACATAGAACTCCAAACAGACAAGATCAGAAAAGAAATTCTCCACGCCACATCATAGTTAAAATGCTAGACACCCAAAACAAAGACAAAATCCTTAAAGCCACAAGAGAAAAACAACAAGTGACCTATAAGGGGAAACCTATCAGAATTACAACTGACTTCTCAATTCAAACTAAGAAAGCAAGAAGAACCTGGAGCAAAGCATTCCCAGTGTTAAAGGACAATAGATGCCAACCCAGGTTACTATACCCAGCAAAAATGTCGATTATAATTGAAGGAGAGAGAAAAACCTTCCGTGACATAAACAAGTTGAAAGAATACATGTCCGGAAGACCAACCCTTCAGAGAATACTTGAAGCAATTCAAAGGACAGAAGAAAAGAGCAACCATCCCCAGCTGCCTAGAAAGAAAAATCAATAAAAGCATAACTGCAGAAGTAGAAACCTAAACCTATACTGCAAATGGATAACAAGGCAAAAAGAAGGAACACAGACCTATCAGTCATAACCTTAAATATTAAGGGACTAAATTCCCCAATCAAAAGACATAGACTGGGATACTGGATTAGGAAACAGAATAAATCCATATGCTGTCTACAAAAAACACATCTTACCTTCAAGGACAGACATCACCTTAAAGTGAAAGGATGGAAAAATATTCTAAGCAAATGGTACCAAAAAGAAAGAAGGTGTTGTTATTTTAATATCAGACAAAATAGACTTCAAAGTAAAAGAAATTAGAAGAGACAAAGAAGACCATTACATCTTTATCAAAGTAACAATTCACCAAGAAGATTTCTCAATCATAAATATATATGCCCCAAACTCTGGTGAACCAAACTTTATAAAGACTATTCTCCGGGACCACAAGTCACACACTAACCCCAGTACACTCATAGTAGGGGACTTCAATACCCCAATGAGTCCTTTGGATAGGTCAATAGGACAAAGAATATACAGAGAGACATCTGAACTGAATGATATGATACACCAAATGGACCTCATAGACCTCTACTGAATATTCCACCCTAATACCAGAGAATACACTTTCTACTCCATTCTAGCACCCCATTCTCCAAAATCAACCACATACTGGGACACAGAAGAAACCTCCACAAATACAAAAACATTGAAATAATTTCATGCATTCTATCAGACTGCAGTGCAATAAACCTCAACACCAAGACTAGGATAAGCCCTACTGCCTACAAAATCATATGGAGACTAAACAATACACTCTTGAATAATGAATGGGTCAAGGAAGAGATAAAGAAAGAAATAAAAGCATTCCTGGAACTGAATGACGATGACAATACAATACAACAAAACCTATGGGATACCTTAAAAGCAGTCCTAAGAGGGAAGTTTATAGCCCTGGGTGCCTACATTAGAAAAACAGAAAGAGCACAATTGAATGATCTAACACTACAACTAAAAGCACTTGAGAGGCAACAACAGATGAACCCTAAATGCAACAGACAGGAAGAAGGAACAAAAATCAGAGCAGAAATCAATGAAATAGAAACAAAGAAAACAATACAAAAGATCAACGAATCCAAAAGTTGGTTCTTTGAAAGAATAAACAAGATAGACAGACCTCTAGCCTAGTTAACCAAAGAAAGAAGGAACAACTCCAAATAAATACACTCCATGATGAAAAGGGAAATATCACAATAGACAAGGAAAAGATCCAGAAAAACCATACGGGAATATTACAAGAACCTATACTCTACCAAGTTTGAAAACCTAGAAGAAATGGATGAATATCTGAAATCCTGGGAATCACCAAAGCTCGACCAAGAAGAGATCGGCAACTTAAACAGACCCATAACATATGAAGAAATAGAGGATGTAGTAAGAAACCTCCCAACTAAAAAAAGCTCAGGCCCAGATGGTTTCATGGAAGAATTCTATAAAACATTTCAAAAAGACCTACAACCATTATTACTGAAAATGTTTAGAAGGATACAATCAGAAGGAATTCTCCCAAATTCCTTCTATGAAGCCAGCATCACTCTATTACCCAAACCAGGAAAAGATACAATTAAAATGGAGAATTATAGACCCATCTCCCTAATGAACACATATGCCAAAATTCTAAACAGGATACTGGCAAATCGCATACAGACCCACATCAAGGTCATCCATCATGACCAAGTTGGATTCATACCAGAGATGCAGGGATGGTTCAACATACGAAAATCAATAAACATCATCAAACACATAAACGGAATCAAAGACAAAAACCACACCATCATCTCAATTGATGCTGAAAAAGCCTTTGACAAAATCCAGCATCCCTTCATGCTTAAAGTCCTAGAAGGAATTGGATTGGAGGGATCATTCCTCAATGTAATCAAAGCCATATACAGGAAACCCACAGCCAATATCATCCTAAATGGGGAAATGACGGAAACATTCCCTTTAAAGGTAGGAACTCGGCAAGGCTGCCCCCTATCACCACTCCTCTTCAATATAGTGCTTGAAACACTTGCTAGAGCAATAAGGCAAGAAAAGGATATTAAAGGAGTACTAATTGGAAAAGAGGAAGTCAAACTATCCCTATTTGCTGATGATATGATTGTTTACTTAAGAGATGCAAAAAACTCCACCAGAAAACTCCTAGAAACGATTAACAGCTTCAGCAAAGTGGCAGGATACAAAATTAACCTTAGAAAATCAATGGCCTTTCTTTACACCAAGAACAAGCAACTGGAGAAAGAATTCAAAGAGACCTTCCCACTCACAATAGCCTCAAAAACAATAAGATACCTAGGAACAAACCTAACCAAAGACACCAAAGACCTCTACAACAAAAATTTTAAACCCTTAAAGAAAGAAATTGAAGAAGACCTCAGAAGATGGAAAAACCTCCCATGCTCATGGATTGGGAAAATTAACATTGTAAAAATGTCCATTTTACCAAAACTCTTGTATAGATTTAATGCAATCCCAATCAAAATCCCCAAGAGTTTCTTCACAGGCTTGGAAACAAAAGTTCTTAAATTCATTTGGAGAAACAAAAGACCCCGAATAGCCAAATCAATCCTGAGTGAAAAGAGCTACACAGGAGGGATCTCTATACCAGATTTTAAACTATACTACAGGGCTATAGTCATAAAAACAGCCTGGTACTGGCACAAAAACAGACCTGTTGACCAATGGAACAAAACCGAAGATCCAAATCTGAGCACATACAATTTCAGCCATCTCATATTTGACAAGGGGGCCAAGAAACCACAATGGAGAAAAGACAGCATCTTCAGCAAGTGGTGTTGGCAAAACTGGATCACCACTTGTAGAAGAATGAAATTAAACCCCTACCTCTCACCCTGTACAAAAGTCAACTCCAGATGGATTAAAGACCTCAACGTGAAACCCCAAACTCTGAAGGTGATAGAAGAAAAAGTTGGCAGCAGACTACAAGACATAGGCGTAGGAAAAGACTTCCTAAATCAGACAGCAGCTGCACAAGAATTAAGGTCGACAATTGACAAATGGGACCTCATCAAACTCAAAAGCTTCTGTACATCAAAAGAAACAATCAAGGAAGTGAAGAGAAATCCCACAGAGTGGGAGGAAACCTTCACTGCAGATACATCTGACAAAGCATTGATTTCCAGAATATATAAACTACTCAAAAAACAAAGAAAAAAGAAAACAAACGACCCGCTCAATAGATGGAGCAAAGAACTGAACAGAGACTTCACAAGCGAGGAATTAGAGATGTCTGAGAAACACCTCAAGAACTGCTCAACATCACTAATCATTAAGGAAATGCAAATCAAAACCACTTTAAGATATCATCTTACTCCAGTAAGACTGGCTAGGATCAAGAAAACAAATGATACCAAGTGCTGGAGAGGTTGTGGGGAAAGGGGAACACTCATCCACTGCTGGTGGGAATGTAAACTCGTACAGCCACTATGGAAAGCAGTGTGGAGAACCCTTGGAAGACTTGGAATGAACTTGCCACCCGACCCAGCCATACCACTCCTGGGCATGTACCCTCAAGACTTACGCCACCGCAGAGATACATGCACGGCCATGTTTATTTCAGCTCTCTTCACAATAGCAAGGAGCTGGAACCAACCCAAATGCCCCTCAACTGATGAGTGGATAGAGAAAATGTGGTACATCTACACAATGGAGTTCTATGCAGCAGTAAAGAAAGACGACATCATGAGCTTTGCAGGAAAATGGCTGGAGCTAGAGGACATCATGCTGAGTGAAGTAACACAGTCCCAGAAAAACAAACGACGAATGGTATCCCTCATCTGTGGATGCTAGTGCCAATTACCCAGTTGTAAGTATTTCTTGTGTAGGGCCCCCTGAGCTTTTGTCCAAAGCAGTTGGGAGTGATGCATATTGGAAACAACAACAACAACAACAACAACACCAACAACAGAAAGGACTTCATCCAAGAACTGACTGAAACAGTGAACTTCTGCTCAAAACAGTCAACTTCCTCATGGAGAATATTGAGAAAGACTGAGAAAGAGATGAAAAGCATATTTGGGAGAATGCATGAGCTCTGGTGGGGTGGGGGCATGGGCGGGAATACGGGTCTAGATTTGTTAAAAAATAAAAATAAATTTATGTGAAAAAAAAACACATTGCATGTATGAATTTATTAAGCAATAAATATTAAAAATTAGTAAGTTAAAAATTTTAAAGATCCTACATGATGGAAATAATAGTTTAAAAACATAAATAACAGCTTCTCGCCCACAGCAGAGAGCTGGGGCGCAGGCCCATGGGCAGGTGGGCTAGCCGGGAGCAGAGAACCCTGGGAGGTGAGGTGAGTAGACTTTAGCCCGAGTTGGATAGAGTTTGCTTCTGGCCCACAGCAGAGAGGTGAGGCGCAGGCCCTTGGGAGGCAGGATATCCAGGAGAAGAGAACCCTGGGAGGTGAGCCATGCAGACTTTAGCCCAAGTTGGATAGAGGTTGCTTCTGGCCCACATCAGAGAGCTGGGGCACAAGGCCGTGGGTAGGCTGGCTAGCTGGGAGCAGAGAACCCTGGGAGGTGAGGTGAGCAGAGTTTAGCCTGAGTTGGATAGAGGTTGCTTCTGGCCCACAGCAGATAGCTGGGGCTCAGGGAGGAGGGATAGCTGGGAGCAGAGAACCCTGGGAAGTGAAGCCAACAGACTTTAGCCCGAGTTGGATAGAGGTTGCTTCTGGCCCACAGCAGAAAGCTGGGGTGCAGGCCCATGGGCAGGCTGGCTAGCTGGGAGCAGAGAACCCTGGGAAGTGAGGCATGCAGACTTTAGACTAAGTTGAAGTCCTACAACCAACCCAGAAATGGCTGGCAGCAGAGGACTTACAGTGCTCAGAAGGCATCACTTGGACTGTTGCCCACCCAGTTCTTGCGAAACAGAAAGGGAAGAGTGAACTACACCTTCCAATATATAACCAAAATTGAAAACTGGAAACCTAAGCAAGTCAACACTCCATAAATAAGGAGACTACAAGGAAGGCACCTGAAGGAATCAAGGAAAGCAATCCTCCAACACGGTGGAGAGACACTAGAGATTCGCACCTGAATACAGGCAAAAAGTAAAGGACATGCCAAAAGCACAATGCAAAAACAATATGGGAAAAGCCCAGAACAACCCCACACCAAACTCTACAGAGCCTGTGGAGGATCCCTTCAATGGGACCTCTGTAGAGATAGCCCGGGGTACAGAATGTAAATTAACAATCACATATATATTCAAAGAAATCATAGAACTAAGAAGAGAGAATGAAAAACTCACAACAGACCTAGAAGGAGATAATGAGAAACTACAGAAGGAAGTGGAAACACTGAAAAGAACCCATACTGAAATGATAATGGAAATGAACTAATGAAAAAAGGAGCTACAAGAAAAGATTGAAAACCTCCAAAAGGATGTAGAAATAATAAAGAAAACACAAGATGAAATAAAAAAGGAAATTGAATACTCATCCAATCAACAGGAAAGAATGGGAAAAAGGCTCAGAAGCAGAATGGAGGAAGCAGAAAAAAAATATCAGATCTAGAAAATAACACAGAACAACTAAAAAGCTCAAGTAAAGATCATGAAAAGTTTAAAAATGCACAAGAATGGAATAATCAGGAAATGTGGGACACAATGAAAAGATCAAACCTCCACATCATAGGGATAGAGGAAGGAGAAGAATCCCAAAAGGATGGTATTGATCAGATCTTCAACAGAATAATAGATGAAAATTTCCCCAAACTAAAAAAAGACAAACCCATACAAATACAAGATGCACATATATATTCAATATATTGCTGGAAACATTGGCTAGGGCAATAAGGCAAGAAAAGGAAATCAAAGGAATACTGATTGGGAAAAGAGGAAGTAAAACTATCCCTCTTTGCAGACGATATGATAGTTTACCTAAGGGATGCTTGAAAACGCTACCAGAAAACTAGAAATGATTAGGAGTTTCAGTAAAGTAGCGGGTTACAAAATTAATCTAGAAAAATCAGTAGACTTTCTTTACACCAGCAACAAGCAACTGAAGAAGGAATACAAGGAGACGTTCCCAATCACAGTAGCCTCAAAAACAATAAAATACATAGGAATAAACCAAAACAAAGACACCAAAGATCTCTACAACAAAAATTGTAAACCCCTGAAGAAGGAGATTGAAGAAGAGATCAGAAGATGGAAATACCTCCCATGCTCATGGATTGGAAAAATTAACATAGTAAAAATGTCCATTTTACCCAAATTGATATACAGATTCAACGCAATTCCAATTAAAATCCCAAGGACATTCTTCATAGGCTTGGAAAAAAATTCTTAAATTAATATGGAACAACAAAAGACCCCGAATAGCCAAAGCAACCCTGAGTGAAAACAGCAATACAGGGGGACTTTCTATACCAGACATCAAACTATACTACAGGGCTATAGTCATACAACAGCTTGGTACTGTTTTTAGACCTGTAGACCAATGGAATAAAACTGAAGATCCAAACTTGAGCACATACAATTTCAGCCACCTTATATTTGACCAAAAAGACTCAATGGAAGAAAGACAGCATCTTCAGCAAATGGTGCTGGCAAACTGGATCACTGTGGGAAAACTTACTTTTACCAACGTTCCTTAAAAAAGACATTGGCTATTGGCTCTCTCCTTGGAGGAATAACCCATGGCTGATGCCACAAACCTACATCCTCTACAGGTTAGGAGATGTTATAAGCCACAGTAAGACCCTGTCATATTTATCAGGGGGTAAAAATGTAATTCATGGATTAACATATCATCCAAACATATGTGTCTATGCCAAAGTAACCTACCATAACTATTAGTGCTGCTTAAATACCTATATATCTAATTGCTTGTGCTTCATTAGGATCGAAAGGTTACTCCTGAACAAACTGTCAGCCCATGAAAGGAAACAGCCAGAATTGACCAGAATCCAAGTCAACAGCTCCAGAGAGAGAGGACAGTTTTACTTCTCATCCACCTGTGCCCCTTTTCTAAGCCTAGGGAAAAATCTGCGGAAGAGGGGGCATGGTAGAATGTAAAGGCTGCGATTGGGGTGAACGGTGAAACTACAGCGATGTAGTCTGGACACTCATTTGATCAACTTGATTGAACAAACAACCTGTCACCCCCCACTGAATGGTGGGACTGTGGGGGTTTGGGCACAACAATCTGTAGATTGGTTTTGCACGAAGGATGCTTATACTCATGGATTATCACTTATAGCTAAAAAATGAAAAAAAAAAAACCTGAAAGATGCAGGACAGTTATGGCAGAATACATGATCTGGGATGGGGTGGGGGTGGGGGGCAAGGGAAAGGGAAATATGCCTGATCTGAATTGGAAAATGATGTACGAAATGCACAAACCATCAATAAAATTAAATTAAAAAAAAAAGACATGAATTGACATTTTGGTTCAATTTAAATGAGAAATTTTTGAATAAAACTGTTTTATGTTTCTTTAAGCCCATCTTCAAGTTGTATGTATGTGTGAGTGCATGTGAGTTCCCGCTTTTTATTCACTATAATCCTACAGGTTTAAATCTAATAAGCTGACTATAAACAAAAATAGATTCAATTCATAGAAAATGTTTGTTTTATACCCCTTAGTATTAACAATTTTTAATTGGTTTTATAGTATGCATATTATTCAGTTTAATGATAGATTGTTGTTAATTGTTGTTAATGGTTATAGTTATCGTTATTAAATATAATTATTAATAATTGATAGAAATTCAGTCTAATGGTAAATTATTCATTGTTGTTGGCTATTGTTGACAATTATTATTCATAATAATTGTTAATGATTGTTGTGACTAATAATGGTTAATAATAATTATTTATAATTAATAATTAATAATGGTTATAATTGTTGTGATTATGGATAATTATTATTATTCTTCCAAAGTCCCTAATAGTAAGACAAGATGGATTGGTCCAAGACTATAAACAACTTTGGCTTGTCTACTTTTGGGAATCCTCAATCTTTAGATTTGTAAATAGCATAGGGGAAGTTAGGATTAGCAGAGGGTCAGCTTAAGGCAGTCAACCGGAAGAGACAGGATAGGGAAAGAATAGGAGTAAACTTTAGAGTTAGTTAATTGAAGGCGAATGGTTGGAAATGAGCCTAAGAGGTGGCATATGGATCTCAGCTGTTTTATGAGTTATTAGGACATTTATTCTAATTATGTAAAAATAACCATATAACAAATTATAAAAATTTCATGTTTTTCATTGGACATCAAACAATATGGCTTTCTTCTCTTACAGGTCAAACTAACAAATCTTTCTTATGTATGTATGTGTGTATGTATGTATGTATGTGCGTGCACATGTGTGTATGGATGTGTGTACTTGTGCTCTAAGCATAGTTTAATGTTAACAGCCATGATACCAGTAAAAACATTGCCTCTGAGTTGGAACGTGGCCCTTCCTTCTCAAGATGCAAATTTATGTTAAACAGCCAAAACATAATTCAATTTCAACAAAGGTTATGGGTTATCTATTAAAAATTTTAAAATAATGGATCTACACTGCCACCTACTGGTTACGCTCTTTCAACATCCAAAACAAAGATACAAACAGGGTTTCATTGTATTAAAGTGTTAATAAGTTTTTGGGTATTTGGGAATAAAAAATAAATAAAAGGCATAAAATTTTAAAAATTAAAAAAAGGTGAATTGCCATTAACATCATTGCGGAATTCACGGCCACCATTTTTTAAAATTTTTTGCGCACATACAGGCTAAGAGAAGCCTGCATTTCTTTCAGATGACCAGTGGGTAGTTGGTGTTGAGGTCTGCATTTCATTTGGGTGACCAGTTGGTTTGGAAAAAGGCTCCCTTTGCGGACCACCAACCTGGGAAGCTGGTATGAAATTCCTGTCCTGGACTTGGGCAGGTGGAAAGTCACAGCCAAGAGTGGGAAACGTGTCTCGTTGTCCCAGGCTAAGGACCCGAGTAGGAAGTTACCTCTCCGGTCGGGTCACAGGAGTGACCGACTGACCTCTATGCAATGGGGCAGTTCCCCATACTGTCTACAAAGTGGGCACTGTGTTCCTCTTCTCTTAGCAAGACTGCGCACCTGCTCATGACAAAAGAAGCTTCCTAGAAGCCCCACAGAAACAAACAAAAAAACCAAAAACAAAACAAAAAAAAAATCAAGATGGTAATGATGGTAACAACTTCCCATGGGGCATATCTAGCCAGTCTTTAATTAACTGATGGGCATAAGAACTGTAAAAGAAAATTTTATTAAGAGCTAGACATTGAAAAATCTTTAAAGCAGGTTTTCATGCCAGGCCTGGAGAAGGCCAAGAGCTTGGAGGAAGATAGTTATTAAAATCCACTTTGTAAGGTTCGAAGGCTAAAATGGCATACTTAAAAATAACGTATATTTATATAGAGGTATTTCAGTAGAGATTTATCCAAGCTTTGTCTACATACTATAGGATATTTTAAGACTTAGTAAAATGTTTAGATTAGTTAAATTTGGTTGAAGGTTTTGGTGAAAATGGTAATACATTTAAACTACTGGAAATCTAAAATGTTAACTGTTTTATTTGTAATCTGTATTGAATTTCCAACAATAACTTTGGGGTTAAGGTACACAAATGGTCTCTATATTTTTCTGTGTTATACAGTATCACCTTGTAACATTTTTCTCTTATTTGTAGGATAATTTAAAGAAATTAAGTTTAAGTTCACTCCCCAAATAAGTAGCATACAGTCAATGAAAAACAATTTGGGTGAATTTGATGAAAACTTACACCTTGGTTCTTGTTTATGGGTATGTGTAATATAACGTAGGCATCTATAGGTCAAAACATAAAAAAATTAAAAACAAAAAGAGGGAAGTGCTATAATATTCCTTCTGTATTCCAAACCTTTTGATAAATTTTCAATTTTGAGGTCTTGAAACTAACAATGGGAGGAGATTTGTATGTTCCCACAGGTAAAAACACCAATCTAAATGCCTGAAAATGTACAACTTTTGGCTGGGCAGGATGGACTGGGAAATGCCAGCAGAGAGGCTGGCCCATCTGAACATTAAGGAAAAAGGAACCTCAGATTGCCTGAGTAAAAGTAACCTCAGATTGCCTGAGTCACAGACACTGAGCATCTCTCTGAATTCTAATTGGGATAACTGTTTATAATGTGCCCTAATGAAGTTTACCTTCCTGATGCTGAGAAACCTTCCTACCTCTTCCCTTTTACAGGAAAAAGAAAAACATGATGGTAATGAAGTCATTCCCTAACTGTAAATTAGAGCCAACTGTTATAGTGGTAATTTCTTATAAAATGGGTATAAATACCTTCTTTAACTGACTGATAGACATAGGAACTGTGAAAGGATAATTCTCTATTTAGAGCCACATATAATAGTAAGGTCTTTATAAGTTGGGTAATTAAGCAAAATATATTAATACAAGAGAGTTCTGATATCAGCAATGGATTATTCTGCCAAGGGGAAGTTGGCTAGGGGATCCAAGCCCCCAAAATTATAAAAGCTTTTGCCTATAAAAATGGGATATCTGCAAGGAGAAAGGTGGTAAATCCCTGTTGTGGAAGACCTGGTATAAGCATGAAAAAATGTTTTGAGACATCACATGTACAGATGGCTTCTGAAAAGCCAGAGAGTGTTACCAAAGGCCACTAAAGCAATAAACCAAATATTGGTCTCCTTGAGTCAAGCAAGACTCCTCTGTCAGTATCAGTTACACCTCAACTGCCTGGAGATACTGTGCAACAGTGGCAGCCATGTGTCTATACATATATATCCCAAATCTAATTGGATATTAGCTCTCTCCTTGGAGGAATCATTCATGGCTGATGCCACAAGCTTATGTCCTCTAGTGGTTAGTAGATGTTATAAGCCACATTAAGAACTTGTCATCTTTTATAGAGAAACCACAGTTTGTGGATTAGGATACCATCCGAACATCTCTGTCTATGCTCACAGCTTAGCTTGCCATAATAGTTAGTACTGTTTAAATGCCTGTACACAGACAGCAGCTGTGCAAGAATTAAGGTCGACAATTGACAAATGGGACCTTATTAAACTCAAAATCTTCTGTACATCAAAAGAAACAATCAAGGAAGTGAAGAGAAATCCCACAGAGTGGGAGGAAACCTTCACCGTAGAAACATCCGACAAAGCATTGATTTCCAGAACATACAAACTACACAAAAAACAAAGAAGAAAGAAAACAAATGACCCACTCAATAGGTGGAGCAAAGAGCTGAACAGAGATTTCACAAGTGAGGAATTAGAGATGGCTGAGAAACACCTTAAGAAGTGTTCGACATCACTAATCATTAAGGAAATGCAAATCAAAACCACTTTAAGATATCATCTTACTCCAATAAGACTGGCTAGGATCAAAAAAACAAATGGTACCAAGTGCTGGAGAGGTTGTGGGGAAAGGAGAACACTCATTCACTGCTGGTGGGAGTGTAAACTCATGCAGCCACTATGGAAAGCAGTGTGGAGAACCCTTGGAAAACTTGGAATGAACTTGCCACCTGACTCAGCCATACCACTCCTAGGTATGTACCCTCAAGACTCACCCCACCGCAGAGATACATGCATGGCCATGTTTATTTCAGCTCTCTTCACAATAGCAAGGAGCTGGAACCAACCCAAATACCCCTCAACTGATGAGTAGATAGAGAAAATGTGGTACATCTACACAATGGAGTTCTATGCAGCAGTAAAGAAAGATGACATCATGAGCTTTGCAGAAAAATGGCTAGAGCTAGAGGACATCATGCTGAGTGAAGTAACACAGTCCCAGAAAAACAAAGGATGAATGGTATCCCACATCTGTGGATGCTAGTGCCAATTACTTAGTTGTAAGTATTTCTTGTGCTTGGCCCCTTGTACTTTTGTCCAAAGCAGTTGGGAGTGATGCATATTGGAAGCAACAACAACAACAACAACAACAACAACAACAACAGAAAGGACTGCATCAAAGAACTGACTGAAACATTGAACTTCTGCTCAAAACAGTCAACTTCCACATGGAGAATATTGAGAAAGACTGAGAAAGAGATGAAAAACATGTTTGGCAGAATGCATGAGCTCTGGTGGTGTGGGGGTTGGGGGGACATGGGTCTAGATTTGATAAAAAATATATAAATAAGTTAATTAAAAAAATAAAAGTAATAATAAATGCCTATACATATAATTCCTTGTGCTTTGTTAGTAGGATTAAAAAGCTATCGCTGGATAAGCTGTCAACCGATGAAGGGAAACAATCTGAACAGACTAGAGTCCAAAATGACATTGCCAGAGAAAATAGACTGTTTTGCTTCTCACCCACTTTTGCCCCTTTCCCAAAGCCTAGGGAACAAATTGCAGAAGAGGAGGCATGGTAGAATGTAAGGGCTACAGAGAGATTGGAGTGAATCGTGAGACTACAGCAATATAGACTGGACTCTTATTTGATCAACATGCTTGTGCATACAAACTTCTCCAATTGGACTATGGGAACCTTGGATTGTTTCAAAATTTGGACATAGATACTTGCTAGTTGGTTTTACATGAATGTTACTTACATTCATTGCTTATGCTTGACAATCAGCTTACTTCATGGTTGGTATTTTTGGATATTAATCGGCCTTAGTGTGAAAATAAAGTTTCAGGTCTGACCTGTCTCCTACTGCCTAGCACTCAAAACAGGCTTGAGCAGCTGGCTATTCAAAGCTCAGGTTCCTTTGGGTTGTTAGCCTCACCCATGGGCTCCCCTGCCTCTCAGGTAAATTTAAAAAATAAAATTAAAAGGGTGAGATGTGGGAAAACTTAGTTAAGATGGGTAGCATTCTAAGCCAATGGTACCTCCTTGGCCACACCCATGGGGTGGGGTGTAGTGACAAAAAGATTTAGGATTTGGCCCTGAGAATTGAGTCATGCTGGACATTTAAGCAGACATGTTGGGATAAAATCTCTCTTTGCATTTGAACCTCAACATGCATCCACGTGGAGTGCTTTCCTGTGTGGGCTTTCCACATGGGTCGTCCTAGGATTAAGTGGGCCCCACCACAAATCTCGGTGGTGACCCCACAGATCACTATTTGTAGAAAAATAAAATTAAACCCCTACCTCTCACCCTGCACAAAAATCAACTCCAAATGGATCAAAGACCTCAATGTGAAACCCAAAACCCCGAGGGTGTTAGATGAAAAAGTTGGCAGCAACTTACAAGACATAGATGTAGGAAGAGACTTTCTAAATCAGACAGTACCTGCACATGAAATAAGGTAAACTATTGACAAGTGGGACCTTATTAAACTCAAAAGTTTTTGTACAGCAAAAGAAACAATAAGGGAAATGAAGAGAAAACCCACAGAGTGGAAGGAAACCTTCACTGCTGATTCATCTGACAGAGCATTAACTTCCAGAATATATAAACTACTCAAAAAACAAAGGAGCAAGAAAACAAATGACTCACTTAGAAGATGGAGTAAAGAGCTGAGCAGAGAATTCACAAGCAAGGAAATGGAGATGGCTGAGAAACATCTTAAAAAGTGCTCAATGTCGCTAATAATTATAAGGAAATGCAAATCAAAATCACTTTAAGATATCATCTCACCCTGATAAGGCTGTCTAGGATCAAGAAAACAAATGATACCAAATGCTGGAGAGGGTATGGGGAAGGGGAACACTCATTCACTGCTGGTGAGAATGCAAACTTGTACAACCACTATGGAAAGCAGTATGGAGAACCCTTAAAAGACTCAAAATGAGCCTACCACCTGACCCAGCCATACCACTTCTGGGTATTTACCTATCAGACTTTTCCTACAGCAGAGATACATGTACAGCCATGTTTATTTCAGCTCTCTTCACAATAGCAAAGAGCTAGAACCAACCCAGATGCCCCACAACTGATGAGTGGATACAGAGAAAGTGGTACATCTACACAATGGAGTATATGCATCGGTAAAGAAAGAGGAAATCATGAAATCTGCAGGTAAATGGATGGAACTAGAAGATTTTATGCTAAGTGAAGTAACACAGTCCCAGAAAAACAAAAGATGAATGGTATCCCTCATCTGTGGATGCTAGTACCAAGTACTTAGGTGCAAGACAAAATGAGCAACGTTAATATTATACTCCTCCCGATCTAAAGACAACTATGCTCTTGTATTGGGAATCCCTAGACAGGTTCTAGAGCTGACATAATACATATTCTCAGACCTTGGACTTTTGGTATATGATGGGGGACATGTGTGCATCTTTTAGAGTAATATGGGATTAAAATGGAAAGATGTGAATCAAGATATATGCTATGGAAATAACACACAGTTTGTATAGAAAGGATACAATGTTAATATAGGTGCAATGTAACAGGATGGTGCAACTTAGCCTTTCTGGGTACTTAACGACCATATCTGAAGTCCGAGGGACCTGGAGGACAACTTTGTTCCTTGCCCTCAGAGGTCAACCAAGTCTTAGGGGATTATACGTGAGGGCATCCCTTGAAACGTCCTGCAGAGATGGGTCACCATTCTTCCTGTTCAGGGAGGTCTTGGAGAGCCACTAATGGGACTTCAGCCAGTGTCCAGTCTATAAAGAGGAAAGTCTGCTCATCCTTCAGAAAAGGAAGCCTGGTCTAGCAAGGCCTGATTTTGTCCTCATGTGGATGGAACTGGTGGATGAGGAGCTGAAAGAAGCAAGAGGCTCCCCCCTCCCCCCTCCCCCCAAAAAACACCCAAGAGACCCCTGAGGACCAGATCCTCAACTGTCCTTAACAAAACAAACCTTGGTTAACCTGGGCTATCTTTATGACCTTAAGCATCCAGAAGGAAAGTACAACCAGAAATAAATGATAAGACCAGAGAAACTGTAATGCAGACACAAAACTTGAGATCTTCGTAAAAAGACAAAAAGAAAAAGAAAGAAAGAAAGCACCATTGTTTGGCCTGTCTACAATTCTTAAAGGCAAGCACATATGCTCTGTAGATGTCACTGGTTTAGGCACTCCTTAAAGACATAAGATACAGCATTTTTAATTTTTAGCCTTCTAATGTGGACTGAGGACTGCTGAGATACCCAGCTTGTGAACAAAGCAGCTAATTGAAATTCAGCTTCTTTAGAAGATGGACTGACATTGTTGGATTACCTGGGCAGTATCATGGAGGCCAATGCAGGGGGATTATGACATAACGTGTGCTTACTGGACCTCATTTGGGGGCACAATATTTAAAGCAGGAGCACGTCAGTAAAAGTTTTCTTCTGCGTAAGGTTTTTTTTTTTCTTTTTTTTTTTTTTGTAGTGTAATGTCTTAATCATAGTCTACCATCAAATATTTTAGGAATATCTTTAATGGGGCTGGAGAGATGGCCTAGTGGTTAAGAGCGCCGACTGCTCTTGCAGAGGACCCAGGTTTGATCCCCAGCAC
This sequence comes from Rhizomys pruinosus, assembly GCA_009823505.1. Lineage (NCBI taxonomy): Eukaryota > Metazoa > Chordata > Mammalia > Rodentia > Spalacidae > Rhizomys > Rhizomys pruinosus. Next base: position 1,578,691 of record VZQC01014560.1, read on the forward strand.
CCACATGGCGTCTAAGAACTGTCTGCAACTCCAATTCCAGGAGAACTCCAGTTCCAGGGGAATCCGAGACCCTCTTCTGACCTCCGCAGCATTGCACGACACAGGTGCGCAGACCTACATGCAGACAGTACACTCATACACATACAAAAATAAATAAAATTAAATTTAAAAAAGGAATATCGTTAATGTTTAGATAGTATATTAGCAGTATGCAATAATTACATCATAGGTTCTCAGAGGCAGTCTATTGCAAGGACCTTCTTTGCTGCCAGTTATCACAGGCTGTTTAAAGTTAGAAAATTGAATAGAAACACTGAATATTGTAGAAATGCACTTTGCTCAGTAATACTTGAGTTGTTGCAATATTAGATTAATCATTTGGTTGTTACAGAAAATCTTTAACTATAATTGATGGTTGTTGCTGTAATAGTACTTTGCCTGTGTTTCTACCTCTAGTAATGGGCTTTATGTGCTAGATTTCAATATCCTTGAGCCTGGGCAAGTGCACAACTCTTTTTAAAAAGAAACATGATTTGCTTGCACATAACTGAACAGATTTGAGAGATCATGAATGCCCTTGAAGTGTTCTTTGTGGCTGTGAAACAAATGGTGAAAATTTGAATTTTTCCCTTATTATAGTATTGAAATGAATTCTACTCAATCTATCAAATCGTTTTCATGCCCTGATTTTATATACTTGTATCTATAAATTAACATTAAAAAATAAAAAAAAGAAATGTTATATGAAATACACAAAACTTCAATAAAAATTAGCTTCAGAAAAAAATAATAAAAATTTGAGGAGCAGAAACATTACGACAAAGATTTAAGTCATATAAAATGTAATCACAAGGTAAATTGTTGTGCATTCTATATTTATTATATTAATTTAATACATTTATATTCTGTGAAATAAAATACAGTTGAAATGTAGAATAAAATGTATCATCAAAAAGAAATAAGGCACAGGTGATCCAGAGCCATGCAGGAATCCAGCACAAGTGGCCTGGTTCTCAGGGCCTGGGCAAAACACTACAACCCTCCTTGATCTGCATGGGCAGAGTCACCCATCCACCAGAGGGACACTCGGGGGCTGGCGCACACACACACACACACACACACACACACACACACACGTGAGATGATATATGATAGTTTAACTGAGGGATGCTATAAACTCCACCAGAAAACTCCTAGAAACAATTACAAGTTTCAGTAAAGTGGCAGGATACAAATTAACCTAGAAAAATCAGTAGCCTTTCCTTACACCAACAAAAGGCAACTGGAGAAGGAATATAAGGAAATCTTCCCACTCACAATAGCCTCAAAAAATAATAAATTACCTGGGAACAAACCTAACCAAAGACACCAAAGATCTCTGCAAAAAAAATTTTAAACCCCTGAAGGAGATTGAAGATGACATCAAAAGATGGAAAGAGCTCCCATGTTCATGAATTAGAAAAATTAATATAGCAAAAATGTCTATTATACCCATTCTACCCAATTAATATACAGATTGAATGCAATCCCAATGAAAATCCCCATTAGTTTCTTCACAGACTTGGAAGAATATCCCTAAATTGATATGGAAAAACAAAACATCCAAAGTAGTTAAAGCAACCATGAGTGAAAAGTGCAATACCGGGGGGATTGTTTTACCAGACTTCAAGCTATATTAAAGACAGCCTGGTACTGGCACACGCACAGACCCATTGATGAGTGGAACAAAATTGAAGATCCAAATTTGAGCTCATACAATTTCACCCACCTCATATTTGACAAATGGGCCAAAAAAGCTCAATGGAGAAAAGATAGCATATTCAGCAAATGGTGCTAACAAAACTGGATCACCATTTGTAGAGGAAAAAAATCTCACCCTGTACAAAAATCAATTCCAGGTGGATCAAAGACTGCAGCATGAAAACTGAAACTCTGAAGGTGATACAAGAAAACTTCAGCAGCATAGTACAAGACAGAGGTAAGAAAAAACTTTCTAAGATGATATCATGAAATTTGCAGGTAAATGTATGGAACTAGAAGATATTATGTTAAGTGAAGTAACACAGTCCCAGAAAAATCAAAGATGAATGGTATCCTTCATCTGTGGATGCTAGCACCAAGTACCTAGTTCTAAGGCAAATTGAGAAACATTAATGCTATATTCCCCACGATCTGAACACAAGCGTGCTCTTATATTATGAATCTCTAGACAGGTCTTAAAACTAACCTACCATTTATTTTCAGACTATGGAGTTTTGGTATATGATGGTGGACATGTACACATATTACAGTGTAACATGAAGTTAAAATGGAAAAAGGTGAAACAAGAAATATGATATGGAAATAACAGTTTGTTTTCCAGAAGATACAATTTTAGTATAGGTGTGATATATCAGGCTGGTGTAACTTATCCTTTCTGGGTGCTTAATGACCATACTTAATGCCCATACCAATTTGGCCGAGGGACCTAAGGGATAACTTTGTTCCTTGCCCTCAAAGGTCAACTAAGTTTCAGGGAAATATGCATGGGGGCATCTCCTGAAATGTCCTACAAATGTGAGTCACCAGTCTTCCCTGTGCGGGGAGGTCTTGGAGATCCACTGATGGGACTCCAGCCAGTGTCCAGTCTATAAAGAGGAAAGTCTGCTCATGCTTCAAAGAGAGAAGCCTGATCTAGTAAGACCTAACTGTGTCCTCGAGTGGATGGAACTGGTGGTTGAAAAACCAAAAGAGCCAGGAGCTACCCCTCCCCTGCAAAAAAACCCCTGAGTGACCCTTGAGGACCAGATCCTCAACTGACCCTGAGAGAACAGAAACCTTGGTTAATCTGGGCTGACCGTGTGGCCTTAAGCATCCAAAAAGAAAGGTATAACCAGAAATAAATAACCAATAAGGTCTGAGAAATTGTATTTCAGATATAAATCTTGAGAATCCTTCAAACCTTCAATGCCAGATGGGGACTACGGAGATGCCCAGTGTGTGGACTGAGTGGCTACTGGGATTTCAGCTTCTTCAGGGAGCAGACTGCTTTTGTTTGACTACCCATGTTGTGTCATGGAGGCCAGTGCAGGAAGATCAAGACAGGACACATGTTTGCTGGACCTCATTTGGGTGACCATGTGGGGGAGGGACCGCAGTGTGTAGCACAGGGGCATGATTGATGTTTGTTTGGGTTTGCCAAGGAGGAGCCTTCAAGCACTTCCTTGGGGAAAAACATGACATCTTTTGGAAAAAAAAGGGATTATATATAACAATTAAAATATTTTGTAAAATAATATTTTCTCTTTTTATTGATACATGTTACAACCATTCATAATTTATCCTTATGTAATCCTATGCTGTGTTCTATCATATAGGAATACTAATATTCATATTCTAGAAGAAAAGAGAGAATGTAAAGTTATACTTCTTTTTACATGCATGCAACTTTACTTACTGTTAAAATGTAAATCTCTAAATGTGCTTTGGAATTAACCTATAGTTTATTTTCAGATTTTATAACTTTTATTTATGTATGGAGTGTATGTATGCATATTTTGGAATAATATAGAATCAAATGGGAACAAAAAAAAAGAGAGAAAAACCTACTCAAAGAACTGACCAAAACAGTAAACCTTTACACCAAAAAGGTTATAAAAGACTGAGAAACAGATGCAAGACAGGATTTGTGCATGACAGAATCTGTGAGCTCTGATGGGGGGAAGGGGGGACACGAAGGGTGGGCATGGATGGAGGAATGAGCCTAAATTTGATTAAGAAATGTAGGAAATGTGCTCAATAAAGAAAAAGGCTTAAAAAAAAAAGACTTTCTAAGTCAAACAGCAGCCACGTAGGCAATAACGTCAACAACTGACAAGTGGGTCCTCATCAAACTCAAAAGGTTTTGTACAGCTAAAGAAACAATCAAGAAAGTGAATAGAAAATCCGCAGAGTGGGAGGAAACCTTTACCAGTGATACATTTGACAGTGCATTAACATCCAGAATATGTAAACTACTCAAAAATCAAAGAAGTAAGAAAGCAAATGACTCACTCAAGAGATGGAGTAAAGAGCTGAACAGAGTCTTCACCAGTGAAGATGGCTGAGAAACATCTTAAAAAGTGTTCATCATCGTTAGTAATTAAGGAAATGCAAATGAAAACCACTCTTAAGATATCATCTCACTCTGATAAGACTGGTTAAGATCAAGAAAACAAAAGACACCAAATGCTGGAGAGGTTGTGGGGAAAGGGGAACATTCATCTACTGCTGGTGGGAATGTAAACTTGTACAACCATTGTGGAAAGCAGTATGGAGAACCCTTAAAAGACTCAAAATGAGCCTACCACCTGACCCAGTCATACCCCTCCTAGATGTGTACCCACAAGACTCATCCTACTGCAAAGATACATGCACATCTATGTTTATTGCAGCTTTCTTCACAATAATGAAGAGCTGGAACCAACCCAAATGCCCCTCAACAGATGAGTGGATGACAAAAATGTGGTACATCTATGCAGTGGAGTTCTATGCAGTGGAAAAGAAAGATGACATCATGAACTTTGCAGGTAAATGGATGGAACTTGAAGCCATTATGCTAAGTGAAGCAATACAGTCCCAGAAGAAGAAAGGAGAATGGTTTCCCTCATTTGTGGATGCTAGCACCAAATCCCCAGTTGAAGGCAAGCTGAGCAACATTATTCTTATATTTCTTTTTATCTGAAAGCAACTGTGCTGTTATACTGTGAATCTCTTAATAGGCTCTAGAATTAACCTACCACTTATTTTTAGACATTGTTATTACCATATATGGGTAGAAGGTATGTATTCATATATTAGAGTAATATAAATGTAAAGGGAAAATGTGAATTCCTAAACATATTTTGGAATTAATATACAGTTTATTTTCGGAGGTCATAATTTTGGTACATAAGTGATATTTATATAGGTATATTTTGGAACAATACAAATGGGAGGGAACAACAACAACATAAGGAGTGGGTCAAAGAACTGACTATATCAGTTAAATTCTGCCACAAACAATAAACTTCTGCAGAGAAAATCTTTAAAAAGACTGAGAGAAAGATGCAGGACATGTATGGGACAATCCATGAACTGGGGTGGGGAAAGGGGCAGGGAAAGGGGAATATGCCTAAATTGTACTGAAAAATGATGTATGAAATACACAAATAACAATAAAAGTATTTTATTTAAAAATAATTAAGCAACAGAAAAAATGTCTGTTATATTAGTTTTAGTCATAAACTTGATAAAACCTAAAATCACTGAGGGAGCAAGTCTTGATAAGGGGATGTATAGATCAGGTTGGCCTGAGGGCATGTTTGTTGGGGATTGTCCTGATTATTAACTGATATAGGAAGTTTCAGCCCACTGTGTGTGTCACTGTTGCCTGGTTGGGGACATTACACTGTATAAGAGTAGAGAAAACTAAATGAGTTCTAAGCAAGTTTACATTCATTTCACTCTGTTTTTCACAGTGGATTCTACTCACTCTTTTAAGTTCCTTTTGCATTGAATTCTCCAAAACAATGGAATATAGACTGAAGCTGTAAGCCTAACAAACTCCACATTTTTTAAACTTTCTTTTTGTTAGAGTATTTTATCACAGCCACATAAATGAAAGTGAAACACCAATTAACAAAAGTGTCCAAAAAGACTGATGAAGAGCAATATCTAAAAGCACAATATAATTCTTCAGATTAAAGAATTACAAACTAGAAATAGAATTTAAACAATCCATGAGAGTTATTCTAATCTTGCTGTGAAATCACATATCAGAGATGAATAGATCTTCAAAAGCACCAGAGAATGTTTTAAAGACCTATTGCTCACAGAGGAAAAATAATACGTGTGAGATCAAGTTATACAAAATTAAGATGTAAGAAAAAATATTTTGAAGATACTGAGAAAAATGACTATTAATCAGGATTTCTATACATACCTGAAGTAATCTTCAAAGGCTAGGGTAAAATAAAAAGGCACTTACTTTTTTTGAGACAGGGTCTCACTATGTAGCTCTGGCTGGCATCAAACTCACTTTGTGGATTAGGCTGGCCTCAGACTCACAAAGATCTGCCTACTTCTGTCTCCTCAGTGCTTGGACTAAAGGTGTATGCCACTATGTCCAGCATGATTATAAATAAAATTTGTAGAAAAGAAAAGGAAAAAAAAACCCTTAGGTACTCATTAAAAGAAAAGTACTAATCATAAAAGGGACCCCAAAGTGATCTAAGCCATATTTTAAATAACTTAATTCTGTTTGCTTTTGCATGATTCTGATACATTAAGTTGTGCTGTAACTGGGAATATGTGTATGGTCAACAATAACAACAAAATGGTGAGCCAACTGAAAGATACATAGTCAGTTATTTTACATGACAACTCATGACTGGTTAACATGAGAAACATTTCCATCTTGAGTTTTCATGAAAACAGAACTTTCTTTCTCAGATGAGCAGGTATCAGTGGGTGGTACAGTAAGCACTTTTCCGAGTGCAGTGCTTTCTCCTGTTCAAACAGCTCTGCATTGCATTGCCCTTCCTTTGGATCTTTTGGTTTCCAACTTCAAGGGTTTATCAGGTGCAGGAGCAGCAGCTTCATCTTCATTTTCATGTAGAAAGCTACAAATCTTGTTGGGTCTATAGGAGATTGTTATCCTTCATTTGCAGCCATTCCATCCCATCTGTTTTCTTCTCCTTCTTTTCTCCCAGAAGAGTTCATGTCATGCTGAGCTTCTTTGTCATATGATATTTGTATTTCAGCACTGTTTTATCATTACTGTCAGTCACTTTCTTCAAATATAACACAGGTCCCAAGAGTAATTTCATGTTCTCTACCAAAGGCACAGCTGTCTACTCGAAGAATAGGCCTGTCAGTGTCACTTCCCAAAATCTTGCATGTATTTTCATTTGGAGAGAAAGTCTGAATCAATAATTCCTGAAAATTCCATCAAAAGGAATTGCATCAAAAGGCCTCAGACAGGCTCTTACAGCCTCATCTTCCTCTTCTTCCTCTTCCTTCTTTTTGTACTTCCATCTCACCTCCATTCCAAAGTACTAAAGTTCATTAGCAAAAAGCATTTAGGCTGAATTTTAAAGTAAGACTTTACTCCTTGTGAATTGCTTGAACCAATTAATGAGGCATCTGCAGTGAGAATTGTATTAGAGATGAGTAGCATTCATCCATACATACTGAGCTATCTGTGAAGTCAGGGAAAGTGTGCTCCTATGGGGGTCAGAACTGCTTAAAATGGAAAGTACTTACTTCGGGAAATGACAACAATTGCCTAGCATGGAGTGGTGGAGCCCTCTGGGTCATGTTGATGTCTTCATAGTGGAGGAAGCATAGATAACCTGGGATGGTTGTCAGAACCAAACAAAATAAAAACTGTTGAGTGCTTGTGGATGGGGAGACATGTGCAGAAATGAAAATTGATCTGGTAGAAACAAAACAAGGCAAGACATAAAGAAAATAAGCATCAAGGCAAGACATGTTGGCACATGATTATAATTCTAGCTCTTAGGAGGTGGAAGCAGGAAAAACAGGAATTCAAGGCCAGCTTTGGATACATAATAACTTTGAGGCCAACCACATCAAGGTATTGGGCTGTCATAGAGTATATGTTTATATCATCCCCAAATTCACAGATTGGAACTGTGTTTGACTTTGAAATTACCAGAGAGATACAACTTCTGGATATATTAGTGAAAGTGTTTCCAGGAAGGTTTAACTGAGCAAGTGATACCTACCCTGAATGAAGGTGGCACTATCTCATAGACTGATGCTCTAGACTGAATAAAAGGGAAAATAAAGATGCCATCTGAGCACTAGTATTGATCCCTTTCTCTTTTCTGACTCTAGACACAATTTGATCATCTGCCTCTTACTCCTGTAGCAATGTCTTTCATGCATGCAAAGATATATGCTGGAACTCTGAATTGAAATGTCCCTGTCCTCCCTTGCATAATGTAGCTGTGAAACTGAGTCTCAAAACTCATATGAAGACACACACACACACACACACACACATATAGCCAAAGCAATCCTGAACAATATAAAAAAATATAAAACTGATGGTGGTATCACCATCCTTGATTTCAAATTATACTATAGAATGTTAGCAGTAAAAAACAGCATGATATTGGCATAAAAACAGACACATTGGCATCAACATTGGAGCCAACAACCGGTGGCTAGATAGGTCATAGCCCTAGGGTAGAACTCACTATTGTTTTGCTAAATATAGTGTTAAACCTATTCCTAATGATATATATATATATATATATATATATATATATATATATATCTCCCAATTATACATTCTGGGACTGGGGAAATAACCACAGGATGAGTTCTGGGACCCAGTGGGCCCACTGTGAGTCGGACTTTAGCCAAAACTCCATTTATCACCTGACCTCCATAGGCCCCTACTTTAACCGGAGGGCCACAATGCTTTTTAGGGTCTCCTGGGCTCAGCGTCAACTCACAACCAGTATCCAATAGGCCTCGAAAAGTTTGATTATTTCATTTTCCCCAGTGTACAGTTACCTTAGAAAAAGGCCTCAGGTCTCTCTGGGGAAGGACAGGAGGAAGGCAAACAGCATAACTCTTTGGTGTTGTGACAAGGTCCTTCCTCATCGGAACCTGGCCGCCCCTTCATTCAAGGGGATCTTGGTCTGTGAACTGTCTCAATTCTGGAAACTGGTTAACTGGACGGGATTTGCTACTGCTGAATTCCAATGTTGNGGAAAGAGGAAGGGGGGAAAGAAAAAAAAGGGGAAAGGAGAAAAGAAGGGGAAAGGAAAGGGGAAAGAAAAGAACAGGATAGGGGAGAGCGGGGAGGGGAGGCGCGGTGGGGGGCAGGCGACAAGCAGTTGCAAAGTCAGGGCAGGGCAGAGGGCCAGGGACCGGCGCCCCGAGCTCCCCGCCAACCACCAAAAACCCAGCCCAGATCAGCAGTGCGGCCAGACGGGCTCCAGAATCTGGAGCGCAGTTTGGGTGGCAGTTTTAGCAATAGGGAGGAAGTTAATGAGGAAGCAGCCTTCATGGAAACCAATTTGCAAGCAGGGGTGCCCAAACCCACACAGCCCTTGGTCCCACCAGCCACGGGGGGGGGGTGCTTGTATGTTCAATCAAGTTGATCAAATGAGTGTCCAGGCAATATTGCTGTAGTTTCACCATTCACCCCAGTCGCAGCCCTTACATTCTACCACACCCCCTCTTCTGCAGATTGTTCCCTAGGCTTAGAAAAGGGGCACAGGTAGATGAGAAGCAAAACAGTCTACTTTCTCTGGAGCTGTTGTCTTGGACTCTGGTCAATTCTGGCTGTTTCCTTTCATGGGACTCTGGAATACCAGAGAGTGTTACCAAAGGCCACTAAACCAATAAAGCAAATATGGGTCTCTTTGAGTCAAGCAAGACTCCTCTGCCAGCACCAGCTACACCTCACCTGCCTGGAAATACTGTGCAGCAGAGGCAGCCATATGCCTGTATATCCCAAATCTAATTGGCTATTGGTTCTCTCCTTGGAGGAATAACCCATGGATGATGCCACAAGCTTACATCCTCTACTAGTTAGGAGATGTTATAAGCCACAGTAAGCCCCTGTCATATTTAACAGGAAAAAATGTAATTCATGGATTAACATACCATCCAAACATATATGTCTATACCAAGGTAACCTACCATAACTATTAGTACTGTTTAAATACCTATATATCTAATTGCTTGTGCTTCATTAGTAGAATCGAAAGGTTATTCCTGGACAATATTGACATTTTTAAGATAGAGTTTTAAGCACTTGGCAGACAAAATGATAAGAATACATAATGATGACATGCTCCATGCCCAGCCTACCAGGAGGGTTTGTGCCATGCAGGCCTCTGCCCAGGTCAGGACTGGTGCATGGGCCAAAGGATTCAAACTCCCCCTCCCCCCTCAAGCTACTGATATTGTGGTGGAAAGTATAAACTGCTAATGCTACAGTTTACTGACATTGGGAGGATCCAGCAGTGTCAGTGACTTGAGGCTGCATAGCCAAAACTGAGAAAGAAACCAACAGGAAGCAAACTGAGTGACCAACCAGTCATTCATATTAACATTTGAGATTAGCAACAAAAGGCAAACAAATAAACAAAGGGGGAAAAACAACAACAAAAAATACACATGCCAAAAACACAATGGAAAAACAACAACATGGGAAAAGCTCAAAATAAATCCCCACCGAACTCAACCAATCCTGTAGAAGATCCCAGCAATCAGATCTCCCTGGAAGGAAACCAAGACACTGACCTTAGAAGAACAATTTTAGACGTATTCAAAGACTATAAAGAACATATCAGAGAACTAAACGGAGAGAACAAAAAACTCATGAAGGAACTAGAAGGAAAGAAGGATAGACTCCAGAAAGTATGAAAAGGAGAGACTGACAAACTCAGAAAAGAACTAGAGGAAGAGAAATAGAAACTCTGAAAAGAACTAGAGGAAGAGAAATACTAACTCCAAAAAGAATGACAGGGAGAGAATGACAAACTCCAAAAGGTAGTGGAAACATTGAAAAGATCTTAGGCTGAAAGGAAAAAATAAACTGACCAACAAAGCAAGGAGCTACAAGAAGAAAATGAAAAGCTCCAAAAGGAAGTAGAAATACTGAAGAAATCACAGGATGAAATAAAGGAAATTGAACATTCATCCAATCAGTAGGAAAGGATGGGAAAAAGCCTCAGAAGCAGAATAGATGAAGCAGAAAAAAGAATATCAGACCTACAGGATAACAAAGCACTGCTAGAAACCTCAAGTACAGATTATGAAAAATTAAAAAAGAACACAAGAGTGGAACAACCAGGAAATGTGGGACACTATGAAAAGACCAAAGCTCCACATGATAGGGACAGAGGAAGAAGAATCCCGAGAGAATGGTATTGATCAGATCTTCAGCAGAATAATAGAAAAAAACTTCCCCAAACAGAAAAAAGACAAACCTATAAAAATACAAGAAGCACATAGAACACCAAATAGACAAAATCAGAAAAGAAATTCCCCACATCATATCATAGTTAAAACACTAGATTCTCAAAACAAAGACAAAATACTGAAAGCCACAAGAGAAAAACAGCAAGTTACATATAAGAGAAAACCCATCAGAATCACACCTGACTTCTCAGTGCAAACTATGAAAGCCAGAAGAACATGGACCAAAGTATTCCCAGTGCTAAATGACTTTAGATGCCACCCAGATTACTATACCCAGCAAAAATGTCAATCATAGTTGAAGGAGAAAGAAAAATCTTTCATGACATAAACAAAAGGAAAGAACACGTGTCAAAAAACCCAACAATTCAGAAAATATTCAAAGCAATTCAAAGAACAGAGGAAAGGAACAACTATCCTTAAACAACCCAAGAGAGAAATTACCAAAAGCATAACAGAGTAAATAAATACCTAGACCAAGAATCCAAATGAAAAATAAGTTGAAAAGAAACAACACACATCTCTCAATAATAACCTTAACTATTAAAGGCCTAATCGAAAGACATAGACTGGGAGAATGGATTAGGAAACAGAAACCATCTATATGCTGCCTCTAAGAAACCCATCTCACCCTCAAGGACAGACAGCACCTTAGAGTGAAAGGATGGAAAAAATTATTCCAAGCAAATGGTACCAAAAAGCAAGCAGGAGTGGCCATTCTAATATCAGACAAAATAGACCTCAGAGTAAAATTAATCAGAAAAGACAAAGAGGACCATTATATCCTTATCGATGGAACAATTAACCAAGAAGATTTCACAATCTTAAATATTTATGCACCAAACTCTGGGTGCACCGAACTTTATAAACACAATCCTTCAGGACCTCAAGACACAGATTAATCCCAGCACGCTAATAATGGGATAATTCAATACCCCACTGAGCCACCTGGATAGGTCAACTGTACAAAAAATAAGCAGAGAGACATCAGAACTGAACAATATGATACACCAAATGTACCTCACAGATATCTACAGAATATTCCATCCAAAACCAGAGAATATACTTTCTACTCAGCACCCCAAGGAACATTCTCCAAAATCGACCACATACTGGGACACAAAAGAAACCTCAACAAATACAAAAGGATTGAAATTATTCCGTGCATTCTATCAGACAACAGTGCAACAAAGCTCACTATTAACACTAGGATTTGCCCTACTACTTATAAGAACACAAGGAGACGAAACAACACAATCCTGAAAAATGACTGGGTCAGAGAAGAAATAAAGAATGAAATAAAAATATTCCTGGAACTAAATGAAAATTACAATATAACACAATAAACCTATGGGATACATTAAAGTCAGTTCTAAGTGCCCACATTAAAAAACAGAAAGAGAACAGATAAACGATCTAACACTGCAGCTAAAAACACTTAAAAGATGACAACAAATGGACCCTAAACCCAACAGTCAGGAATAGATAAGAAAAATCAGAGCAGAAATCAATGAAATAGAACAAAGAAAACAATACAAAAAAAAAAAAAACCCAATGAATCCAAAAGCTGGTATTTTGAAAAGATAAACAAAATATACAGACCTCTAGCCCAGTTAACCAAAAGAAAGAAAGAACAACTCCAAATCAATAGCCTTTGTGATGAAAGGGGAAACATCACCACAGATAAAGAAATGATCCAGACAATCATACAAGAATACTTCAAAAACCTATACTCTACTAAATTTGAAAATCTAAGAGAAATGGATGATTATCTGAAATCCTGGAATTCGCCAAAGCTTAACCAAGAAGAGATTGACATCTTAAACAGACCCATAATACCTGAGGAAATTGAAGGTGTAATAAAAAGCCTACCAACTAAAAAAAGCCCAGCCCCAGATGGTTACACAGCAGAATTCTATAAAACATTTAAAGAGATCTTACAACCATTACTACTCAAAATTTTCAGAAGGATACAGACAGAGGGAAATATCCCAAACTCCTATGAATCCAGCATACTCTAATACCAAAACCAGGCAAAGACACAAACAAGAAAGAAAACTATAGACCCATATCATTAATGAACACAGATGCAAAAATTCTCAACAAAATACTTGCAAATCTCATACAGACTCACATCAAAAAGATCATCCATCATGACCAGGTTGGATTCATACCAGAAATGCAGGGATGGTTCAACATACATATATCAATAAATATCACAAGACATATAAATGGACTTAAAGACAAAAACCACACAATCATCTCAATTGATGTGGAAAAATCTTTTGACAAAATCCAGCATCCCTTCATGCTTAAAGTCTTGGAGGGAATTGGACTGGAGGGATCATTCCTCAATGTCATCAAAGCCATAAACAAGAAACCCACAGCCAACATCATCCTAAATGGAGAAAAGTTGGAAGCATTCCCCTTAAAGGCAGGAACACTGTGGTAGGGCTGTCCACTATCGCCACTCCTTTTTAGTATAGTGCTTGAAATGCTTGCTAGGGCAATAAAGAAAGAAAACCAAATAAAAGGAGTACTAATCGGAAAAGAGGAAGTAAAACTATCCCTTTTTGTAGATGATATGATAGTTTACCTAAGGGATGCTAAAAACTCCACCAGAAAACTCTTAGAAATGATCAAAAGTTTCAGAAAGTGGCAGGATACAAAACAAACCTAGAAAAATCAGTAGCCTTCCTTTACACCAACAATAAGCAACTGGAGAAGGAATATAAGGAGACCTTCCCAATCACAATAGCTTCAAAAAAATAAAATACCGAGCTGGGTGTGGTGGTGCATGCCTTTAATCCTAGCCCTTGGGAGGCAGAGGCAGGCTGATCTCTGTGAGTTCAAGGCCAGCCTAGTCTACAGAATGAGTTCCAGGACAGTCAGACCTACAAGGAAACCCTGTCTCAAAAAGACCAAAAAAAAAAAACCCTAGGAATAAACCTAACCCAAGACACCAATGACCTCTACAACAAAAAATTTTAAACTTGAAGAAAGAGATTGAAAATGACATCAAAAGATGGAAAGACCTCCCATGCTCATGGATTGGAAATATTTATATAGTAAAAATGTCCATTCTACCCAAATTAATATACAGATTCAATGCAATCCCAATCAAAGTCCCCATGAGCTTTTTCACAGACTTAGAAAAAAAATCCTTAAATTCATATGGAAAAACAAAAGACCCCAAATAGTTAAAGCAACCCTGAGTGAAAAGTGCAATACTGGGGGGATTACATTACCAAACTTCAAACTATATTACAAGGCTATAGTCATAAATACAGCCTGGTACTGGCAATAAAAAAAGAACTATTGACCAATGGAACAAAACTGAAGATCCAAACTTGAGCCACCTCATATTTGACAAAGGGGCCAAAAAAGCTCAGTGGAGGAAAGGTATCATATGTAGCAAATGGTGTTGGCAAAACTGGATCACCATTTGGAGAAGAACAAAATTAAACCCCTACCTCTCACCCTGTACAAAAATAAACTCCAAGTGGATCAAAGATCTCAACCTAAAACCTGAAACCCTGAAGGTGATAGAAGAAAATGTCAGCAGCAACCTACAAGACATAGGTGTAGGAAAAGACTTTCTAAATCAAACAGCAGCTGCATAGGAAATAAGGACAACAACTGACAAGTGGGTCCTCATCAAACTCAAAAGGTTTTGTACAGCTAAAGAAACAATCAAGGAAGTGAAGAGAAAACCCACAGAGTGGGAGGAAACCTTCACCACTGATACATCTGACAAAGCATTAACATCCGGAATATATAAGCTACTTAAAAAACAAAGAAGAAAACAAATGACCTACTCAAAAGATGGAGTAAAGAGCTGAACAGAGACTTCACCAGTAAGGAAGTAAAGATGGCTGAGAAACATCTTTAAAAGTGTTCAACATCGTTAGAATTAAGGAAATGTAAATTAAAACCACACTAAAGTATCATCTCATTCCAATAAAACTAGCCAAGGTCAAGAAAACAAAAGACACCAAATGCTGGAGAGGTTGTGGGGAAAGGGGAACACTCATCCACTGCTGGTGGGAATGTAAACTGGTACAACCACTGTGGAAAGCAGTGTGGAGACCCCTTAAAAACTCAAAATGAGCCTACCACCTGACCCAGTCATACCACTCCTGGGTATATACCCACAGGACTCATCCTGCTGCAAAGATACATGCACAGCTATGTTTATTGCAGCTCTCTTCACAATAGCAAAGAGCTGGAACCAACCCAAATTCCCCTAAACTGCTGACTTGATAACAAAAGTGTGCTACATCTACACAATGGAGTTCTATGCAGCAATAAAGAAAGATTACATCATGAGCTTTGCTGGTAAATAGATGGAACTCGAAGCAATTATACTAAGTGAAGTAACACAGTCCCAGAAAAAAAAAAAAAAAGGAGAATGGTTTTCCTCATTTGTGGATGCTAACATCAAATCCCCAGTTGGCAGGCAAACTGAACAACTTTATTATTATATTTTATTGTATCTGAAAGCAACTGTGCTATTCCAATGTGAATCTCTAAGTGGGCTCTAGAATTGCCCTACTACTTATATTCACACATTGTAATTAACATTTATGGATGAAAGACATGTAGTCATATTCTAAAAAAAGAAGGAATGTAAAGTTACACATCTTTATGCCTGCATGCAAATTTACTGTTAAAATGTGAATTTCTAAATGTGTTTAGGAATCAACCAATAGTTTATTTTCAGAATTTGTAATTTTGAGTTATGTGTGGAGTGTATATATGCATATTTTAGAATAATGTAAAGTAAAAAATTATTAAAAAAAGAATACATAATTATATGGAAGATTTAAACTTCACAATTGATTAGGTTTAAATAACAACTCTTTATAGAAACATTAGTTGTGAAATTAATAAATTAATAAATTTTCAATGGATAGAGCAACTATAAAAATTTACCTTTTCTACTCTGAAAAATATTCTGAGTAAGTACAAGGAAGGAGAATGTAAGACATGGTTTGTGATAATTTATGTAAAATGAGTCAGGGATTTAGAAATCCACATATAATTATAAAACAGTTATAAAAGAATCATTTTTCAGCCGGGTGTGGTTGTGCACGCCTTTAATCCTAGCACTTGGGAGGCAGAGGCAGGTGGATCTTTGTGAGTTCAAACGGCCAGTCTGGTTTCTACAGAGTGAGTTCCAGGAAAGCTGGGGTTCTAGGGAGACCCTGCCCTCAAAAATACTTAAAAACAAAAAAAAAAAAAAAAAAAAGAATCATTTTTCAACAATAAGTCATACTGGATATTTAGAAGCAAATAATACCCAACTTTATAAGTTGAAAATAAAGGAGTGTTGAGGAAATAGTTTATAATCTCAAAAAATTTTTGTTAAACCTGGTGTGGTGGCTCACAACTTTAATCCTAGCATTTAGGAGGCAGAGGCAGGGGAATCTCTGTGTACTGAGGTCATCCTGATCTACATGGTTGACTTTTCAATCAACTGTGGCTACAGAAAGACCCTGTCTCAAAAAAAAAAAAAAAGATTTAGAAAATATTCCAAGAAGAAGATTTAAAATTCAATTGTTGTTTGCAAACTCAATAACTAAGAAAAAGCTCTAACAGTGTAGATAAAAATTAAGTGGACTAAAAATAATTATATACCTCTTTTAAGGAAGATAAAATATCAACTATTAAAAAGGAGTCAATAACCAGAAAGGGAAAGCTCTTTAAGTCTATTTAAGAAGCACCTTTGCTGGGGTAAAAAATATGAAAAATATTAATTAGACAAGTGTGGTGGTTCACACTCCTAAAAATCCCATCACTTGGGAGGTTGAAGGAAGGACTGCAGTGAGTTTATCACCAGTATGGGCTACATAGTGAGTTCTAGGCCAGCTTGGGCTACAGAGTGAGACCATCTCAAATTAAATAATATAAAGTAAAATAAAATCTAAAAACATTTCTGGGAATGACAAAGTTAACACCCTACAGGCATATAATGTCATAAATGAATTATTTTTAAGGTTTTGCCAGCATTTTACTGAAATGAGTAGTTTTCTAGACAAATGCAATTTACTCCTAGCATCACTGAAGTAATAAAATCAGTTATTAAAAAATGTCATCACAAAGTGTCATAACAAGAGAACTTGAGGGACATATGGAGGTTGGATGATGCCCATTGTTTAAGGATGTTCCAGAGTCAGACATATTACAAAAGATGTTCATGGCTCATTTTATGTGACTGTGTTAGAAGTATTCCCTAAAGTTACACTGACCTCTTTTCCTCCCCGGTTTCTCTCTCTTTTCTATGTCACATACATGTGGATTCTACATGCAAATGATTTGGAAACATGATTTTTATTTCAACTCAGCAGTATTTAAGTACTTGGTCCACTCCAGTTCATATACCATCTGTTGAAAGAAAGACATCTACCGGGCAGGTCCGCTGCAAGCTATGTGTGCTTAATGCTGCAGTCTTGGATGAAAATAAATCTGGTGACTTACAGACCTCTAAATCATCACCTGGTCTGTATTTTCCTCCCTCTTGCCTTTCTCCAGATAGTTTTGACTCTTGTAGGTTTGGTTTTGAATAGAAAACAAATGACAGAGATTCAGCCAAGAGATAACAGTGGCAAACTATCCACAGCTGTATAGTATGAAAGAGTTCATTCCAGAGGGAAAAGCATCATTGAAAGTTAAATTATGAAGTTAATATGAGTTGTGGGAAGCACTTCTGTTGAGTTATCTGAAGTACATCCCTTGACCCCTCTGTGGATTGATACGAATGGAACTAGTGCTACTGCTTTTGTAAATTTTGCATGCTGAGAATGAAATGGTATAAGTTAAATAACAGACCTGAAATTACTTTGAAGAATATATTATTAATAAAAGTAGAGTAATAATTTTCACTGTTGTCATTAATATGTTGTATATAATACTATATTCGCAAATAAGAAATTTTTGTTTTAAAGAAGAGTTTTGAGTCACATTTTGAAAGAAAAATGTGTGTAATTTTTCAGGAAAGGGGATTTTGAGATAAGTATTATTATACCTTTTAGTTTACATATTTCATAATGCATGATTCCTTACTGCAATGGCTTTCCATATTATTGTAAAACATACATTTGATTTGATGAAACATGTATATAGCTGAGCAATATATGATATAAAATTCTCATAAAAACAATATCTACCTTTTAGGTGGTAGTCTGTTATTTTAAATTTTACTTTGCTATAGTTGACATAGTTCTATTCTGTTTCATTTAAAAATTGCATTTATTTTATGACTCCAGTTTGGATAGTGTTTAAACACGTATCTCATATCCATCCATATCTTTAAAAAAGACAAGTCTAGTGAAAACAACCTATTAAATTTAATGGGATGGGCCAAGCAAAAGTCAAGTATTTGTTCTGTTGGATTTCAGAACAACAAGTCCTAAAACTTTATGTTCTGCAGTTGAGGAGTTCTGATTGTGTTACATCCAAACTTTCAAAATTGTGGCAGAGTTGGTTAAAATAAAAGCCACCAGATTTTCCAGATTCCTTCCAGTGACCTTTAGTAGGAATAAAGACTGAAGGGAATTCTTAAGCATGAGCTCACAAGAAGATGGGAGGAGGTTCTATCTTTTTACATTTTCTAATGTGAACTTATTAAATCCATCTCATTTTTGGACTTATATCTCTAACAGCACTGTTTATACAATTAGAACATGGAATACTGCCATGTTTTTTTCCCCCCTCAATTACCTTAATTTTAGTATATACCTAGGAGGAAAATAATGATTCATATTATTGCAAAATATTTTTATTTTAATTGCTGAAATAGAATTAATAGTTTTCATTAATATATTGAATTTCAAAAGTAATTTTAATATATATTGAACCAGAAAGTAATTTATTTTTTAAAAGCCTTGATTAATCGTAATATCATTTAAATACTAGAATTACAAAATAATTGAATTGGGAGGTATATATTTAAATTGTTAAGAAAAATCTTTTACTAAAGAATAGACTAGCTCCTTCATTAAGATTCTCCAGAGAGACAGAACCATCGGCTGTAAAAGAACATTCTCTCCAGGACTGCCTGGGAGGAGGGGGAAGCTGAGAAGTCCAGGAGAACCAGAAATTCTGGGACTGTAATTCATTCTGGACTAGAGGGTGTGAACTCCGGGTGAGGCAGACAGTGTAAGGTACAGTCTTAGTCCAGACTGCCAAGAAGTAGGAAGACCAGTGTCTTCAGGTGAAAGCAATGGATAGTCCAGTTCAGGAGAGTGAATTCAAATTTTCCTGCATTTTTGCTTTGTTTAGGATTGTAAGTTGTTTGTTTCATTGGTGATGACAGGTCTTCTTTACTAGGCTTATCAACTGAATGCATTGCTTTCATGAACAGTTTTTTAAAGTCACAATTAAAAGGAATATTTTACTAGATTTCTGTCTACATTTTGTAAGTTGATAATGTGTAATTACTAAGGTAGTTTCGTATGATAAACACCGTGATTTTATTTTAACACATATCTTTATGTGTTCTTTAAAAAGCCACAGGGATAGATGATCCATGGAAAAGAAGACACTTTGATAATTAAGCAGAAACAATCCTGTGATTAAAATGTTGTCTTGTACTTCTGTCTAAAATTGGAACCCTTACCTTTTAGTACAGTTAAAAAAAAAAAGGCTCAAGAACAATTACCACAAATAATCCCAGGATACGAGTGCCATAGTCATGTTCCCACTATTGTAGGTACGGGACCTTTGTAGACATAAAGACAGCAGGCTCTGATGTCAACGGCTCTTCTGAACTGCTCACTTCCACTCATTCCACCATCCCTCGCTTCTTAGACATCCCCCATGTTTTGTTTGTTTTCTCCCCAGCTACCTAAGCTAGGAATTTCATTCTTAGTGCTCCATCACCACATCCACTTCACTCACGTCCAGCTTACCAGTTAATTTTAATGGTTTCCTTGAGAATGCTTAAGTTCTCTCTGACTCTGTCTCCCTCTGTCTCTTTATCTGTCTCTGTGTCTCCTTCTCTCAGTGTGTGTTAAGACCAGCTGTCACTGTGTTGTCAAATAAGTTTGTTCTTCTCCTAAGTCAATTCTGTGTTGTGGTCAGGATCTTCTCCTCAGCTCTCCCCCCACCCCTCCGCTCTGCTCCTCACTGTTTTCAGCACAGCAGCTGCAGTGACCTTTATGCATGAAAACCTGGTGACATTTTTCATACTGGAAGGACTTCCATGTCTCTGTGGTCCTTAGTCTTGACTGTTCCTCTGCTCCTTTGTGATCTTGTCCTTCAATTCCCTCCCTACCTAACATTTCCTAAAGCATTACCAACTTTTTCAAGCAGCTACACATTCAATTCCAAATCTTTGTATATGCTTCTTACTCAGCTTAAAAGACTTTCTCTAACCTTCTATTTTAACAATTCATTTGAAGGGAAATAGGATGCAGTGATATAAAGAGGAAAGAGAATAACGTAGTAGGATGAGTTAGTTGGAATACAGAATGGGAGAGCAAGACTGAGGAGGGAGTATGGGGAGGAATAACTAACAAAAATCTTTAGAAAAAGCCATATGGAAACTTTCCACAAGAGAAGCTTCTTAAAGTATGTATATGTATGTACACATATATATATATTTAAAAGAGTTACCTTATAACCGGGTATGCTGTCCCTATTAACACACCAGAAGTTAGCAAAGTAAAAGCCCAATGCCACAGATGGGCTGCCTGTTTTGAAGCTGTTGACCAGGGATCCCACAGACACTCAAACTATACTAGCCATTTCCCTTACTCTTTGTTACCCACCAGAACTTTATGCTAAGACCCTAATGCTGAAGAAGCTATATACATGAGCCATAAAAGAAAAAGAGAAACCATGCTGGTACTGACTTCAAAGCTTCACTTTTACTGGCCGGCTTCCATAGTGCTAGAAAGTGCTATGCATGCTACTGGAAGAAGAAATTAATCATTAGCCTTATCCAGTATGAATCCTGTGTGCTTCCAAAACAACTGGCCTAGTGCCACCCTGTCCCCAGCCACCCTACAATTTCTCTCTCTCAGATCCCTGGTCTAGCCTCCTAACCCAGAGTAGCTAAGTATCTCCCTTGGCATTTCGTCAGCCAGACAACCTGTACTACTAGGACTCAGGGAAGTCAGATTCTGCCCGTGGCATCCTCTTATCTATTCCCTTCCACTTGCCCACCCCTACACTGTCTCCTACCAGCCTTGGACACAGGCGGGCTCCAATCCCTCTGCATCAGATCACTGGGATACGTAACACAGACTGGATAAATTTCCTAGCTGCTTATCTTTCTGACACAGACCATCCCTTCTACTAACCTGATGAGCCTACCTACTAACCTGATGAGCAGACCTACCACCCTATCCCACCATCCATCCAGACCAGTCTCCTACTCTGCAAGAACCTGCAAAAAACACCAATTTAATTTCCAATCTTAAACAAAAAGCAACCAACCTACAGATACAATATAAACAGAACCAAAATTAAATTAAAGAAAACCAGAGTAGAAGTTCTTACTGGACATGTAATCAATAAAGAATACACATACGGCCAAACAGCAGTGCAGAAACACAAACAATACAAAAAAACAAGAGAACATATTCCCAAAAAAACCCACTAATCCTACAGAAGTGCAGTACAGTGAAAACCATCCTGTGGAACTCCAAGATGCAGAATTTAAAAAAACAATCATAAACATGATCAAAGAGCCTATAGAAAACACAGGCAAACAATTCAAAGAACTCAAAGAGGAAATGCATAAACTTGTAACGTAAGCCTAAGATTATACAAATAATTGGTTTAATGGAATATCAGAAACAATTCATGGCTTGAAAATTTAATTCACAAAAGAGATAGAAATAGTGAATAAAACCTAAATGGAAATTAACACAGGATTGAAAAACTCAATAACCCAGTTGGAAGCAATAGCAGAAAGCATCATAAGCAGAATAAATGAAACAGAAAACAGAATATCAATATTTGATGTCAATGTTGAGTATTTGTACTCCTCAAGCAAAGACTATGTAAATTTTTTTAAAAAATCATAGGAATGAACATTCAGCAAATGTGGGACAATGTGAAAATACCAAATCCATGAATTGAACAGATCTTCAACAGGATTATAGAAGAAAACTTCCCTAACTTAAGGAAAGACTTACCTATAGAGATGAAAGAAACATATAGAACACCAATTAGACATGAGCAGAATAGAAATTCTCTGTGGCATATCACAGTAAAATATTAAATGAACAGAACAGAGGGTACTGAAAACCACTATCTAAAAACGTTACATTACAGCTGACTTGTCATTGTAAAATATGACAGCCAGAAGAGCCTGAACAAAAGTATTCCCAGTCCTAAATGACCATGGAGGCCAACTCCTAATAGTTTTACCCAGAAAAACTATCTATCATGGTCAAAGAGGAACAGAAAGTTTATATGACACAAACAGGCTGAAAGAATTCTTCTCCCCCAAACCAGCACCATAGAGAAGATTGAAAGCAATATAAAGGACCAAGAGAGGAATGACTACTCATGTTTCAACATTAGCACTAAATATCAATGGCCTCAACTCCCCTATCAAAAGACACGAGCCAGTGGAATGGAACTAGAGAGTGTTATACAAAGGGAAGTAACACAAATGAAGAAAAACAAGTGATGTATGTTCTCCCTCATTTGTGGATTGTAGCACAAATTCCTTTCATGTGAGTATATACACTGATGTAATGCCAGGGTCCAGAAAAATGAAAAGGATTCAGGGAGGTAAAGGAAAGAAGGAAACTCAGAGGAAGCTTGTAGGGAACAGATAGATGTTATGGGGGGATGTGGGGAAATTGGGTGAGTTTGGCTGAGAGGAGAGAAGGGAGGACATGTGAAGGGCTACAGCGTGTCGGGGTTGGGGGGGGATAAGTGTTATTGAGAGAGGGTGGGGACAGTGGGGATACTCGGACTAGTGAGTGGGGAAGGAGGTCAGGTGGGAGGAAGAGAGTAGAGATGAATGAATCTTGGAGGATTAGGGAACCCAGAGGGAAATGTGATGCTCCCTTAGCTCCATGAGAAATGCACATCCAGGGTCTTAATGTCACTGCACATATATACCTGAGGCTTGTTTACTGAGGAACACAGTGCCAGGCAGAAGAGAACTCCCTTTGAGTGGTAACTGAGAACGATGGCCCAGGACACTACCACAATATCACAGGCTACCGCCAAAGCTCTTGGTTATCTCCCAGAATTAATGGATAAGATCCTACTGCTGAATAGGACATACTTCAGACACAGAACTTGAAGCACTGGAGTAGGAACTGACCTGGAAGCCTTCCAACTCAAGTTTAGCTCTTCTAGACCTAGATGGTATTTTCCAAAATGCTAAGGGAGGAAGAAGACTAATCAATAGTCCCACCCAACCTTAAAGGCTAATGACTATAACAAGTAGTATGCAAGCTACTCCTATTGGTGTAGTGCTGACACTGTTATCTGGGGGGGGGTAATCAACAGCTAACTGTACTTAAGGCCCACTCAATGGGAGTGAACTGAGGGGTGTCACTCTAAAACAGACAAATGCACATGGCTGGAGAGGACATAGATCTTAGAGGAAACCCTAGTTCAGTCATATCTCCAGATAAATGATATTTCTTACTATAAGGTAAACATGGATCCTGATATTTACAGACAAGCATATTCTGCACCACTCATTAAGGAATCTTATTACAACAGATAGAGGTTTCTGAAGAGTTCTACAACTGGTCAGACACAGAGAATACACAACCAAGAGATGACTAGTCCTAGGTGACACAGCTACAGTTGAACCTTTGCATCTAAGGGTCATAGAACAAAACAGAGCCAGGGTAGACAGGAAATTAATGAATCCCTCAACCCTCCCCAGTGAAGCTTCATTATATAACAAAGTGCAATGCACACAGAAGACCACAACTGGCCAAGTTTTAGAAAATAATAGATTGCAGGGTATGTGTCCTCATTTAGGAATTCTGTATTGAACTTCAGCCACCCAGGGCTCAGAGACCATTGTGGAAGAGGGTGCAGAAAGATTGTAAGGGCCGGGGGTAGTTCCTGAGCACAGTAGAATAGAGGATTTCAGGCCACCAGAAGCTTTCACACATGAACTTTGGGCAATAGTGACATCTAGCACGGGACCCATGCCAACTCAATTAAATAAGGGTTCAGAAGGGAGGAGAGAAATGGGTGGTGGGGCCAGCTCTTGACTGAGAAATGTTGAAGATTGTTCTTTACCTGGTGTTGGAGAGTACACCTTACTTACCGTCTCTAGATGGGCTGACTAGACTGCAGTGGATGAATTTTCAGCTAAGGATATCTGGGTACAAATTCTTGACTGGATAGATCTTACCATGTATGGCAGAATATAAGAGCTCTGGTGGGGGCTAAGATAGGGAAAGCAGTCTAAAATTGATTGAGAGCTGTTCTATGAAACTATAACATATTCTTACAAAAATAGTAGCAAGTCCTAAAGAGATTCTAATATTCACCTACCATCTCAAGGAACCTGTTTATTAATAGTGTTGTTGAAAATGGAGAACAAGTGAGGAAATAGAGATGGCTGAGAAACATCTTAAAAAGTGTTCAACATTGCTAATAATTAAGGAAATGGAAATTAAAACCATTTTAAGACATCATATCACTCCGATAAGACTGGCTAGGATCAAGAAAACAAATGATACCAAATGCTGGAGAGGTTGTATGGAAAGAGGAACACTCATCCACTACTGGTAGGAATGTAAACTCTTACCACCACTATGGAAAACAGTGTGGAGAACCCTTAAAAGACTCAAAATGAGCCTACCACCTGCCCCAGTCATACCACTCCTGGGTATATACCCACAAAACTCATCCTACTGCAGAGATACATGCACAGCCATGTTTATCGCAGCTCTCTTCACAATAGCAAAGAGCTGGGACCAACCCAAATGTTCCCCAACCAATGAGTGGATAGAGAAAAAAATGGTACTTCTACACAATGGAGTTCTATGCAGTGTTAAACAAAGATGACATCATGAAATTTGCAGGTAAATGGATGAAACTAGAAGATAATATATATATATATATATATATATATATATATATAAATTCTTAACACTAAAATCACCATGAAAAATGGATTGTACATATAATTATAGGAGCAATATCATAAAACCTTTAGAAGAAAAAGGGATTAAATCTTTTGTGACCTAGAAGTCACTAATTGTTTCTTAATACAATATCAAAACAGAAGCTAGAAAAGAATAATATGAGTTGAAGTTTGACGCAAATATATTTGTGTTTCTACAACTTTTAACATGAATGCTTGTTGGATTTTGACAAATACCTTTTCTGCATCTATTAATATGAACATGTGTTTTTGTCTTTATTCCCTTTATATGTTTTATTATATTCATTGAGTTATGTATATTGAACCATCCCTGAGTCTCTTGAATAAAGCCAACTAGATTGTGGTGGGTGATCTTTTTGATGTCTGTCTCTATGCAGTTAGCAAGTATTTTGTTGAAAATCTTTGCATCTATGTTCATTAAGAACATGGGTCTATACTTTTCTTTTTTTGTTGTGTAATCACCTGCTTTTTATATTAGAATGATACTGATTTCATAGAGGTACTTTGGGAGTTTTCCCTCTGTTCCTATCCTTTTTAATGTAAAAAGTATTATTGTAGATCTTTGAATCTCTGGTAGAATTTTGCTGTGAATCCGTCAGGATCTGGGCTTTTTGAAGTCTGGAGCTTTTGCATTGCTGTTTCAACTTCCTTATTGTTATGAGTCTGTTTAAGCTGTTCATTGCTTCTTGGTTTAACTTTGGTGGTGTCCATGGATTTAGAAATTCATCCATTTCTTTTAGATTTTCAAAAGTAATAGAGTATAGTTTTTAAGTCTTCCCATATACTGTTTTGAATTTTTTGATGTCTGTTGTGAAGTGTTCATTTTTATCCATGGATTTATTAATTTAGATTTGTTCTTTTTTGGGGGGGGGGCTTAGCTTTTCAAAATAAAAATACCAGCTCTTATATTTGTTGATTCATTCTATTGCTTTTTTGTTTCTATTTCATTAATTTCTGCTCTGAGTTTTGTTATCTCCTCTCATCTACTAGGTCTGGATTTGGTTTGTTCTTGCCTTTCCTGAGTCTTGAGTTTTATTATTAGGTCATTTATATGTTTTTTCTGATTTTTTAATGTAGGCACTTAGAGATATAAATTTCCCTCTTAGAACTGCTTTTAAAATGTCCTAGAGGTTTTGTGTATTGTATTAGCTTTTTTGTTTAGTTCCAGGAATACTTTTATTTCTTTCTTAATTTCATCATTCAGGAGAGTGTTGTTTAATCTCCATGAGTTCATGAATTTTCTAGACCTTCTTTTGTTGTTGACTATAAGCTTTTGTGCACTGTTGTCTGAAAGGATGCCTGGAATTGCTTTCAAGTGTTTGTATTTGTTTAGGTTTGTTTCGTGTCCCAGTATGTAGTTAATCTTAGAGAATCTTGCATGGGCTGTTGAGTAGAAAGTGTTTACTTTGATGCTTGGGTAGAATATTCTCGTAGATATCTTTTAGGTCCATTTCACATATGATGTCATTTAATTTGGATGTTTCTCTGTTTATTCTTTCTCCACCTGACCTATCTATTGGAGCTAGTGGGGAATTATACCGTGTTGGGGTTAATCCTCCTGTAATACTGTTTTTATGAAATTAGGTGCATCAGAATTTGGTGCATATATGTTCATAATTGTAGCATCTTCTTGGTCAGTTGTTCCTTTGATTAGAATGAAGTAATCCTCTTTATCTATTCTGACTAGTCTTAATTTGAAGATATTATTATCTATTTTGTCAGATATTAGAATTGCAACATTTGCTTGATTTTTAGAGCCATTTGCTAGGAATATTTTATTCCACTTATTTCAAGGTAGTGTCTATACTTGAAGCTGATAGGAGTTTCTTAAAGACAATAGTAAGATGGATTTTCTTTCTTAACACATTCCACTAGCCTGTGGCTTTTGACTAGAGAGCTGAGGCTATTGGTATTTAGAGATGTGTTTGAAAGATATATATTCGTTATTGCCATTTTAATTGGTTTGTGTTCTTAGTATTATTTTGTGTTTCTGTAATTATGCCTTCCTTTGTTTTCTTTCTGTAATCTCTTGGTTATACTCATGCCTATCTTCAGTCATCTGTATCGCTTTGAGTACTCTCTGTGTGGATGGTTTGTTTGACATGAATTCTTTTAGACTGTTTGTGTCATGGAAAATTTTCCATTTCCATTTGACTATGGTAAATAGCTTTGCTGGATAAAGTATTCAGGGTTGGCATCCATGGTCATTTAGGACTGGCAATATTTTGGTCCAAGCATTCACAGTTTGCATTGAAAAGTAAGCTGTAATTCTGATGGATTTTCCTTTATATGTAACTTGTTTTTCTCTAGCAATTTTCAATACTCTCTCTCTTTGTTCTTTATATTTAGTGTTTTTGCTATGATATGCCTTGGGGGAGTTTATGTTCTTGTCTTATCTAATTGGTGTTCTATGTGCTTCTTGAAACTGTATAGGTATGTCTTTTCTTAATTTAGGGAAGTTTTTTTCTTCTATAACCCTGTTGAAGATCTTATCAATGCCATTGTCTTGGGATTCTTTTTCCTGTATGTTTATGCTGCATAGATTTGGTCTATTCATTGTGTCCCACATTTCCCATGTATTCCATTTCTGCTTCTTTATTTTTTTCACAGTCTTTGCTTGATGGGGTCTAGTTTTTCAACATTGTCATCTAGTCTTGATATTCTGTCTTCTGTTTCATTCATTATACTTGTGAGGTTTTCTATTGTTGTTTCAAATTAACTTATTGAATTTTCCATTTCCATCTTCATTTTGATTTGGGTTTTCTTTTGTATTTCTATCTCTTTTGTGATTTCATTTTTGAAGTCCTGAACTTTTTCTCGAGACAGTGTCTTCCTATAGCCCCAGCTAGCCTAGAACTTACTGTGTAGAACAGACTAGCCTTTAATTCACAGAAATTTTCCTGCCTGTGCCTCCTGAGTGCTGGAATTAAGGGTTTATGCTACCATGCTCAGATATGATTTTTTTTTGTCATTTCAGTCAGCCATATATTTATGTTTTATTGAGCTTCCATCACAAGTTTATGCCTATCCTTTTTGAGTTGTTTATGTTTTCTTTAATTCCTTTAATCATGTTTATAATTATTCTCTTCCATTCTGCATGATGGGTTTCCTCAGGACAATTCTCATTGTAGTACAATTTTGTAGCCCTGGTGGATTGAGGGGGAGAGGGGGTTGTCATAGTCTCTTGGTTTTCCATATTATGTGTGTTTTTGCACCATTTGGGCACATTGTTGGCTTTTATTGGTTGAGTGTCTGGTAGGCTAGTCTAGTCTTCCTCTCATAAGTTGAAGTTTGGTTTTGTTTATATTGTTGATTGCTTTTTACTTAGGTATGACAGGTTAGTTTTTATGTGCTTCAGATTCTCACAGGGTAATACACTTGTCTAAGTAGTAGGCAAGTCAAGGTAGTAGGCAGGAAAGGTACAAAGCTGGTCTCAGGAATCCAATGCAAGTTGAGTTTGGGAACATCCTGTAGAGGACTATCAAAGTAAGCAGGAAAGAAAGCTGGTGTCAGAGATCCAAGGCAAGGTTGTGGTGGGGACAGCTAGGGTATAAGGCTGGTCTCAGGAATCCAAAGGCAATGTGGCAGTGGAGAAAGCCTGTGAAAGATCTAACAAACTGGACTGAAAAATTGAACTGGTCTGAGTGCAGGGGATCAGGATGCAGTAGGCATATCTGGACCTAAAGAGTAGTCGAAAGATCTAGGGTGCTAAGAGCAAAAGTGAGCCTGTGCCCAAGGATAGAAAGGAAACAGGGTATGGGGTTAGGAAAATTAGAGTTGCTTGGGCTGAAGGGCAATCAAAGTGCATTGGGCCCAGCTTGTTTTTTTTTTTTTTTTGGGGGGGGGGTCTCTTCCAGACAGAGTCTCCCTGTAGTCCCTGCTGTCCTGGAACTCACTCTGTAGACCAGGCTGGCCTTGAACTCACAAAGATCTGCCTGCCTCTGCCTCCCAAGTGCCAGGATTAAAGGCGTGCGCCACCATGCTCAGCTTGGTTTTTATAATTGTATCAATCTTAGAAATTTGAACTCGGGGGCTGGAGAGATTGCTCAGTGGTTAAGGGTGACGATTGCCCCTGCAGAGAACCTGAGTTAGATTCCCAGCACCCACATGATGGCTAAGAACCATCTTTAACTCCAGTTCCAGGGGAATATGATGCCTTCTTCTGACCTCTGCAGCACTGCACGACATGGGTGCACCAACCTACATGTAGACAGTACACTCATACACATAAACAAATAAGAAATTAAAAAATTTAAAAAAGAAATTTGAACTCTTTTAAGGATTGATAATACTTCGGAGACATTTAAGAAGAAGAGAAATACTTAAAGCATAATACAGTTCAGGAAAAGTCCATAAATTTACTCTAAAGGATTATTTATCTCCCTCTAATTTCACAATCTCATTTTATTTAATATCATTTCATTTCTCCTAAAATATTATTGAATATGTCTTATTTTATTTAACTTTGTATTTTGAATAATTATATTTATCTAAAAAATTATGAGAGTATGCAGAGGATTTCCTTAGTTTACACTATGTTTCTCAGTATTAAAATGTCACATAACTCATTTTTTTCTAATTAAAGTGAAATAAAAGGTAATTTAAACATTTTGGTGGCAGTTTCTTAGGGGCTTATATGGCACTTATTGGAGTGGAAGATAATATTTTAGTTACAATGCCAAAATTAGAAGCCACTGAATGAGTAACAGGTAATAACAGTCATGTGGAAACAAATGATCCTAAGACCCCACTTTGCATAAAAGTGACAATTAAGTTTTAGAATAGTCTCTGAGATGTTTTGTGTTTTGAATTAAATCTTATAATAATAGTCATAATAGATAACACACTATGGGGGAAATTTTTTAAATTATTTTTATTTTATGTGTATGAGTATATTGTCTGCATGTATGTAAGTGCACCCATATTGTGCAATGCCTGTGGAGATTTGAAGAGGGTGTCTTATACCCTGGAATTGGAATTATGGGTGGTTGTTACCAACATGTGGTTGCTGGGAACTGAGCCCTAGTCTTCTGCAATAGCAGCCACTGCTCTTAACTGCTGACCCATCTTTCTAACCCACTATCAACAATTTTAAATATTCACTGGGAATGTTAGAATTTGGCCCACATGGATGTGTATGTAGTTATTTAAACTTACAAAAGAGTTAATTTCCTTGAAATTTAATTATTGGTATTTATTACCAACCTAAGTATTATTTTGAGTTATTTGCAACAAGTACATCTACTAAAAACACTATTTAGCCAAGCAATACTTAATACCTTAAAATCTTTATATTATGGAAGGATAACAGAATGTATTTCATGTGAAATTAATGAACGGAGATGCATAAGGAGGTTTTTGCAGAATTGTTCCCTTTCATGTACTCCATTATAGTCTTTCTCTTTATTACATTCTTGTTGAAATATACTATATATTATCTGTTGACTTAACACTAGAATATTTTAGGAAATCACATAGAATATTCTAGAGTCAAATAGAGAATTTAGTAAAGAAGGTGTGGGGAGCGTATTCAAATGTCATGGCTGTTTGCTTTTTCTTCTGATATCCTGGAAAATAGTAAGATATGGAATGATTCACTCAATGAACCATGCTTTCCATGTGGACCTATACACTCAGTGTTCTCGGCATCAGAGGAGCTTTGTACTGAGATAGCCATCTGCTAGCTTAGGGAGAGTGGCTGCTTGCCCTGGATTCACTGTATGCTCTTGAGCGAGTCACCTCACATTCTTGAACCTCAGTCAACCCATTTGGAGAATTAGGTGAAAGCTAAGCCTTAGTGAGAAACAGATGCTACATCTGAGATGAGTTTCCTTGTGTAAACAAGTAATTCCAAAGTTTAATTCCAAAGAAAGTTTCCGTGTGGATATGTGGCTTACATGAGATATACAACTGTGTTAACGCTTCAGACTGGCTATGTTTATTAATAGAAATTAGAGCATGGTAATATTACATCTCTGTTCCTTAAAACTATTTAAAATTTTAATTTCCTCCTATTCTGTCATTAGATCTAAACTGTTGTGATTTTACGTAAAATGCATTCAGTGCTTTCAGAGAATGTTATAAATGGTAAGTTATACCTTTAATGGATCAATTAAGTTTCAAGGTAGGAGGAAATGTAACTCAAAAGAGTTTAGTTATTCCCTAGTGAGAGTTAAGACTTCTTTGGGAGGATAAATGTTAACTATCAGGAGAGTTAAAGACATGTAGCTTTAGAGACACCAGCTACGTTTGCATTTTGTTTAATTCCCAGTAGATTTGTCACTTTGGTAAATCCCTACACTGGAAAACACTTTGCTACTAAAGACATAGATAATTTAATAAATGGAAAAAATTCCTCAAAGGAAAGAAAACCCCTCTTGAGAAATGTCTACATTGTCTGAATCTTTCCCTCCTTTCCAGCAACTGCTTGGCTGATTGAAATAGCTATGAACATCAAAGTCAAATCTGTGGTTCCAGAAAATCCCTGAGCTTGCCGTAGCTCTAAACTTATATTTCCTGTGTTGACTCCATGTATGGCTATCATTGGTGCACATTTCAAAGCTTCAGGTTAAATGTGCTGTGGTTTCCCATTGCATACCTTTTTTTTTTTTTGTTTTTGCATTTTTAACTGGGAATAAGTAACATGTGACTCAGCAAGCTAATGGATACTGTTGAGAATTCTCTCTCTGCTAGTTTGAGATTCTCTGATTTGTTTTTTGGCAGCTCTGGTGTTCCTGCTTTTGACATTAGCTAAAGGAGCAGTAGCTTGGCCTTAGAGTGGAAAAAATCTAGGAATTTCAGAGAGAGGAACTAAGCAACACAAGGCCTGAGGCTGTTCTCTTCTGAAGAGAGATGAAAGTACTCCTATCTGTGTGTTTTCCTCCATTGCCTACACAGAACTCTTGACTTCAGTGTGAGTGAATCTGTGGTAGAATTTGACCCTAGCTCTCTTTGTAAATGAAGAAAAGTGCAGTGGAATAAGATGCCAAAAAAACCGTTGGCTAGAATAGGATTACCTTTGGAAGACCAAGAATGTGGTGGGCATAAATCTAAGATCTTGGAGTGGGAAAGGTCAGGATAACCCAAATTTAGATTACATAGAGAAAATATCCAGTGGAAATATGCACTTCACCAAACATTTTGAAAATCAGGAGGAAACTGTAGAAGGCACATCATTTTTTAATTTTTAAACATTTTAAAAATCTTATGTGTATGAGTGTATTGCCTGCAAATGAGTGCACCTGTGTCATGCAATGCCTACCAAGGACAGAGGAGGACATTGGATTTTCTTGGAACTGGAGTTCTGGACAGTTGTTAGCTACCTCGTAGGTGCAGGGAATCAAACCCATGTCCTCTACAAGAGCAGCTAGTGCTCTTAATCAATGAGCCATATTTCCAGCCCCAGGAATATTATTTTGACATTTAAATTTATTTTAAATGACTGTAACCCGAAGAAGCTTATTCTGGTCTTATATCTAACAGTTGAATCACATTATCTTTCTAAAGTTTTTTTTTTTTAATTTTTTTTTAAATTTTTTATTTATTTCCATATGTGTATGAATGTATTTTCTGCATGCAAGTCTGTGCACCCGTGACGTGCAATGCCGCGGAGGTCAGAAGAGGGCATCGAACTGCCCTGGAACTGGAGCTCTCCTGGAATTGGAGTTTCAGACGGCTCTCGGCCGCCATGTGGGCGCTGGGGATCGAACCTGGGTCCTCTGCAAGAGCGGTCGGCGCCCTTAACCACCAGGCCATCGCTATCTTTCTAAAGTTTTATGTGAATTGTGTGAACTATGGAATCAAAAGGTTAATCCTTCATATTTAGATTGATTCATTGTTTATATGTATAATCTTCATATATATTGTTCACTTGCATATATTTCTATACATATATAGAAAACCTTTAGATGTATAAGGAGTATATTTCTGAGTGTTTTAAAATAGTATTAATTTGGGGCTGGAGAGATGGCCTAGCGGTTAAGAGCGCCGACCGCTCTTACAGAGGACCCGGATTCGATCCCCAGCACCCACATGGTGGCTGAGAACCGTCTGAAACTCCAATTCCAGGAGAACTCCAGTTCCAGGGGAATCCGACACTCTCTTCTGACCTCCGCGGCATTGCACGACATGGGTGCACAAACTTGCATGCAGACAATACATTCATACACATACAGAAATAAATAAAAAAAATTAAAAAAAATAGTATTAATTTGACTGATAAAATGAATAATAGTTCTCATGTCCACCAGGCCAATTCATTCTCTGACTGGATTCACCTACTGCCTACTGACCTTGAACACTGACCTCCTTGCCTTTCCTGTAGCTGGGAATGAGACTGTTGAACACAAAGTAAATCATAAATGTGGGAGCTCTTAGGAGCTGAAATACTATGGAAATAATTCTGTTTTTATTTAGAACAAAGTTCAAATTATACCATTACTTGCTGATATAAGTATGTTAAAATAAGAAAACAATGGAAGTAGGAAAAGTTGAGGAAGATGAATTGTTGAGCTAACCTTGGTGCTGAAAGGTTCCAAGTGGTGAATTGATGACACATTCCCTCTTTCAATTTCAATGGATAAAATTATTCTTCAGAATCCATCTTCTGTGAGACTGACTTAAATAGCAGACCACCTGAGGGGTCCAAACATTTTGCCAAATATATGATTCACAAGGTTGTTCAGTAAGTTTAGATGTTTATTTAGCTACATATACCCTATTTTAAGATAGACTATAACAAACAGACAAAAAGTGGAAATTTAAATTATTACATAAATCTTTGGCAGGAGATTAGGTGATTTTATGTATGATTTTGAAACATTCTTCCTTAGACATTTATTTTTCAAGAAAATATTTTTCTGTCCACTTGTGGACATCTTTGAAGTTAATATTTACTGTGCCAGGAACATACACAATACTGAGTGTGTGTAACAGAATATATTTTAATTTTATAAGATGTGTGTCACAAAGAAGTTTCAAATTCATTAGGTTAAATATTATTACAAAATCTGTTTTATTTTAGTGTATTATTCCTAAGTTACTTAGTATGTCTTAAGTATGAATTTTTTGAACATTGATTTGTCATAGAGAATTTTCTGTCAAGAATTCAAGGCTGTTTATTGCATTTTGTTATTTATGGTAAGTCCTATTCAGTCAAATTAGTGTCCCCAGAGGACCCTTGGTGCAACTTCGTTCACCGGGATCTACTCAGCCTTAAAGAAAATCAGCTGATTGGCATCTCATCCAAAAATTTTAAGTACATAATTTCAAGAGAAATTATGGGAAAGGAAGTAAGCCTAGAGAATTTCCCTTAAGAAAAAATGAAACTAATCTTTCAAGAACAACAACTTATGCTCACTTTTAGTTTTCTCAAATTGTAATAGCAAAGAGTGCTCACGTAAATATTTCTTTGGAATTGGGAAAAAAGTGTTTTAGTCCAGGATAGCCAAAGCAATCCTGAGCACAAAGAGCAATTGCCATACCAGACCTCAGTCTATATTACAGAGCCAGAGCCATAGTCATAAAACAGGATGGTATTGGCACAAAAGCAGATGTGTAGACCAATGGAACAAAGCAAAGACCCAAACATGAGTGCACATAGTTACAGCTACGATTGATATTTGACAAAGGTGCCAAGAACACACATTGGAGGAAAGACAACATCTTCAACAAGTGGTGGTGGCAAAATTGGACCTCCACATTTAGAAGGACATTTAACCCATAATTATCACCCTGCATAAAAGTCAACTCCAAATAGATCACAGACCTCAATGTTAAGGCTGAAAAGCTGAAATGGTTAAACGAATAGAGAGGCACTACTCTACAAGATATTGGTGCAGGAAAGGACATTTTAAATTGGACATCAATCACTCAGGAAACTAAAAAATCTTTTGTAAGGTAAAGGAAACAACAAATTGAGTTCAAAGAAGAAGCCCACAGAGAGGGAGAAAATCTTTAGCAGCTACACATCTGATAGAGGATTAATATCCAAATATGCAAAGAAACAAAGAAGCACAATTAAATGGGGTATGAATACCAATCCTTGCCATAAGCCCAAGGGACTCATCCTACTACAAAGATGCTTGCGCAGCTATGTTTGTTGTTACTCTTTTCACAATGGCTAAGAAATGTAAACAAACTAAATGTCCCCGAACTGATGAATGGGTAATGAAAATGTGGCACATTTTCATAAGGGAGTTCTACTCAGCAGTAAAGAACAATGAAATAATGAAATTTGCAGGTAAATCGATGGAACTAGAAACTGTTATACTGTGTAACACAGGCTCAGAAAAACAAGTGACAAATGCTCTCTCATCTGTGGATCTTAGCACCAGATCTTTAGATAAGAGTATATATTCTGATGAGAGAGAAGGAGACAGGAAATGGAAATAAACAATGGGATAAAGGAGAAAAGGAGCTAGAGAGCAGGAGACAGTAGGAGACAGGTGTTATTAAGGCAGAAATGGGGGAAAGGGAGGATACTTTAGTTAGGAAATAGAGAGGGTTAACCAGGGTGCGAGGAGAAATGCCTAATTCTTTTTTTATATTCAGAGATTCAGATTTTTCTTTTAAATTTTATATTACTCTAAAATATGAATGTATACCTTCTGCCCATGTACATTAATTACCATGCCTGAAAATAAGTTAATTCTAGGGCTCATTATGATATTCACATTATAATATCACAGTTGCTTTCAGATAGAAAGAAATTTAACAATAACATTGCTCAGCTTTTCTTTCATTTGGGGGATTTGGTACTAGCATCCACAAATAAGGAAAACCATTCCCCGATTGTTTGTTTGGGACTATGTTACTTCACTTAGCATAATGGCTTCTAGTTCCATCCATTTGCCTGCAAATCTCATGATGTCGTCTTTCTTTATCACTGCATAGAGCTCCATTGTGTAGATGTACCACATATTTGTTAGCCAATCCTCAGTTGAGGCGCATTTGGGTTGGTTCCAACTCTTTGCTATTGTGAAAAGAGCTGCAATAAACACAGATGTGCATGTATCTTTGCAGTAGGATGAGACTTGAGGGTATATACTCAGAAGTGGTAAGGCTGGGTCAGGTGGTAGGCTCATTTTGAGTCTTTAAAATGTCCTCCACACTGCTTTCCACAGAGGTTGTATGAGTTTACATTCCCACCAGCAGTGTTCCCCTTTCCCCACAACCTCTCCAGCATTTGGTGTCTTTTGTTTTCTTGATCTTAGCCAGTCTTATCGGCGCCAGATGATATCTTAGAGTGGTTTTAATTTTCAGGAAAATGCATAATTCTTAGATGGTATGAAACCAGAGGGAAATGTGTTATTCAATGTCCTAATGAATACACATACAGGGCTGGAGAGATGGCCTAGAGGTTAAGAACACCGACTGCTCTTGCAATGAACCCGGGTTCGATCCCCAGTGTTCACATGGCAGCTGAGAACCGTCTTTAACTCCAGTTCCAGGGGAATCTGACACCCTCTTCTGACGTCTGAGGCATTGCACGACACAGGTGCACAAACCTGCATGCAGACAGTACATTCATACACATACAAAATTAATTAATTAATTAATTAATTTTAAAAAAGAAAATACACATACAATAAATATACAAGTGCATATGTTTAGCTAAAAGCTATGTGAGTGAAAAGCACAGTTCTAGATAGGAGAAATCTCCTCTCAAGTTGTTGGTCAAGATAGGCCAGGAGATCCCCCAAATAACAGAGGCTATTGCCATGGACTTTGATTTTCCCCCTAGAACTTGAGGAAGAGAAACACTATTGTTAAAGACAATGGACACTGGAGTTAGCATAATGGAGCTGGATGTGACTTGGAAGCCTCCTCCATGAAAACTAGATCTCATGGTATCAAAGGATACAACAGAGGATACCAAGAGAGAAAACGTATCAACAGTCCTGTACCCAGATGTGTAGTCTAATAAACAATAATCACTGGCCCAGCAAACTATCTCTATTGGTACAGTAGTGGTACTTTTATCTTGGGGTTAATCAACAGCTGCCTAATTGAAATTAAGGCCTGTACAGTGGGAGGAAACTCATGTGTGGTACTATAAAATTAGCAAAATGCACATAGATGGAGAGGTTATTGATCTTAGAGGAAAAACTATTTCTGCCACATCCATAGAGCAATGTATTTTCTTACTTTAATCTAAATGTGCATTCTCACATTTCCAAAGAATGTACCTCTCACCACTGTCAAAGAAACTTCTTTTTCCAACAGATGGAGACTATTATAGAGTTCCAGAACTGATCAATTGCGAAGGATAAATGTATGTATAACACGTAGATCTAAGTGACACATCTTCAATGCAACCTCCGCATATAGGATGAATGCATTTCTCAGCTTTCATCAGAGAAATTTCCTTAAGGAGCAGGTGGTGACTAACACAGAA
Source organism: Rhizomys pruinosus (assembly GCA_009823505.1). Taxonomy (NCBI): domain Eukaryota; kingdom Metazoa; phylum Chordata; class Mammalia; order Rodentia; family Spalacidae; genus Rhizomys; species Rhizomys pruinosus. Next base: position 1,616,166 of record VZQC01014560.1, read on the forward strand.
ACTCACAAGTGACCAATCTGCAGAGAACAAGAGGCTGCAGAGTGCTTATTCCTGAATATGACTCCTATTTGAAACCTGTGCCTCCCAAGACTCAGGGATCATTATGGAAAAGGAGATGGAAAGATTGTAAGAGGCAGAGGAGGTGAGTGGCTGCAAGAATGGTCTTTCAGACAGCTGGTTAGTTGCTCATACAAACTCATGGCAATGGTGGCAGCATGCACAAGTCTTGTACAAACTCAAACAAGACAAAATCTCAGCATAGACATGGGGAAGTGGGTAAGAAATCCCAATTTAAAGAGCTTTTGGCAATTGATGGCTACTGGGAGTGAAAAAGACAGTGTCTTACAGGGATGGGACTTTTGGTGGCCTTGGTGGATGCATCTACATTGAAGGACATTTGGGGACACAAATTAGATTCTATTGCCATATTTATGTTTATGATGTATATGATACATATATGATAGTACATGAAATAGGGCGGTGGCAGTGGGAGAAGGTGTAGAAAGGGGAGGGGATCCAAATACCATCAAACTTTACTGTATGAAAATCACAAATATTCAATGAAAAACACCTTAAAAAGTGCTCGCCATTCTCAGCAATTGGAGAAATGCAGGTCAAAACTAATTTAAGATTTTCTCTTACCCCAGTCAGTTTGGTTATGATTGAGAGAACAAAAAACACCACATGATGGTGAGAATGTGAAGAAAGGGGAAAGCTCATTCACTGCTGTTGGGGTCGCAAACCCAACCCTTGCAAGCACTATGGAAATCAGTATGGAGAACTCTTAAAGAACTCCCATATTATCTGGATAGACCATCTCTTGGCATATACCCAAAGGACTCATTCTACTTATATATGTTTGTTGCTGCTCTTTTCACAATACCTAAGAAATGGAAGCAACCTAAATATCCCTCAAGTGACAAATGTATAATGAAAATGTAATACATTTGTACAATGGAGTCCTACTCTGTGTAAAGACAAAATTATGAAATTTGCAGATAAATGAATAGATCCCTCATTTGTGGATGTTAGCACTAATCCCTTATATGTGAGTATATACCCTGATGCAGAAAAATGTAAAGGAATAATGGAGATAAAGGAAAGGAAAGGGCTCAGGAGAGGGGGATAGTAGGAAATAGATAATATCAAGGGGGAAATGGAGAAAATGAGATACTTAACTGGGCAGGGAGGAGGGAAGAACATACAAGAAGCCATGGGGGTAAAGGGGAAGAAAGAACTCAAGAGAGGGGACAATAGGAGACAGGTATTAAAAAGCGAGAGAGTTTATTAATTCCACCCCCCTGAAAAATACACATGTAGTATCTGAACATGTGTGCAGGTGTATATCTGAAGGCTACATAACAAGAAACACTGTGTCAGACAGGATAACTCTCCCGTCCAGTTGTTGGTCAAGATAGTCCAAAAGACTCCCAAAATAACACAGGCTATTTAAGTAGTCCCCTTCCATACTTGAAGGTAAGACCTCATTGCTAAAGGCAGGTCACACTTCTGACAAGACTTGGTGCAATGGAACTGTAACTGACAACCTTTTCCCTGAAGACTAGCTTTCATATGCAAGTTGCTAAGGGAGGAAACCAATCAGTGGTCCAACCCAGCTGTAAAGCCTAATGACCACAAGACTGACACAGCAAACTACCTGTTTTGGTGCAGTAGTGGTACATTTACCAGTGTTGCAAGTTCATATGAGCAAGTTCCCAGAGGCCTGAAACTTCTGTTTCCTTACGTTCATGTGCCAACCTCAGCTCTTACAAGTTTATCTGCCTCCTTTTCCTCAATGGTCCCTGAGACATGGATGGGTAAGTTTTAACATAGGAGTCCTATGCAGGGCTCTGCAATCCCTTATTCTCTCAAACTTGACCAGTTGTGGCCTTCTGTGTGTATTGCACTCTGTTATATGTGGGAGCTTTGCTGGTCAGAGTTGAGCGATGTATTAGTATTCGCTCTACCCCCGTTCTGCTATGTTCCATGAGCCTTGTGTGTAGACATTCCTCTGTCAATGTATCACTTAGGCTGAGCACCTCTCAGACATATATTCTCTGTGTGTGATCCATTGTGGAACTCTGTAATAGCCTCCATTTGTTGCAAAAAGATGCTTCTTTGATTAGTGGTGAACAATATATATGTCTGGAAATACTGATCCATTTTTAGCACAGAGTAAGAAAATTCATTTTTCTTGAGATGTGACAGAGATAGTGTTTTCTGCGGGATCTATGACCTCTTCAGCCATTGTACTTGGCTACATTTTACAGTGCTACACTATATTTACCCTTCCCTTCCATTGAAAAAGATTTAAGTCCAATTAGGTAGTTGTTTATTACCCTTAAATAAAATTAATAAGACAAAAGCAAAACCATTTTAATTCTTTCAATTAGTAATTGATGTACCTCTTTACTGAGAACCGAGATAATTTCTTCTCTGTCAATTCAATGTTTCAATGAATAATTCCTTTGCTTCCGAGAGGAGCTAAGATCATGGTGTGATTGTGAACTTAACTGAAAAGCTTCATGATATTGTCTTCCATTTAAGTGTATTTTGATGTATATTTCTTGTACATAGTGGTGCTTTTCAAGCAGTACATCATATAGTTAGACCTCTTCCCTTGTTTCCCCACAGACAGTTTCACTTCTACTTTCCTTCTACTAGCATGTTTTCTCTCTCTCTTTCTCTCTCTCTTTCTCTCTCTTTCTGATTTTATAGACATCCATATAAAATCTAGGATCCAGAAATGAGACAACTTTTTGTCTTTCTGATGTTATTTATTTCATGTGATGTGCTTGTCTCCAATCGTATCCATTTTCCTACAAACTGCATTGTTTCCTTCTTATTTCTGGCTCAATTACCACATCTCGTTTTTCCTGTCAACCAATAGGGATACCTTGGCTATAGTGCAGAGTACTGAAAAGAAAAAAGATGTGGAAGTGTCTCTGTGGTTTGTTGACTTAGAGTCATTTGGGCACAAACCCAGAGCTGGCTGGATCACACAGTAGTTCTATCTCCGGTTTTTGGAAGAACATGCTGACTTCTATAGGGGACGACTAATTTTCTTTTTTGATGTTGAACATTTTGTGTATGTTTACTGGTGTCTTTTGAAAACTATCTACTCATATCATTAGCTCGTTTATTGATTGGGTAATTTCTTAAGGTTTATCCTTTTAAGTATTTGTATATTCTAGATATCAATCCTCCATTACAATATATATATATATAATCTCCAAAATATATATTGGTTTGGATTCTGGGTTGGTTCCTTTCTAGCTAACCACCAGACATAGTAGATTGCATTCTTTCAGTCAGGAGGAACTAATTTTCCTTCCTATCTGCTGTTTTTAAGGGACAATTTTACCCCAAATCCTTGCCAGCATTTGTTGTTGTTGAATTTGGTTTGCCAGTATTTTAATGAGAACTTTTCAATTGTATTAATTGTATTAATATTTTTCAATAAATTATCAAATTATTTGATGTTTTTGGTGCTTTTGAGACAGGGTCTCCCTGTAGCCCCAGCTGATCTGGCACTCACTTTGTAGACCAGGCTGGCCTTGAACTCACAGAGATCACCAGCCTCTGCCTCTGGAGTGCTGGGATTCAAGGTGTGCACCACCACGCCTGGCTTAGTTTTTGTGTGTGCATGTGTGTGTGTGTGTGTGTGTGTGTGTGTGTGTGTGTGATTTGAGAAAGGGTCTTCCCCTTTTTTGGTTTTAAAATAGACACTTCCCCAATTATTTGATTTTAAAATAGACACTTCCATCTGATTTGTTGCTCTTAGAAAAAGTACCTGAAAGTAAAGGTAACTCAGAGAAAGCCAGCAACACAACAGTGCTGATAATATCCTTCAAGTGCTTAGATCCAATGAGTACTCAGGACAGCTAGTCTTAGGTAGGCTAGAATTATGATTCTTCCTTTACATAATCTACTTGGGGTAATTCACATGGAATTGAATTTCTTGGTTCAGAACCCACTGTATCCCTTTCTGAATTATTTGAATCGTATTAACAGTATATCTATACTGTGCTTATGAGGCTTATTGTTGACTTAATAGAAAACTTTCTTCTTCACAGGCTTGGAAAAAAGAGTCATTAATTTCATTTGGAAAAATAAGAGACCTCAAATAGCCAAAACAACCCTGAATGAAAAGAGCAATACAGAGGGGATCTCTATACCAGACTTCAAACTATACTACTGGGCTATAGTCATAAAAACAGCCTGGTACTGGCACAAAAACAGACCCGTTGATCAAAGGAACAAAACCAAAGATCCAAACTTGAGCATATACAATTTCAGCCATCTCAGATTTTACAAGGGGGCCAAGAAGGCACAATGGAGGAAAGACAGCATCTTCAGTAAGTGGTGTTGGCAAAACTGGATCACCACTTGAAGAATGAAATTAAACACCTACCTCTCGCCCTGTAAAGTCAACTCTAGATGGATTAAAGACCTCAACGTGAAACCCCAAACTCTGAAGGAGATAGAAGAAAAAGTAGACTTCCCAAATCAGACAGCAGCTGCACAAGAATTAAGGTTGACAATTGACAAATGGGACCTCATTAAACTCAAAAGCTTCTGTACATCAAAAGAAACAATCAAGGAAGTGAAGAGAAAACCCACAGAGTGGGAGCAAAGCTTCACCGAAGACACATCTGACAAAGCATTGATTTCCAGAATAGATAAATTACTCAAAAAGCAAAGAAGAAAGAAAACAAATGACCCCTCAATAGATGGAGCAAAGAGCTGAACAGAGACTTCACCAGCAAGGAATTAGAGATGGCTGAGAAACATCTTAAGAACTGTACAATGTCATTAATCATTAAGGAAATGCAAATCAAAACCACTTTAAGATATCATCTTACTCCAATACGACTGGCTAAAATCAAGAAAACAAATGATACCAAGTGCTGGAGAGGTTGTAGGGAAAGGGGAACACTCATTCACTGCTGGTAGGAATGTAAACTTGTACAGCCACTATGGAAAGCAGTGTGGGGAAACCTTGGAAGGCTTGGAATGAACTTGCCACCTGACCCAGCCATATCACTCCTGGGCATGTACCCACAAGTCTCATCTTACCACAGAGATACATGCACAGCCATATTTATTGCAGTTCTCTTCACAATAGCAAGGAGTTGGAACCAACCCAAGTGTCCCTCAACTGACGAGTGGATAGAGAAAATGTGTTACATCTACACAATGGAGTTCCATGCAGTGTAAAGAAAGATAACATCATGGGCTTTGCAGGTAAATGACTGGAGCTAGAAGATATCATGCTGAGTGAAGTAACACAGGCCCAGAAAAACAAATGATGAATGGTATCCCTCATCTGTTGATGCTAACACCAATTACATAATTGTAAGACAAACTGAGCAAAGTCAATGTGATCTGAAAACAACTGTGCTCTTATATTGTTGTGCTGGATAGCTTTAGTGTCAACTTGACACACCTGAGTTGAGGGAGCCTCAATTGGGGAATTGACTCCATTGGATTGGCCTGTGGCCACATCTGTGGAGTATTGTCTTGATTGTCAAGCAGTGTGGGAGGGCCCAGCCCACAATGAGTGGTGCCACCCTGGGCAGGTTGTTGTGTACCATATAAGAGGGCAGGCTGGGCATGTGAACAGCATTCCTCCATGGCCTGTAATTCAGCTCCTGCCTCCAGGTTCCTGCCCTGAGTTCCTGCCTTGGGCTCCCTAAGTGATGAACTGTGACCCAGGAGATGTAAGCTGAATAAAACCTTTCCTCCCCAAGTTGGTGTTGGTCAGAGTGTTTTGTCACAGCAATGGAAGACAAACTAGAACAGAAATTGGTACCAGAAGAGTGAGCTATTGCTGTGACAGACCTGACCTTGGTGTTTGGGGAAGGATTGTGGAGGAGTTTGGAATTTTGGGCTGGGAAGATCATTGAATGCCTAAAGATCATTGCTGAGGAGCTTGGAGCAGTTTTGCTGAAGGAGTTTAGAAGATGAAGGCCTGGCTTGTGAAGTTTCTAGTTTCAAAGTGGAGAAGAGATCATCAGGAATGTGTAATCTGTGGGTTCTGGTCAGCTGGGGCTGAAGAATCAGCTGTAAGTAACAAGAGACCAGAACCTGATGTGAAATCTTTGTTGTACTGGGACAATTGATGCTGGTTAGCTGGGGCTGAAAAATCAGCTGTAAGTAACAAGAGACCAGCATCACTGTGGTGAAATCTTCTGGGAAGAATTTCTTCAGGGTCAGCACACAGAAGCTGTGATCCAGAAGGGGCCTGAGCCTCCATCTCAAGCCAGAAGCAGGACTTGGTAGTGTGTAAGAGTCTCCTATATGGTTCTGGTGTTGAAATTTGAGGGGGTCACAGAGAGCAGCCGAGGCTTGGCACTGTGAGAGGTCAGGAAAGACCATTGGTGGAAGTGCACCTCGGTTGCAGTGAAGACCCCAGGATTGCAGGGGTCATGGAGAGAAGCTGAGGCTTTGCACCAGGAGAGGTCAGAAGAGACCATTGGTGAAGGTGCTGCCTCAGTTTCAGTGGCGACCCCAGCTTTTTGGAGATGCCAGGACCATGGGACGACCACCAAGAGCAGCGGCAGGTGTGGAATGGAGTTGGCCTGGGTCTGCGAGATGAGCTGTGTGTGCTGTGGACGGCAGAGCAGAGAAGGGGAGCTGCCAAAACCCTTTGGAGCCCAGAAGATCGTGAGTGAATCCCAGGTGTCCAGCCTTGAGCTACTTGCTGGACTTAGGTTTTGTTTGAGAGTGCCTGATTCTTCCCTTTGAAATAAGACAGTACTTGTTTTGGATTTTACAGCAGCCCACAGTTAAGAGACTTTTAATAGACTGAACTTTTAAGTGTTTGGACATTTTAAGGACTGTGGGGCTTTTAAGGTTGTACTGTCTTAGGTTGTGATTAATGTTAACATCATACTTTGGGGATAAGAACTGGAAAGGTGGTGGTTTAATAGTGATGTGTTTTGTGTGTCAAGTTGACAAGGGGTCAATTGTGCTGGATAGCTTTAGTGTCAACTTGACACACCTGGGTTGAGGGAGCCTCAATTGGGGAATTGGCTCCATTGGATTGGCCTGTGGCCACATCTGTGGAATATTGTCTTGATTGTTAGGCAATGTGGGAGGGCCCAGCCCACAATGAGTGGTGCCACCCTGGGCAGGTTGTTGTGTACCATATAAGAAGGCAGGCTGGGCGTGAGCCAGGGAAGCACGCCAGTGAACAGCATTCCTCCATGGCTTGTGCTTCAGCTCCTGCCTCCAGGTTCTTGTCCTGAGTTCCTGCCTTTGGCTCCCTAAGTGATGAGCTGTGACCCAGGAGATGTAAGCTGAATAAACCCTTTCCTCCCCAAGTTGGTGTTGGTCAGAGTGTTTTGTCACAGCAATGGAAGACAAACTAGGACAGGTGGCAATATGGCCCCCATCTCATAGAGATTTATGCCTCTGCCTCCAGAGTGCTGGGACTAAGAGCCTCTGTCACCTCACCTGGCTATACTTTTTTCTTTAACCCTATAGATTACTATTAATTTAGGTTTGATTTATCCTGTACATAAACCTCCACTGTCTATTCTGAAATAATTTAAAAACAAGAAATAATCAAATCCAGATATAAGTATGATACAGAAGCTTTGTAGTTTAATGAGGTCCCACTTGTTGATTATTCCTGTGTAACTGCTGTCTGACTTAGAAAGTCTTTTCCTACACCTATATCTTGTAGGTTACTGCCAAAGTTTTCTTCTAACATTTTCAGAATTTCACATTTCACATTGAGGTCTTTTTTCATTTAGAGTTGACTTTTATACAAAGTGAAAGGTAGGGGTTTAGTTCCATTTTTCTACAAGTGGTGATCCAGTTTTGCCCGTATCAGTGGTGAAGATGCTGCTTTTCCTCCATTGATTGTTCTTTCTTTGTCAAATATCAAGTGGCTGAAATTACTTCTACTCATGTTTGGGTCTTTAATTTAATTCCATTGATCTATGGGCCTGTTTTTGTGCCAGTACCATGCTGTTTTTATGACTATAGCTCTGCAATATAGTTGGTAATATGGTTTAGTAATTCCCTCCTGCATTACTTGTGTTGCTCAGAGATGCTTTGGATATCTGGGGTCTTTGTTTTTCCATATGAATTTTAGAAGTTTTTTCTCCTAATTCTGTGAAAAAAGTCATCAGGTTTTGATTGGTATTGCACTGAATCTATATATTACTTTGGGTAGGATGGTCATTTTTATTTTATTAGTCCTTGTAATCCATGAACATGAGAGATCCTTCCATCTTCTGAAATCTTTCTCAAGCTCTTTCTTTTTTTTAATTTATTTTGTATGTATATGAATGTACTGTCTGCATGCAGGTTTGTACACCCATTTTGTGCAATGCTGCGGAGGTCAGAAGAGGGCATCGGATTCCCCTGGAACTGGAGTTAAAGACAGTTCTCAGCCTCCATGTGGGTGCTGGGGAATCAAACCCAGGTCCTCTGCAAGAGCCGGCGCTCTTAACCACTAGGCCATCTCTCCAGCCCCTCAAGTTCTTTCTTTAAGGATTTAAAATTTTCATTGTATAGATCTTTAATATCTTTGGTAGGGTTTGTTCTAAGATGTTTAATATTTTTGAGGCTATTGTGAATGGGAGAGTTTCCATATACCTCTCCATCTACTTGTCATTAGCATATATGAAGGCTACTGATTTTGTAGATTAATTTTGTAACCTGCTCCTTTACTGAGACTGTTAAACATTTCTAGAAGTTTCCTGGATGAATTTGTGGCATTCCTTAGGTATAATATCATGTCATCCGCAGAAAGGGGATAGTTTGACCTCCTTTTTTCCAATTAGTATTCCTTTAATTTCCTTCTGTTATTGTTCTAGCAAGAGAATCAAGCACTACATTGAAAAGGAGTGGAGATAGTGGGCATCCTTGCCATGTTCCTGACTTTAAGGGAATGCTTCTAATTCTTCTCCATTTAAAATGATGTTGGCTGTGAGTTTGTTATATATAGCTTTAATTTTGTTGAGGTATGTTCCCTCAAGTCCAATTCCCTCTAGGAATTTAAACATAAAGCCATGTTGAATTTTATCAAAGGCCTTTTCTTCATCAATTGAGATGACCATGTGTTTCACAATAGTGAAGAGCTGAAAGCAACCCAAGTCTTCCTCAACTGATGAGTGGATAATGAAAATATGATACATTTATACAATTGAGTTCTATGAAGTGATAAAGAAAGACAATATATTTTTTGACCCATGAGTCTCAAAAAGGCAGCTGTAGTACACATACCTATAGGCAGGAATCAAGGTGTAAATTTCATTATATTTATCCAAGCTGTTTTGGGTGACTGTATGTTGTTAATTTGGGAAACAAACTTAATTCCTTAAGTTAACTTATCCTACAGGTAAAAGAAAATGTTACAAGATGATACTGTATAACGTAAAAATTATAGAGAACCTTTGTATATGTTTTTTTGTATATGTTAATCCCAAACTTATTGTTATACAGATTTTAACTAAAACAAATGTGGACAACAATTTATATTTCCAATTAACTTAGATGTATTACTTTTTTATTAAAACCCTTAAACCAATGTTGTTTAATATAGACATTTTTACTTTTATTAAGTCCTAAAATAACATGTAATTTGTAGATAGATTTTGGGCAAAATTGGATACTTATTGAACGCATGTCAATTAAATTTACATTAATCGAATGTGTCCCTCTCCCAACCCTTCCACCACTCCAGATTCACCATTCAATTAGTTTTCTGATGCAGTCTTTCTGTTGTTGTTCTTTCAATATGCATGCCTCTCCACAAGAAATATTTACAACTGAGTTATTGATTCGTCGTTTGTTTTTTTGGGACTGTGTTACTTCACTTAATATAATATCTTCTAGCTCCATCCATTTACCTGCAAAGTTCATGATGTTGTCTTTCTTTACTGCTGCATAGAACTCTGCCTTTTTGAGACTCATGGGTCAAAATCTAAAAACTTAAAATAAAAAAGGGGGGATATAGTTATATATTAAACCTTTTGTCAAAAATTTTTCAATCTTCAAACTAACTATGGGAAAAATTTGTATGTTCCCACAGGTCAAAACATCATCAACTTAATGGCTGAGAAAGAAAAGATACAGACTTGCATTGTGTAGGATGCACCAAGAAATACCAGCAGAGAAGTTGGCCCATCTAAACATTAAAAGGAAGAAAAGCCTCAGACTGCTACAGGCATCAAACATCTCTGTGGATCCTATTTGTAACAACTGTTTATAATGAGTCTGTGCTGGATAGCTTTAGTGTCAGCTTGACACATCTGGGTTGAGGGAGCTTCAATTTAGGGAATTGGCTCCATTGGATTGGCCTGTGGCCACATCTGTGGAGTATTGTCTTGATTGTTAAGCAGTGTGGGAGGGCCCAGCCCACAATGAGTGGTGCCACCCTGGGCAGGTTGTTGTGTACCATATAAGAAGGCAGGCTGGGCATGAGCCAGGGGAGCAAGCCAGTGAACAGCATTCCTCCATGGCCTGTGCTTCAGCTCCTGCCTCCAGGTTCCTGCCCTGAGTTCCTGCCTTGGGTTCCCTAAGTGATGAACTGTGATCTAGGAGATGTAAGCTGAATAAACCATTTCCTCCCCAAGTTGGTGTCAGTCAGAGTGTTTTGTCACAGCAATGGAAGACAAACTACAACAGAATCCTAATGACCCTTACCTTCTAGGTGTTGCAAAGTTTTAATATGAGAGACTTTCTTACCTCCTTTTCATAGAACAAAGAAAAATATGATGGTAATGAAATCATTCTCTAACTGTAAATTAGAGCCCACTGTTATAGAGGTAATCTCTTATAAACCTGGTAAAACTGCTTTCTTTATTTGACTAACAGACATAGGAACTGTGAAAAGGATTATTCTCTATTCAGAACCAAATATAATACTAAAGTCTCTTTAAGCTGTGCATTTAAGCAAAATATATTAAGACAGGAGAGCTCTGATATCAGCAATGGATTATTCTGCCAAGGAGATGTTGGCCAGGGGATCCAATCCCCCCCACCCCGAAAGGTAAAGGCTTCTTTCCTGTAAACTGGGACACCTGCAAGAAGAGAGGCAGTAAGTCCCTGCTGTTGAAGACCTGATGTAAGCATGGGAAAGATGTATTGAAACCACACATGCAAGTGTAAGGTGGTCTCTGGAATACCACAGAGTGTTACCAAAGGCCACTAAACCAATAAAGAAAATATTGGGCTCCTTGAATCAAGCAAGAATCCTCCATCAGCACCAGCTACACCTCACCTGCCTGGAAATACTGTGCAGCAGTGGCAGCAATATATCTGTATATCCCAAATCTAATTGGCTATTAGCTTTCTCCTTGGAGGAATAACTCATGGCTGATGCCACAAGCTTACATCCTCTAGTGGTTAGGAGATATTATAAGCCACATTAAGACCTTGTCATCTTTTACAGAAAAAAATGTTATTCATGGATTAGCAAACCATCCAAACATCTGTGTCTATACCAAAGTAACCTACCATAATGATTAATACTGTTTAAATACCTATATATCTAGTTGCTTGTGCTTCATTAGTAGGATTGAAAGTTAAAGGTTATTCCTGGACAAACTGTCAGCCCATGAAAGGAAACAGCCAGAACTGATCAGAGTCCAAAACAACATCTCCAGAGAAAGTAGACTGTTTTGCTTCTTGTCCACCTGTGCTCCTTTTCTAAGCCTAGGGAACAATCTGTGGAAGAGGGTGCGTGGTAGAATGTCAGCGCTGTGATTGGGGTGAATGTTGAAATTACAGCAATATAGACTGGACCCTTATTTGATCAACTTGATTGTACATACGAGCCCCTCCAGCTGGATGGTGGGAGTCTTGGGCTGTGTGGGTTTGGGCACAACAGCTTGAAAATTAGTTTTACATGAAGGATGCTTGTACTCATAACTTATTACTTATTGTTAAAACTGAAATAAAAGAAAGTATATAAAAAAAGAAAGACAGTATCATGAAATTTTCAGGTAAATGGATGTAACTGGAAGCTATTATGCTAAGTAACACAGGCTCAGAAAAATAAATGACATATGTTATCCCTCATTTGTGGCTCCTAACACCAAATCCTTATATGTAAATCAAATTGGGTAATTGGTCAGTAAAGACAGTATCGCATTGAGTGATATTGCTATAGATATAGCTTGAAGTATATGTCCCTATTTTCTTTAGGAGAAAGACTAAATACTCTTTTTCAAAGCTAAGATTAAAAACATACATCAACTTGCTATGGTAATTTAGGAATGTAAAGTTATAAGATACTAATATGTAATAATATTGTATAAGGTATAACTTTATTAGATTGTACTAAATCATATAGTAGTATATAGATACTATATATACATTATACGATATATTGTATGTTATATGTACAATAACTAAATTAAAAAGGAACGTAGACTATGATTTATATTAGAAGACCTATAGATATATACGTTCTATATATCAGTATAATATGTGATGTACCTTTGAAAACAACTGTAGGATACTCTACGATACTATGGAATCTGCTCATTGGACTGCCTGGGCATGTGCTGCATAGCTTTGGCAACTTGACACACTGTGAGGATCTCAATTGAGGAATTCTCATTGATAGTGAGCATTCGTGGGATTTTCTGTTACTGAGGATATGGGAGGCCAGCCCACAATGGGTGGTGTCACCCTGGGCAGGTTGTTGTGTACAATATAGAGGGCAGGCTGAGCATGGCCAGGCAGGAGCAAGCCAGTAAGCAGCATTCCTCCCACGGTCTGTGCTTCAGCTCCTGCCTCCAGGTCCCTCTCCTGAGTTCCTGCCTTGGGCTCCTTGAGTGATGAACGTGTGACCCAGCGCAAATGTGAGCTGAATAAACCCTTTTCCTCCCCACACAGATTGGTGTTGGTCAGAGTTTTGTCACAGAATGGAAGAGAGAACTAGACAGAAATTGGAACCACGTGAGTGTGCTCTATTGCTGCAACAGACTGACTTGGTGTTTTGGGGAAGGATTGTGGAAGTGTTTGGAACTTTGTGCTAGAAAAATCATTGAATGCCTAAAGATCATGGCTGTGGAACTTGGAACAGTTTTGCTGAAAGAGTTGAAGAAGATGGAAGGCCTGGGCTTGTAAGTTTCGAATGGAAGCAGAGATCATCAGACTTTTTAATCTGTGGGTTCTGGTTACTGGGGCTGAAGAACACGCTGTAAGTAACAAGAGAACAGAACCTGAAGTGAAATCTTTGGTGCTACTGTGACCAATTTTGCTTTAGCTGGGCTCGAGAATAACTTCCAGCTATATCAAGTACAACAAGAGACCAACATCATTGTGGTGAAAGTCTTTTGGGAAAATTTCTTCAGGGTCAGCACACAGAACAGAGCTTGTTCCAGAAAGGACCTGACCTCCACGTCAAACCAGAAGCCAGGCTTGGATTACTGTAAGAGTCCTCCTGCATGGTTCTGGTATTGAAATTGATGGGTCACAGAGAGCAGCTGAACACTGGCACTATGAGAGGCCCAGGAAAGGGCACTGGTCAGAGTGTGGCCTTGGTTTCGAGTTTGTAAGACTCACAGGGATTCCAAAAGTCAGGGAGAGAAGCTGAGGTTTATGTGCAACAGGAGAGGTCAGACAAGCAACTGGAATGCCCTCGTTTCAGTGTGGCCCCAGCATTTTGCTAGAGAGCCAGGGACCATGGGACACCACCAATAGCAGCAGCAGGTGTGGAATGGAGTTGGCCTGGCCTGTGAGATGAGCTGTGTGTGGCCACAGACGGCAGAGTCAGAGAGAGGGAGCTGCCAAAACCCTTTGGAGCCCAGAAATTGTGAGTGAGTCCCAGGTGTCCAGCCTTGAGCTACTTTGCTGGACTAGTTTGTTTGAGTGTGCTGATTCTTCCCTTTGAAATAAACAGTATGCTGTAATTGATTGTCACAGGCCCACAGTAAGAGACTTTAACAGACTGTGATGCTTAAGTGTTTGGACATTTTAAGGACTTGTGGGGCTTTTAAGGTTGTATGTCTTAGGTTGTGATTAATGTTAACATCATAACTTGGGGACGAGAACTGGAAAGGTGGTGGTTTAATAGTGATGTGTTTTGGTGTGTCAAGTTGACAAGAGGTGCTAATTGTGCTGGATAGCTTTTAGTGTCAACTTGACACACCTGAGATTAAGGGAGCCTCAATTGGGAACTGGCTCCATTGGCCTGGCTGGTGGGCAATCTGTGGGAGTTTGTCTTGATTGTTGAGCTTGTGGGAGGGCCACCCTCGGGCAGGATGTTGTGTGTACCATATACGAGGGCGAGGCTGAGCATGGCAGGGGAGCAAGCCAGTGAAGCAGCATTCCTCCATGGCCTGTGTTCAGCTCCTGCCTCCAGTTCTCCTGGTTCCTGCCTGAGTTCCTCCTTGGGTCCCGAGTGATGAACTGTACCCAGGAGATGTGAGCTGAATAAACCCTTCCTCCCCAAGTTGGTTGGTCAGTCAGAGTGTGTTTTGTCACAGTAATGGAAGAGGAAACTAGAATATAATATATATAGTATATAATATAATATATATATTGTTTTTTTTTTTTTCTGCATGCAAGTTTACAGGAAAACTGTTGAATCCCTAAATGTGTTTTAGAATTAACCTATAGTTTTATTTTCAGACTTTGTAATTTGGTATATGTATGGGTATAATTTTAAAAAGATAAAGTTATTTATTATTATATAAATTCAATAAATTTTTTTTTTTGTAATTTTCTATTTATATTTTTTAATTTATTTTATTTATTTTTTAATTTTTACAATTATTTCATATGTGTATGAATGTATTGTCTGCGACTGTAGGTTGGTGCACCCTGTTTGTGCAATGCCACGGAGGTCAAGTTTTTTTTTTAAGTTTTTTTTTTTTTTTAATTTATTTCTGTATGTGTATCAATGTACTGTTTGCATGCAGGTCTGTGCACCCGTGTTGTGCAATGCCATGGAGGTCAGAAGAAGGTCTCGGATTCCCCTAGAACTGGAGTTCTCCTGGAATTGGAGTTTCAGATGGTTCTCGGCCGCCATGTGGGTGCTGGGGCTCGAACCCGGGTCCTCTGTAAGAGTGGTCGGCGCTCTTAACTGCTAGGCCATCTCTCCAGCCCAGGTGTGCCATTTCTTAAAATTTTCTACTTTATCTTATTGTACCACTTGTATGTTTATAAACACAAATATTTGCTATTATTCTATAACTACTGGATTCAGTACCATTTCTTGGTATATGAATTTCTACTCTAGAATCACAGGCTATGCACTAGGCTGAACCAGCCAGACTGTGTAGCTACATTCTCTCATGTGTATACAGTAGGATGAAAGGACCAACAACACATTTCTTAGAATGAATGCATGTTGCTAGCCAATGAAATTTGTCACAATTTGCTGAAAATAAAGATTTAAAATCTTACTCTTGTGATCCACATTAGTTCATGTAGATGAAGATCAGCAAAGTTCCATTTTCACTATTATATACTTTCCCTGCAGCTCTGGCTATACTGTGTAGACTTAACTGATGGAAGTTGAGCTAAGAGATTCCAGCTAGGGGTGTTGTTCCTGCACAGCCACCCACCGAGGCTCATTCCGCTTCCAAAACCTAGTTCCACATTTTACAAAGTAATTAAAATACCAGACCTTACCTCACTCGGCTTGAAAGGTGTAGGTTACAGGACATGATGCTTATGAAGAATTAAGCCGAAACCAAAGAGCTGGTGTTTAATAATGCCAGCAATTATCTTTAGTTTTTGCCTGAGTCCTTCTTCAATAAGAGTTATTTGAGGACAGGGGCTTTGCTACATGTACTTCTGTGTCTTTGGTACTCTGCTCTCTGAGAATCTGAATTGAATATATATTTCTACTTAACACTTTCAAAAACTACTGCTGCTTCAAGAGTTCAAACAATGCTTATGGAAGAATTCTACACACAACTCTGGGAATACAGTTTTGACACGTAGGTTGCTTCTTCCTTACACTTGAATTCTACCAAGGAATCACATTTCTAGCCTCACTAGAGACTTGGACAAAGGCTTTCTGCTGTATTTATAATGAGGATTGAAATCAAATGAAATATAAATTACATCAAGATCCCATTTTCCCAGAAAGGTAATAGAACTAGGGTAAGTAAAAGAATCCTTTTATATGCCAAGCATGGTGGCATACACCTTTAATCCCAGCACTTAGGAGGCAGGGACAGGTGGGTCTGGAGGCCAGTCTGGTCTATCTATATAGGAGTCCCAGGCCAGCTGGGGTTACAAGGAGACCTTGTCTCAAAAAAAAACAAAGAAACATAGAAACAAAGAACTGAATTATGTATATGCCTGTTTGTCTTACAACATGCTGACTTTTGTTAGAAGAATATTTGAAACAGAATTGGCTTCTGGCAAGCACTTGAAGCATTTTCTCTCAACTTAAGAGGATTTTTGTTATTCTAGGTCTTGAAAATAAAAATCCATTAAATCGTTTGACAATTCTAGGAGTGCTAAAGTGGGGTAGTGGGGGAGCGGCACTACAGGAATTACTGATTTCATATGTACTTTCTTTTTTATTAATTCTTTTTTTAACAATAAATAATAATTTATGAGTACAAGCATCCTTCATGTAAAACCAATTTGCAAGCAGTTGTGCCCAAACCCACACAGCCCATGGGTCCCACCATCCAGCTGGGGGTCTTGTATGTTCAATCAAGTTGATCAAATGAGTGTCCAGACTATATTGCTGTAGTTTCACCATTCACCCCAATCACAGCCCTTACATTCTACCATGCCCCCTCTTCCACAGATTGTTCCCTAAGCTTAGAAAAGGGGCACAGGTGGACGAGAAGCAAAACAGTCTACTTTCTTTGGAGCTGTTGTCTGGTCAGTTCTGGCTGTTTCCCTTCATGGGCTGACAGTTTGTCCACGAATAACCTTTCAATCCTACTAATGAAGCACAATCAAGTAGATATATAGGTATTTAAACAGTACTAATTGTTGTACTTTGGTGTAGACACAGTTGTTTAAATGGTATGTTAATCCATGAATTATGTTTTTTTCTGTTAAATGTGACAGGGTCTTACTATGGTTTATAACATCTCCTAACCACTAGAGGATGTAAGCTTGTGGCATCAGCCATGAGTTATTCCTTCAAGGAGAGAGCTAATAGCGAATTAGATTTGGGATATACAGGCATATGGCTGCCACTGCTGCACAGTATTTCCAGGGAGGGTGAGGTGAAGCTGGTGCTGACAGAGGAGTCTTGCTTGTCTCAAGGAGACCTATATCTGCTTTATTGGTTTAGTGGCCTTTGGTAACACACTCTCTGGTATTCCAGATACCAACTGTACACTTGCGAGTGTGGTCTTAATACATCTTTCCCATGCTTACATCAGGTCTTTGACAGCAGGGTCTTATCACCTCTCTTCTTGCAGGTATCCCAGTTTACAGGCAAGAAGACTTTACCTTTTGGGGGGGGGGATTGGATCCCCTGGCCAACATCTCCTCGGCAGAATAATCCATTGCTGATATCAGAGCTCTCCTGTATCAATATATTTTGCTTAAGAGCATAGCTTAAGGAGACTTTAGTATTATATTTGGTTCTGAATAGAGAATAATCCTTTTCACAGTTCCTATTAGTCAATTAAAGAAGGCAGTTTTACTGGTTTTATAAGAGATTACCTCTATAACATTTGGCTCCAATTTACAGTTAGAGAACCACCTAATCATCATCATATTTCTCCTTGTTCTATGGGGGGGGGACGTAAGAAAGTCTCTCGTATTAAAACTTTGTGGCACCTAGAAGGTAAGTTTCATTAGGACTCATTATAAATAGTTGTTACAACACCCAGGTTCGATCCCCAGCACCCACACGGTGGCTGAGAACTGTCTGTAACTCCAGTTCCAGGGGCATCCAACACCCTCTTCTGCCCTCCATAGTATTGCACGACATGGGCGCACAAACCTGCATGCAGACAGTACATTCATACACATATGAAAATAAATTAAAAAAAAGACATGAAATACTTGCTGCCCATATATACTTTCTTATCAGCCTTTGATTTTTAAAAACAGACATTTTGCAGGTTTTTCTGGCTTTTTTAGAAGTTCCTGTGTTATCAGAGTTAATTCAGGATGGTTCCTCTGTTCTGAGTCTATTGGCTTCATGAGTACTTGCTAGAGATGGCTGGGTGAACAGAGTCACTTCTCTCTTACTGATACCAATTCACTCTGGTCTTCAAGGCAGTCATTCATGATGACAGTTCTACCACACTGGCCTAGGGTTCATGGAGTGCCTGGGGATGACCTTATCAGCTGAGTATTTTTCAGGCTCTTTTCATCATTCTTTACTCTCTACCCTGTACTGAATGTTTAAAGGCAATATTTCTATTATGCTAATGATTATCTGTGGGGAGTTTAAGAGAATAGGAACTCCTTTGTATTTTTTTTTACTCCTTTGTATTTTTAATCCATTATTTTTAAACATAGAGGCTTGGGAGGAGAGGTTGGGATAGTGTTAAGATCTGTTAGAGCTAGATGGTAAGAGTAAGGGAGGAGAGAATTTTTGAAGAATCCCTATTTCCTGTCATTTATTCATCCTTGTCATTTACAATGTCTAGTTTTGTCCAAATTACAAATGACTTCTTTATCTTATTTAGAAACTCTCAATTTTTATTGTATCAAAGTGTGTATACTATAACAGTTTATACTAACGATTTATTTCTCTCTCTCTTAATCAAAGAATGGTGGAACTAGAACATGTTTTTCCTATTGTTCATAAAAAGTCTGAAGATGGAACTTAGAATGTATTCAGATCCCTGCACATCTCACAGGAAGCTCCAAAACAACTATGTATGAGAGGAAACTACTGTTCTCTTTTTTTTTTTTTTTTTCTTTTCTGGGTTTGTCAGTTTTTCACAAAAATTCTGAGCATAGTTTTCAAACAATGTGGTTGAGTAGATGACTAGAAAATCCCTATTTTGAAAGGCAGTTTCAGAGAGTGGGAAAGTGAAATGTTAGAAGAAAAACTTAAGCCGGACAGGAGATCCCAGAATTAGGATAAGAAAGATATTCCAATTCAACATATGAAGAAGTGGGTTATGAAATGAGGCTGTGGACCTAGATTTATAGCAGGTCATCATTCATTCAGCAGTATATTAATCATTAAGCAAAACAGACAAATACCCCAAGGAAAAGAGGTTGGTAGAGTTCTTCTAATCCTACCTTTCATATACTGGAGGTATTAGCTGTGCCCTCCGATTTCACTTTTTGATATTCTTTTATCTGAAATATTTTATTTTAATTTTCATTATTAGTTGTTTGACATGGTGAAGATTAAAAGATTTCAAGGGCTCATCAGTTACCAAACTATTTTCCTTATCTCATAGTTTAAACATTTGCTTCCATCCTATGTAAATGTAACAGGCTAAAAATGGTCACTTAGTTCATGATTTAAGAAATACAAGGTCTCCACTGGACAGATGGCTCAGTGGGTAAGGACATTTGCTATGTACACATGAGGACAAGATTTCAGTCCCAGCACCCACATTAAAAGCCAGGGTTGGCAGTAAGGATCTGTAAGCTCAGTGCTATGGGGAATGGAGAAGGAGGAATGCTGGGCTTGCTCACCACCAGTCTAGCACCCAGTTCAGCAAGAGACCCTGTCACAAAGGATATATTGAAGAGTGACATGCATGAATATATTCACATGTACCTCTAACACACACACACACACACACACACACACACACACACAGCATGAGGCCACAGAAGGCACCATTGTTGGATTTTCCTGAGGGCATCAGTTGGTCTGGATCCAGCCTTGCATTTATTCATTAATTCATCTCGTGTGTTCTGAAAATTTCCCATATGCCAGGCACTGTGCCAACTCTGGGAATGCTTGATGAAAAGGTTTCAATCTTGCTCTCCACCAAACATGTAATAGTCAATCGGTCAGACTAACAAGTAAAGAGGCAATCATGATGCAATGTATTACATACTGGGATAATTTATTTAATTAATACTCCCCATCTTGAATTGGACCATGTGTAGCAGTGACATTGAACCAAATGTCTTTTTTCCATCATCAGAGTTAGTTTTTCAGCAACTCAGAAAGTGAAACTTAAATGTTTTAATTTAGAAAAACCAAACTATATATATATGTATATATGACCACAATTATTTATAAACATACACATTTCTACTTTTCTATGTGAAACAGCAATTCTCAAACCATAATTGTCTAATTCTATCTTCTGTCATATATATGCATCCTCCCTGCAACCAAAGATAATTATCCCCTAGTAAATGAACCTAAAATTTGGATTAAGATGACCTAAAACCACTGTGGAAGTGCCGAAACCACAAAACAAGAAGGAATGAGTATGGTACCCGCGTGGGCTGTTTAGCATAAACATCTAGCTCTGAACAGAAACATCAGGAATCAGGAGCTATAGCCAAGATCTGTTGTAACGTTTTTACAACCGAGTCTGTTAATCTTCATTTAATCTTAATGTTTAAAATAACAGTTCAAAATTTCTATCTCTAAAGCTAGACCTAGGTTACAAGAATAAAAGGAACATTTTCTTCTCTGGGAATCCTATATCTTATGCCTATAGCTATATCTGTGTCTACCATCAACATACATAAAAACTCAAGATAAAAATAAAAGATCCAGTTTGAAACTTTGATGGTTCAAAATTTTTCCACTTATTGTGGAAAACAAAGGCAAGTCTGCTGTCTCTAAGGGAGTGAGGAAAGTGCTTAGAGACATTCTGTGACTTGCTCAAGATCACACAGCTACGTAATGTCAGAGCAAGGAGTGTGTGTAATTGGTTTTTAAGATGTGTCTAAAGATGCCTGTGCCAGGAAGTTGGGATCAGAGGCTGGGCTGTAGGTCATTCACAACTTCCTATTGGCCAGGGACCAGGCTTGAGAATAAAACTGATAACAGAAACTCAATGTAGAAAACAATAGACAAAATTGTAATATAAAAGGAGTACTACTCAGTGGTAAAAAGAAAGATGACATCATGAACTTTGCAGGTAAATGGATGGAACTAGAAGACATTATGCTAAGTGAAGTAACACAGACCCAGAAAAACAAACAACAAATGCTATCTCTCATCTGTGGATGCTAGCACCAAATACCTAGTAGTAAGGCAAACTGAGGTATATATAGTTTACATATATATAAAAGAATATATAGATATATATATCTATAATGAATAATATATATTATTATATATATATATAATAGATATTCTTTTACCTGAAAGCCATTATGCTAAGTGAAGTAACACAATCCCAGAAAAACAAGCAGCGAATGGTCTCCCTCATTTGTGGATGCTAACACCAAATCCCCAGATGAAAGGCAAGCTGAACAACATAATTGTTATATTTCTGTTTATCTGAAAGCAACTATGCTGTTACAATGTAAACCTCTTAATGGGTTCTAGAATAGATCTAGCACTTACTTTCAGACTCTATAATTACTGTATATGAGTGGAAAGTATGTATTAATATTTTAGAGTAATATAAAATTAAAGGAGGAAAATGTGAACTCCTAAACATAAAAAAGATGGAGCGAAAGATGCAGGACATTTATGGCAGAATGCATGATCTGGGGTGGGGTGGGGGGAAGGGAAAGGGAAATATGTCTAAACTGAACTGAACTGAGAAATGATGTCTGAAATATGCAAAACATCAATAAAAAAAGCATTATAAAAAAAAGAAAGACCAAACCAAAAAAAAAAAAAGAAAGAATAAAAGGGCTTGAAAGACCAAACTGGGAAAGTTCTAGCAACTCCAAGAAAAAGCAAGCATGAAAATGTACCAGTACCCATAGGGCCAGGAAATGAAGGAGAGGCAGAGGACCCATGACAAACAGTGAACTTTGTATGAGGGGTCTTCACATAAGGGTACGAAGAATACCGTAGAAGCAGCTTCCAAGAGTTGGAGTGGGCAGAATAGACTGGATTTTCCCTGCACTGATTTGCAAGATGAACAGAGGAAAGCCAATTTTCAAGGCTACCTAAGAAACAGTGGGAGTCCATCACTCTTGGAAAACAAAGACAAGAAAGAGAATAAATAAAGGTCTGAGGAAAATGAATAACCTACCCTTTCAAGTGGAGTATCTTTGTGTTTAAGCCCTGTGTTTGTTTCTTTGAGACATTTCACATGAAGAAGGAATTCTCTAATTCAAAAGACAAAGGTTTGAAATTCACCTTAACAACCTTCATGTCATTAAGTACACCTTCCATGTTTGCAGAGTATTTTCCACTTATGAAGTACTGTGCTCCACATTTAAAGGCCAAAAATGAGCATTTCTATTTTTAAAATCTCACAATAATCTAGAGTCTTCCTTCCATAATACATTACTGCAACATTAATTAGCTGGTTTTAGAAACTTGTGTTTTGGGCTTCAAGTTTGGGAGTTAGAGTCATGGTTCTAAATTTGGTGCAACAGAAATACACTAATTTTTTTGGACAAGAAGAACCATCAATGGCTTCAACATAGGATCCTTTTTTCCATTGGATTGCATTGTTATCATTTTGTTTTATTTAGGCATTGTGCCTAGGGCTTCGTTCATGCTAGTCAAGCAGTTTTGATAGCACTGAGTTATAGTCTCAGCCATAATAACTTCATAGATGTGTAGAACATGGATTTCCTATGGTAAAAACTAAAATCACTTAGGAACAGAGTAAAGGTACCAGAGTCTCATCTGATTTGTTACTTAGAGAACTGCTGTGTTTAAAAGCATAAATTATGAAGCTATAAGTACTTATAAATGATTGGACATAACCACTTAATTAATGGAATTGTTGGATTTTTTTTTTTTCTGTATGTGTATGAATGTACTGTCTGCATGCAGGTCTGTGCACTCGTGTCGTGCAATGCCGCGGAGGTCAGAAGAGGGTCTCGGATTCCCCTGGAACTGGAGTTCTCCTGGAATTGGAGTTTCAGACGGTTTTCGGCCGCCATGTGGGTGCTGGGGATCGAACCCAGGTCCTCTGTAAGAGCGGTCGGCACTCTTAACCTCTAGGCCATCTCTCCAGCCCCGGATTTTTTTATTTTGTCCAGGAGGTACTTTGACAAAGATCACTGTCCCCAAGGATATTGGAAACAGGGAGCTGATATGTGTTCTAGGGGTATTAGCCGTTAAGATTAAAGGCAATACCTGAAAAACACTGAGATTTCAATGGGCTGTTAGGGAGATAAGAACAGTCTCTTATATAGTATTTCCAGAAATCTCCACCCATAGCCAATCCCTTTCCAGCCTTTCTCTGAGGCACATATATGAGCCGCAGTGGAGCTGACATGATATCTAGTTTAGACACTTGCAAGTTAAGTTTATCCTATTAAAACAAAATGAAAGAGAGAAAAGTATTTTGCTTAGTAGGCTTTGAGGCATACTGAAGTTAGTTTATTCATTTAGATGTTGATAGTATCCATATCATTGTTTTCAGTTATTAAAAATGAAGTTACAGTAATGTGGGCATCCTTAATGCTCTGTACCTTTACTTTAGATCAGGAAGTAGAAAATCGGGCAGATAAATTGTTGGATTATCAAACTCCCACAGACCACTGCAATATCAGTGTGGCCCGCCATCCCTAACACCTTCCTTCAGTACTTTGTTATCTCAGACTTCTTCAAGTGCTCACTCAGGAAGCTTGACCCTGGCACTGAGGCTGCCATCTATTTACTATCATTTATATATTTTAGTTTTTTTCTTTCTTTTAAAGTCTAATTCTTGAAAAAAGATTTATATCTCAAACACTTCCCCCTTATCTCTGTATAGACTTTTAAAAGGTCCCTATTAATGAAAAGTACACCTGACAATAAATTCTTTAAGAAGCACAGATATCTAGAAAGATCAAAGACAATAGGAACTGAAATTTGTAAGTGATGTAATTTTAAACAAATATGGGTGAAACTGACATCCCGTGACATTATGGAGTGCTATGAGATTTTATACTTTAGGAACTAGAGAACTAAAAGTCTTAAGATCAAAAGATGAGGAACATAAGCCTGAAAAAAAAAAACTAGATATTTTTGACTAGTTCTCTTATTGTGAGTTAGAGTGTAATTAGAGCCAATGCAATTTCAATGAAAAAAAAACCTGACTTTAATTATTTTCAGTAACTATTATAGATGCGATAGCTTGTTAATGGGCAAATATTCTTACCTCTAGCTCTCAGAGTAAAGCCACAACCAGTTATAATATAATTCATTGTGAACTAAATCATTAATAGAATTTTTTAATTTAAACTACAGATGAATAGGAGGGATCTATCCTCCAGGCCTACAAAATTCTCAGATATAGGACTCTTGAATTCATTTACAAAAACATAACTTATATACAATGACTTAAGACATTATATACAGATGCAATCTAGGGGGCTGGAGGGATGGCTGGAGCTGTGCACATGCATGAGGACTTGAGTTCTGATCTCTCTCACAACCAAAGAAAAAAAAGTTTGGCATGAAGGCATGTACCTGTAACATCAGCATTGGAGGAAGGAGAGGGAGACAGGAGGATCTCTAGCTGGCCAGGCTGCCTGGTCAGTGTTCAAACTCCAAATTCAGTGATTAAATACTGTCTCAACAAAAGTAATGGAGAATGACAGAGGACAAAATCCAATGCTCACCTCTGGTCTATACACACACACACACACACACGCACACACACACACACACAAACACACACACTACATAAAAAATAGAAAAAGAAAAAGAAAGAATTATATGCGATGGTTCTTAAGAACCATAGACTAGCAGCACTATAAGAAAGTAGACCTTTTAAACATACTCCCTATGCTCCATATCAGTGTCAGTTTCCCAAGTGATTTGTATGCCAGCTCCCAGAGCTCTGGTCTAAGAGGACCAAAGCCTATCTGGGAGTCTATGTTATCTTTACCTTACTTCCACAAGCCTTATGTCTTCTTTGAGTCTGTTTCTCTAGCTAAAGAAACAGAAATCCTATACCTAGCTAACTTATTAAAGGACAACTACTTTAAGGATATGAAATGGATTATGGAAAATATGTGGAAATATTTCAAAAGATTAAAAGTGCCTTGTTTATGTAAGTTGTCCCTCTAATGTGGTCAATGCAACCACAGATTTGTAGCGCTAACTTTGCCCTTCAGTTTATTCCACCTCTACATTTTGAACCACATCCTTGATTGCTGCCCATTAACCCCTCAGACACATTTATTTAGCCTCCTACTATGAACCAAGAAGTAGCATCCCACTACTTTTTTCTTCAAAATTTTTAAATCATATGAAAGTAATAAATGGAAGTAAAAGGTAACCTACTTAGTATTTGCAGAATATTTATATTAATACAATTGTATTTTGAGCTTCAGCGTTTCAAGAAACATGACAACATAGGTCCTATATTTTCTCTTGTCTTGGTTCATTAATATTTCATTCATGTTTTTTTTGATTAGTCAGTGATCTCTTGATCCGCTAGCTCATGCTGCTAAGGGGAATTTGGTAGTAGAGCTCTGTCATGAACATGTGGAGGAAAGCAAACTACAAGCTTTAATTTTCACAGCTCATCTCAGCCCTCTCACCTCACCTTCTTTGCTTCATTGCTAAAAGGTGATGATATCTGGGACTTCCTTGCTTTGTGTGACATTTTCCCCTGCCCCCTTTAGTACCCATCAAGTTCCCCATCCCCTACCCAGATGCCTATAAGATGTCCTCTGGAGGGGACTCAGCACTCATTAGTAAATGTATAATTATCTTCAGGCTCCTCTCTTTGCTTTTGACTTGTGAGCCAGCTGTGACCTCAAGGCTCTCTTCCACCTCTTCTATGTCTTTGTTCAGAAAAGACTCACTCTGCGTTCACTGTGTGCCCTGTCACATGCTTCTCAGGATTCTGCTGTGCTGAGTGAAAATTTTAATGTAGTTTTTTGTTTCTTCTTTTGCACTTGTGGTTTCCTTTTTGCATGTCTCTCACCTGCTACACCTTCATTGCTTCTCAAACCTTAGTTCTCCATGCTGTTTTCTCCCAACTTTATCCCATTCTGTTTTAAGTCTTTTATTTCTCATGTGGGGACTCAGTGGCTTACATTCATCATGTTTCCTCAGGATGATATCCATCTTTAACTTAAGGCTGTGTATGCTCTGGCCATCGTCACTAAGGATGACCTTAGGATAATAAAGTATTTCACTTCACCATCATATGTTTCTCACTTTTACTTCCTAGTTGTTGGAGGACACTGTTTAATTCAGTCAAAAGGTATTGCCGCTCTACTGGACTCCATACTTACTTTGATTATTTTTTGTCCTAAAAGAAGTAGGAGCACTCCTTGTAATAAAATATTTCTTCCTAATACCTCCCCTCAAAGGAAATAGGAGGAATGGATGAATCAAATCAACCATCTAACAGACCTTTTGTTTATGCCTCCTTATTATCTCTATACATGTGGAATACACACATGGCATTTTGTGGGACAGGTTTAATTTTTATTGGACTAAACTCTAATCGTGGATTATAGTTCTACCTATCACAAAGCTATAGGCTCATAGCAACCAACAGTGTTGGCTTGATAGTCAAATGGTAGGGACTTACTATTTGTCCCATTTTTATTTAATTTCTTTGTGTGTGTGTGTGTGTGTGTGTGTGTGTGTGTGTGTGTATGTATGTACAATTGCATGAATATGGTTGCGCATGTGTTGGGATGAGTCTGCGTTTGGAGACCCAGAGTTGATACAAGGTATCTTTCCTAGTCACTCTCAACTCCCCTTTATTTATTGAGTGTGGGTGTTTCTATGAACTGGAAGCTCATCATTTCCAGCTGGTCCACTTAACCAGCGTGCCCAGCTGATTTCTGTCTCTCTCTCCTGAGTGCTGGGATTACAGGTGACCATGATGCCTGCCTGACTTTTACAGGTGTTCTGGGGACTGTAAACCACTTGCAGGGCAAGTCCTTTGTTCACCAAGACATCTCCTCAGTCCCAATTTCTTTTTTTTTTTAGGTTAAAAGTATTTACTTGTACAGTTATTTTGCTGTGTGTAGTGTTTCAATGTACATATGTGTATGTGGTTGCACAGGTGTGTGCACAACTGTGTGGGGACTAAGTGTCAGCCTTGTGTTGTTTCTCAGGTGCTGTCTGCCTTTCTCTTGAGAAAGAGTCTTTCATGGTCTAGCATTCACTGAGTTATTCTAGGCCGGCTGACCAGTGAGCACCAGGAATCCACCCATCTCCGCCTCCCGGTTGTAGAGATCACAAGCATCTGCCATTACAGTCATTTTCTTCATGTGAGTTCTAAAGAGCAAACGCAGGTCTACGCTCTCTACAGTCTGAGTTATTGCCCATCCACCATTTTAACTTAACTTTTGTTTCAAAGTTTCATGAGACGCATTTTACATTTTACTTTGTTATGTCAGGTTTTCATGTTTATAAGGAGTGGAAAGTACAATAATCAATCATGATGAATGATCTGTTATCAAAATATATTTAAGAGAAATTAACCAATAATAAAATACACGAAGGCAAACACATCCTTGGAATGCAAATGAATCTAGTAACTTGCATTTGGGCTTCTTTTTTTTTTTATTTTATTTATTTCTGTATATGTATGAATGTACTGTCTCCATGCAAGTTTGTGCACCCGTGTCGTGCAATGCCGTGAAGGTCAGAAGAGGGTGTTGGATTCCCCTGGAACTGGAGTTCTCCTGGAATTGGAGTTTCAGACGGTTCTCGGCCGCCATCTGGGTGCTGGGGATCGAACCCGGGTCCTCTGCAAGAGCGGTCGGCGCTCTTAACCGCTAGGCCATCTCTCCAGGCATTTGGGCTTCTTTTTAAGGTATGAGTAGTGTATCATTTTTATTATTCATAGCTGTAAACACATACTTGACAGAATGAACTTAAGGGGGAAGATATATTCTGATCAATTTTAGAAGTATCAGTCCATCAAAGCCTGATAAAATAGTTCATATTGGGCATCCAGGTTATGTGGACAAAGGGGGTTACAGGGATAAGCTACAACCTCCAAGACACCCCTCTACTGATACACTCTGAAAAACTCTGCCTTACTTCTTCATAACCTCATAGCAATTAAGGCACTATTACAGTGGTCAGAGCCCTCATAATCTCATCACAGAAACTCCAGAGGTGTATTTTTCTAATATTTTTGGCATTGGCATTTTCTTTTTTATTTTATTTTATTTATTGTTTATGTCTATGAATGAATGTACTGTCTTGCATGCAGGTCTGTGCACCCATGTCGTGCATTGCGGTGGAGGTCAGAAGAGGGCGTCGGATTTCCCTGGAACTGGAAATAAAGATGGTTCTCAGCCGCCATGTGGACGCTGGGGATTGAACCTGGGTCCTCTGCAAGAGCAGTCGGCGCTCTTAACCGCTAGGTCATCTCTCCAGCCCAGGCATTGGCATTTTCTTAACAGTCAAGATGACAAATAGCTTTTGACTGCTTCGCACAGTACTTCCAGCAATATCAATACTAAAATGGGTGCTGACTAGTCATGCTCTGAAATTCCTATCATCAGTGAGTCTGTAATCTTTCTTTCATGGTTATCTGAATTCTTTCTGTCATTTTTCCCTTCATCCTTAGACTAGATTACTATAGTTCATCTCAGTGATTTCTGTCATGGTAGTCAGTCACACTTTGGCATAGCCTCCTCCTGTGGGGAAGAGGGATAATTTACCCAACCTATAGAATATGCAGAAGTAATGAAACTTGGTGATTGGAATCACCAAGGCTTCCTTTCGTTTTCTTAGATCGCTGGATTTAAGGAAAGCATGTGTTCTGTTATAAGGATAATCAAGAAACTGGAGAAATCTATGTGACAAGGACCTGGGGTTTCGTTACAGATAGGAACTGATGTCAGGTCTCTTGGGATGAGGAAGAAAGAGATGAGGAAGGAGGCTCTGAACATCCCCTTAAGTAACTGTAGCCCTGGATGGCAACTTAAAGTCCATCTGTGAGAGAAGCTGAGCTAGAACCATTCAGCAAAGCTGTCCATGGATCCTGTCCCACAGTAACTGAGACAATGAGTCCGCTTTTTAAGCAGCCAAGTTTTGACATAATTTTATGTGTAGCTAACACACAGATGTCTATCATCCATGCTATCTCTCTTGTCTGAATGATATTAAACAAATACGAGTTGTAAATAAAACTACTTAGGAAATTAGAATTTGCTCATGTCAAATTTATTTTGGTTATACGCTCATGTGAAATCACTTCCTTTATTTTACATGTGGAAACAGCTTAAGTATTTTTAAAGATAATGTTATAAAAATGAGTAGAAAAGAAAATTTAAATTATAAGCAGAGAAATTATCATTTGAAAATTCCTGGTAGTTACAGAAATAATTATTTTATCTCTAAATAATTATATAAATTAATAATCTCTGCTCAGTTGTCAGTTTCCAAGATCCATTAAAGAAACTAGGATAACAGAATTTTAATTGCCACTTGCTGATATTTTCCAGTTCTGCGTAAACTTAACTGAACATATAAAACATATTTTCTCATGCTGTTGACTTTTTATTGTCCTGGGCCTGCAGTAAATGTGAGGCTGCTATGCCTAAGGCTGTAATTTTGTGCAGGAAACCACAATATGGTCTGGGAATAATTGCCACAAGGACTATGATCGAAAGATAAAGTTAGTAAAAATCTTTTGACATTCCTATCAAAGTCTACTCTCTGGAAGAAAAGAAATCTAATTATTTCTTCAATAATGAGCTCAGTATTGGAGGAAATGCTATAGATTTTATTTTGCACCATAGTCAAGCAGTATTTCTCCTTTATTTCTATTCCTCCCTTTGGCAGGAAAATTAGTCTAACTCTTTTTTATTTGGCTTCAAGAGTTACTAGCTATATCTACAAGAGAGAAAAATTTTAAATTTTCATTTGTTGTCAGCTTCAAACATCTCTACCAATATCCCTTCTCCTGTCCAGAAAAATCAGTCATTTTTAGATTTTTTTCCATTTTCATTTATGATATAATAAAGATAGAATAAAATTGGACAAATAATGTATGATTTATTATTTTGAAAATATTCTACCAGTTCCCTGGGGTACTGTAGAGTGACTCCAAAGTCAATATTGGGAGGAATTTCCTCATCATAGACTTTTGTAAAGTTCAAGAGGTCTGAGGAAGCATAAAATGGACAAGAGTTCTTATGAATATATTTTTGTTATAATTTGGTATACTTAAGTTGTCTTGAGGATTTTTAAAATCCACTTTAATGTAGTGTTTGTCATTAATTTTAACATGCTCTGTCCTTTGTCCTATCTGCATCTTTACCTCAGGGACACTCCTGAGTTAAAGTGGGGGGATGCACTTTGTCTTTATATAACAGCTTACTCCTCATTGAGCAACAAAATGGGACTGGAACAATTGGCTAGAATGTCATGCAAACTTTTACCTGGAAATGTTACTGAAGGGTTAACAGTGGAAGAAGGTTCAGAGATGGCTCTTTCCCTGTCAGCAACCTGCTCTGAATATAGAAAAACTTGCTATTGTGAGAAAATGGGCATGGAGTGGTGATTTCAGGATAAAAAGAGGATTTTATGCTTTCCCCAAAATATTTAGCATAATATTACAGACATATAGCTTAGGCAGCATGCAGTGGAGATACTTTCAAGTTTTATTTTATTTTATTTTATTTTATTTTATTTTATTTTATTTTATTTTGACACACTGTCTTATAGAGCCCAGGCTGGTCTTGAATTCACTATTTTTGAAATCAAGAATGACTTTGAAGTTCTGATTCTCCTATTTCCACCTCCTGAGTATTGGGATTGTAGGTGTGCCCCTATACAAAAGTTTTATGGGGTCTTGGGGATCATTTCTAGGGCTTTATGAATGTTAGACATGCAGTCTACCGACTGAGCTACGTTCCCATTTCAACACTTACTTTAAGTAGATGTTTCAATTTTATGAATTCATTCAGACATAAATGATAAGAAAGCAGAACATTAAGAGATGCTGGTTAAGTTTTCCAAAGGAGACCTCAGTTTTTAATAACAAATTATTTCTAGAAAGATACATGATTAATAAGCAAATCCAATGACAGGTTTCATAATTGATAGAAGACATTAATTCATGTGGTTTAACATATGAACCCATAATTATTTGAAGGGCATGGTAACTAAATATTTGTTTGGTCATATTTTTTGAAAATGTATTTTCTTGTTCTGCATTTGTATATAAGAACTTGCGGGGGGGGGTCTCCTCATTTAAGAGCACTGAGTGCTGTTGCAGAGGACCTGGGTTCTATTTCCAGAACCCACATGGCAGCTAACTCCAGTTTTAGAGAAATCCAACTCCCTCTTCTGAACTTCTGTAAAGGCATAATATGGGTGCCCTTACATACATGTAGCAATACACTCATATGCATATAATAAAAATAGTAAATATTTTAAAAAGGACTTTGCTATTAAACAGGAAAACAATGAACAGTCACTTCAACTGGCCCAAATCCAAAGCTCAGTTTTCCATAGACACATAAAATTAACTGAGAGAGTAGCCAGTATTCTACCTTGTACTGTCTGGGTGTGCTTCCTCTGCTTCCACTACTATGTCTCGTCTGCAAGCCAGGTGCACACAATGTTTTAAGGAAGTAAAGTCTGGCCAGCGATAATTAATGGAGTTGTTTAGCAAATGAGAGTCAAAGCAATAGCAACGTATTATCCTGGAGAGTGTTAGCAAAGGTTTCCTGAAACTAAAATGGGGCCCCCTTGCAAATGAAAATTTATAATCCAGTGAAAAGGATAGTTTTTTTACAATCTTTAAACTCAATGTCTCACTATCAACCCCTATTTAAAGAAGTAGGGAGAGAGAAAAAAATCTTTACAGAGTGTATAAAATGTTCCTTATAAAGAAAATAAGACCAAGCTGGCTATGCTGATGAGCTGTGAAAATAATAGCTCACTAAACATCTTCCTGTGCTTAAGAGGGAAAACCAAGGCACTGTCACAACTTTACTCACCAAATGTGTTTTCTGAATAAGTGTGGTTCAGGATTTATGGTATGGGAGTGGTCTGTCTATATTTTATACTTTGAAATAATTTTCCTTAAATGCAATAATGACTTGGATTATGCTTAATGATGAAGATCTAAGTATTTACTTAACAAAAATGGAAAGAAGCTTTTGAAGTCATTGATTATAAATTACTTCATTACATAGGCTAATTACTATGAATGAGTCATTTTACTGTCATAAAATGAGAATATAAAGGGTTTAAAAGACTTGCAGATTGTATGTTTATATAATATATAAGACTCTGTTACAATGAATGTTGAAGAATAATAATCTTATTGATTCAACCAATTTATCCTATTCAGTTCCCAAAGTAAACTACTCAATAGGAAATTAAAGCAATAACAAAGTAGCTCTTCCTACCTTTGGATCTTATATATTACAATACCAGCTTTTCAGGCACAATGTACCTACTGGTGGAATAATGGCTTAAATGTTATGGGTTGGGGGAAAATGACTGATTTCTGATCAGATCCGAGGCTTGATCTGTAGGAAAGTGTTTACGTTCAGTATTACGGGCATGAACAAAGGCCCATGGCTGGGGAGACCATAGGCACTAGGAGTAACCTGCTTTGTTTTGCTAAATGAACATATTGTTTACTGCTCTTTAAATGTTTATGTTTATACCTGGAGACTAGTGCTACCCTGAGCCTTGATCTACAAAGCTTCTCTCTGCAGCAAATACTGCTCATTGCAGAGGCCTATGCCTGGTCAAGGCACTGAGAACAAGTGACTGATGAGACTCAACTTTAACTAGGACACTCACCTTATTTCAGGGAACAATTTAGAAGAGGAAGCAGAAAGAATGCAAAAGTTGGATGATGGGAAGGAGATGTGAAATGCCATCTTATGACAATGACAAGGCCAGGGAGCACATGTACTCCTAGAAGTTGCAGTTGCCTACATAGAGTCTGCGCAGTACTGAACTCCATCCTGGGAAGCTGTTTAAAGTTGCTAATAGAGAAGAAACCATTGTCTTCAGTGGCATAGCCACTGATGTTTCCCAGGTACTAGTGTATAACTCCTACTTGGGCAGCCCTGCTTAACTCAAGTGGGTCACAAAGTAAAAATAACAACAAAATAAAAAAGACAGAAAAGTGGGGTGGGGTGGGAATATGGAAGCTGGTGAGGGTGGACTGGTGACAAGGGTACAAAAATAAGTATGACCAGAGTGTATTAAAAACTTTCAAACAATGAATGTATGAGAATCTCAAATAATAAATTCTTTAAAACCTGAATTCCATTATCTATCTGAAAACTGTCACCTTTTTCTGTGGGTTGAACATTATTAGCTCAAATTTCTTGACATTTTAGATAGGAAATTTTTAATACATGAGCATATATTCAATACTGATTTTTGTAAATATTTTACTTATTTATTTATTTATTTATTTATTTATTTATTTATTTATTTATTTATTTTGTATGTGTATGAATGTACTGTCTGCATGCAGGTCTGTGCACCCGTGTCGTGCATTTACAATACTGATTTTTGTAAATATTTTACTTATTTATTTATTTATTTATTTATTTATTTATTTATTTATTTATTTATTTTGTATGTGTATGAATGTACTGTCTGCATGCAGGTCTGTGCACCCGTGTCGTGCAATGCCTGGAGTTCTCCTGGAATTGGAGTTACAACAGATGGTTCTTAGCCACCATGTGGGTGCTGGGGATCGAACCTGGGTCCTCTGCAAGAGCAGTCGGTGCTCTTAACCCCTAGGCTATCTCTCCAGCCCCTCAATACTGATTTTTAACAGAATCATCTGGGTAACTTGTACATGCAGATGACTGGGCCAGAGCACCAGAACGTGTTGCAAATCCAGGTTGAGGTTTATTGTTCTGAAGGGAGATACCAGTCAGAGGTGAAACACTTAAGTGAAATACCTAAGCCTTATCTTAGGGTGTGAAGTGAGATAGGTAATCTTCTTATTCAGCTTATAGGACTACACAGATATAATAGAATAGCAACTAATTGATAATCTGACAGTTTCCTACAAATGTTACTTTCCTACAAATTTTACTACAAATGTTACTTCCTATTTTTACATTAGAGCAGTGAACTGACTATTAACATTCAGGTAATCAACAAGATATGTTATCTTGCTTGCTTCAACAAGTGATGCTTAATGCTTCATAGTTATAGTTCCCTTACAAGTCTCAAAACAAGAACAAATGAAACTGAAAAAACAACATGAAGGCTTCAGAGTTGACTCAGTAGTTAAGAGCCCTTAGTTCTCTTACAAAAAACATGGGTTCAATTCTCAGCACTGACATGGCAGCTCACAACCACCTGTAAGTCCAGCTCCAGGGACTCTAACATCCTCTTCTAGGCTCCATGGATACCTGCACATATGTAATGCACCTAAACTTATGCAGGTATACACAAACATATAAATAAAAATAAAATATTTTAAAACATTTTAAAATTATTATATTGTACTTTTAAAAACTAAAATTTCTAAATTGTGATGCGTATACAATATATAATATAATATATGATTTATTTTATAAAAAGAAAGTAGAGGAATAGCTATTTAATTTAATTGATAATGATAATTATTCAGATCAGTAATGAGGAGTGAGTCACCCATGAGAAGTGGTCAAAACATGAAGAACAATAAAAAACTCATAATCTGGGCTGGAGAGATGGCCTAGCAGTTAAGAGCACCAACCTCTCTTACAGAGGACCTGGGTTCGATCCCCAGCACTCACATGGTGGCCGAGAACCATCTGAAACTCCAATTCCAGGAGAACTCCAGTTCCAGGGGAATCTGACACCCTCTTCTGACCTCCGCGGCATTGCACGACACGGGTGCACAAACCTGCCTGCAGACAGTACATTCATACACATAAAAAAATAAATAAAATAAAAAAAAAAATAAAAAGCTCACAATCTGACTATCTACCATTTTCTTTGATGGCTTGCTTTATTTTAATTATAGAAAACAACTTCATGCACAGGCTATTACATCCCAGTGTTTGGATCTTGTGGTATAGTACTGGAGTGACCCTGGTTGTACTTAGAAACTCTTCATGCAGATGCACGATCTTTCTCACATCACTCAGAGGCTCTTTCCAGTGAAAAGCATTGGAGGAAATGGAAATTTGATTATTTCTTCATTCCTTTTGCAAAGGATTAAATTATATAATAACGAGTAAGCTTTATAAGGAACATTTACACCTAAGATTAATGGAATGTAGTAGAACAAGAGGTAGAGGGAATGCTAATGGATATCTTAACTCTTGTTAATAAAACTCCCTCATGAAACAGAAGGCAATGAACCCAAAGCTCAGGGACTATTGTGATAGAGGGGTTGGAAAGATTGCAAGAGCCAAGGGAGGAGTGCCTGATCATATGTAACTAGAATCTTACAGGTCCCTCGGACCTTGCTCATATGAATTTACAGCAATGCTGACAGCATGCACAAGACCCATGCAAACTCAAGCAATCTAAAGAACTGTGGAAATGGGCAACAGGCTCCAATATTAGCCAAAGAACTATTAGGCAGCTGCTTATTCCTAAGTGAGGAAGAGGTGATCTTCTTTAAGGGAGTGGTTCTAGTTAGGCTGACTAGACCCCAGTGGATGAAATTGAACTGAATGATGTCAAGGGAGAGTTTAACATAAATTACAGAATGCCTGAAATTTGGGGGATCCTATGGGAGAGTGCCAGTGGAAAAGGGGTAAAAAGAGCACTATGCTTTTGTGTATGAAATACACAAAAATTCAATAAAAACATATTAAAGGGGCTGGAGAGATGTCTCAGTGTTTAAGAGCACTGGCTGCTCTTGCAGAGTACCAGAGTTTGTTTTGATTCCTAATACCCACAAGGTGGCTAACAACCATCTGTAACTCCAGTTCCAGGGGATTGAACATCCTCTTCTGTCCTACACAGGCTTTGCATTGTAAGACTTGAATCGAGCCTTACCCTTGAGAGACCCCTGAGTGAGAGACGTGGAGACAAGTCTCACTGCAAAAGCAAGAGGTTTATTACTCTGGTGCACCAGGGTTTGCCTGTACAATGGGGAGAGGTGAACCCTGAGCAATCTCTGCATACAGTTTTTATACACTTAGAGCAGGGCAGGAATCGAACCCCAGTCTCCTGAGTGACAGGCAGGGATACACAGCATGCTTGGGTCTGAAGGTGGGTTGGAGCCAGGGCCCTCAGGGTGATTCTTCCTGGAATTATCCTGTTACCTGCTGACCTAGGGAGAGGTTGCTATTTGCTAACCTAGGGAGGGAAAAGGCTCCGACCCAGTAAATTGGCTCAGGAGGCCTTTTATATAGGGTCTAAGGGAATTTTAGTGGGGTTTGGATAATTTCTAGCCTTATTGGATAATAGCAGAGTTACAGCTCATGGTTAGGTCAGCCCACCTACCCCCACATACCAAAGGTTATCTTTAGACACAGTCTTGGGACAGGAACAGAATGGAACCAGGTTTAGGGGAATTTTTCTTTATCAGTTCATACCTGCTTCCCAAGCCTGGGATGTATCTGGTGGACTTCAGTCTGGGGGAAAGTGAATGCTTAACCTTGGTCTAGAGTAGAAGTCTAGAATCAACTCTTATCTCTTCATTCCCCCATTTTCTCTTGTCACTCTAGAGGCCAATCTTGGCCTCTCTTTGCCTAGCTTAGACGGTATTCTGGTCTACATTATCATATTGGCTGCTTAGGTGGTGTGGATCAAGTTGGGTATAGTGTGTCCTTAAGGTCATTAGCTGAATTGTCCCCAATCTTTCTCTCATAAAGGCGACTAACCTATTCATTATGCATAGTCCCAGGGTTAGTAATAAAACAACCAGAAGAACAAGTTCACTGGCAGGTCCAGGAAGTCTTCAGCTCTCAGCTGAGAAAGAAACTGGCTCCTTTCGGGGGTCTTGACCCTAAACTGCCTAACCAATTTTTAGCTCCTACTCTTATCACATTACCCTCTGAGGAGGTTACCCCAATTGCCAAGAGGGAATTGAGGTGCTGACTGCTCTGACTTCTTCCATGCTGAAAAGGGGCATAGGAGGTGGCAACTGGGGTACACCTGCTCAGTGGATCTATCTGAAAGACCCCCAAAAGTATAGTTTAAGAACAAAATCCTTGGCCAGTGCCTGTGAAGGTGAGTAGCTAGGTACATTCTCTAGACAGGGAACCAGGAAAGGAACAGGGTGAATTAAATGTCCAACTTAAAAGTCCTTTAGAATTTCTCAATGAGGGATTCCGAAGCATCCATTGAGCATTTGGCTATGGTGTTTGGACTCAGGATCTGCTTTCCAGGAAGTTTCTTTTTTTATTTTCATTTTTTATTGATGCTTTGTGTATTTCATACATCATTTTCTAATTCAGTTCAGGCATATTTCCCTCTCCCTTCCACCCACCCCAGCCCACCCCATCCCAGATCATGCATTCTTCCATAACTGTCCTGCATCTTTCTCTTAGTTATATTTTCATTTTTTAACATTAAGTAATAATTTATGAGAACAAGCATCCTTCATGTAAAACCAATTTGCAAGCAGTTGTGCCCAAACCCACACAGCCCATGGGTCCCACCATTGAGGAGGGGGGCTTGTATGTTCAATCAAGTTGATCAAATGAGTGTCCAGACTATATTGCTGTAGTTTCACCATTCACCCCAATCGCAGACCTTACGTTCTACCATGCCCCCTCTTCCACAGATTGTTCCCTAGGCTTACAGGTGGATGAGAAACAGAACAGTCTACTTTCTCTGGAGTTGTTGTCTTGGTCTCTGGTCAATTCTGGCTGTTTCTTTTCATGGGCTGACAGTTTGTCCAGGAATAACCTTTCCATCCTACTAATAAAGCACAAGCAATTAGATGTATAGGTATTTAAACACTACTAATTGTTATGGTAGGTTACTTTGGTATAGACACAGATGTTTGGATGAATTACATGAATTACATTTTTTTCTGTTAAATATGACAGGGTCTTACTGTGGCTTATAACATCTCTTAACCATTAGAGGATGTAAGCTTGTGCCATCAGCCATGGGTTATTCCTCCAAGGAGAGAGCTAATAGCCAATTAGATTTGGGATACACAGGCATATGGCTGCCACTGCTGCACAGTATTTCCAGGCAGATGAGGTGTAGCTGGTGCTGATGGAGGAGTCTTGCTTGACTCAAGGAGACCTATATTTGCTTTATTGGTTTAGTGGCCTTTGGTAACACTCTCTGGTATTCCAGAGATCATTTGTACACTTGCAAGTGTGGTCTCAATACATCTTTCCCATGTTTACATCAGGTCTTCGACAGCAGGGCTTTATCACCTCTCTTCTTGCAGATATCCTAGTTTAGGGGCAAGGAGCCTTTACTGTTGTGGGGGCTTGGATCCCCTGGCCAACATCTCCTTGGTAGAATAATCCATTGCTGATGTCAGAGCTCCTGTATTAATATATTTTGTTTAAGTGCATAGCTTAAGGAGAATTTAGTATTATATTTGGTTCTGAATAGAGAATAATCCTTTTCACAGTTCCTATGTCTATTAGTCAATTAAAGAAGGCAGTTTTACTTCTTTTATAAGATATTACTGTCAGGGTGTGAGCTCCAGAAGCCCATCGGAATGCAGAGACACCTAAGACCGGAGGTCCAAGAACCTGCTCTACTAGGCATGGCCTTTGGTTATGCTAAAGCAGGCCAACCCTGATTACTCAGGAATCTTCCACCTCACCCGTCACCCTTCGGAAGCCAGATTCCAGACTCTGACCCACCCCCACTCCCCCTGAATCTCATCCCCACCTTCTCCCTTAAATTCCCAAGCCAGACGCCATTCTGGGCTTGGCTCTCTCTCTCTCTCTCCCCTGAGCCTAGCCCCGGCTACTCTGAATTAAACTTTGCTCCGAAGAACTCAGACCTCGTGGCTTTTCATTCCGGGGGGAGCGCGCCATAACCTTACAATTACCTCTATAACAGTTGGCTCCAATTTACAGTTGGAGAACGACCTCATCATCATATTTCTCCTTGTCCTATTGGAACCTAGAAGATAAGTTTTGTTAGGACTCATTATAAATAGTTGTTACAAGTAGGATCCACAGAGGGGTTTGATGTTTGTAGCAATCTGAGGCTTTTCTTCCATTCAGTGTTCAGACAGGCCAACCTTTCTCCTGGCACTTTCTGGTACATCCTACTAATGCAAAGCTGTATCTTTTCTTTCTGAGCTGTTAAGTTGGTGACATTTTGACCTGTTGGAACATACAAATCTTTTCCCATAGTTAGTTTTAAGATTTGAATTGCAAGGATTTTGACAAAAAGGTTTCATATCTATCTGTATCCCCCTTTTTTATTTTAGGTTTTTGTTTTTTGACCCATGAGTCTCAAAAAGGCAGTTGTACTATACATACCTATAGGGGAGAATCAAGGCCCAGATTTCATCAAATTCATCCATGCTGTTTTGGGTTACTGTATGTGATTAACTTGGGAAGCAAACTTAATTTTAAGTTAAATCATCCTATAGGTGAAAGAGAATGCTACAAGATGATACTGTACAACAGAAAAATTATAGAGGACATTTGTATGTGCCAATCCCAAAGTTATTGTTATACAGATTTTAAGTAAAACAAATTTTAAATAAATTGGACAACACCAATTTATATCTCCAATTAACTCAGATGCATTACCGTTTTCTTTTTTGTTTTTGTTTTTGTATTTGTTTTTGGTCTTTTCAAGACAGGGTCTCCCTGTAGCCCCAGCTGTCCTGGAAATCACTCTGTAGACCAGGCTGGCCTTGAACTCACAAAGATTCGCCTGCCTCTGCCTCCCAAGTGCTAGGATTAAAGGCATGCACCACCATGCCCGGCGCATTACCGTTTTTATCAGAGCCTTTAAACCAATGTTGTTTAATATACACATATTTACATTTACTAAGTCCTAAAACACCATGTAACCTGTAGAGTCTGGGCAAAACTGGATACTTGTTGAACTCACATCAATTAAATATGCATTAATCAAATATACACCCGTGTCCCTCTCCCATACTTCCCACCCTTCCCAATTCACCATTTCAGTTTTCTGATGCAGTCTTTCTGTTGTTCTTTTAATATGCATCCCTCTCCACAAGAAATATTTGTAACTGGATTATTGGCACTAGCATCCACATATGAGGGATACCATTTGTCGTTTGTTTTTCTGGGACTGTGTTACTTCACTTAACATTATGTCTTCTAGCTCCTTCCATTTACCTGCAGAATTCAGGATGTTGTCTTTCTTTACCACTGCATAGAATTCCATTGTGTACATGTACCACATTTTCTCTATCCACTCGTCAGCTGAGGGGCATTTGGGTTGGTTCCAGCTTTTTGCTATTGTGAACAGAGCTGCAATAAATATAGCTGTGCATGTATCTCTGCAGTAAGATGAGTCTTGTGGGTATATACCCAAGAGTGTTATGACTGGGTCAAATGGCAAACTCATTTTGAGTCTTCTAAGGGTTCTCCACATTGCTTTCCATAGTGGCTGTACAAGTTTACATTCCCACCAGCAATGGATGAGTGTTCCCCTTTCCCCACAACCTCTCCAGCACTTGGTATCATTTGTTTTCTTGATCCTAGCTAGTCTTATTGGAGTAAGATGATATATTAAAGTGGTTTTAATTTGCATTTCCTTAATTATTAGTGATGTTGAACACTTCTTAAGATGTTTCTCAGCCATCTCTAATTTCTCCTCTGTGAAGTCTCTATTCAGTTCTTTGCTTCATCTTTAGAGTGATTCATTTGTTTTCTTTCTTCTTTGTATTTTGAGTAGCTCGTATACTCTGGAAATTAATGCTTTGTCAGATGAATCTGCAGTGAAGGTTTCCTCCCATTCTGTGGGTTTTCTCTTCACTTCCTTTATTGTTTCCTTTGATATACAGAAGGTTTTGAGTTTAATGAGGTTCCATTTGTCAATTGTCGATCTTATTTCTTGTGCAGCTGCTGTCTCATTTAGGAAGTCTTTTCCTATGCCTATGTCTTGTAGTCTGCTGCCAAGTTTCTCTTCTATTACCTCCAGAGTTTTGGATTTCACGTTGAGGTCTTTGATCCATCAACGGAATTGACTTTTGTACAGGGCAAGGGGTAGGGGTTTAATTTCATTCTTCTACAGGTGATGATCCAGTTTTGCCAGCACCACTTGCTGAAGATGCTGTCTTTCCTCCAATGTGTCTTCTGGGCCCCCTTGTCAAATATGAGGTGGCTGAAATTCTATGTGCTCAGGTTTGGATCTTCAGTTTTATTCCATTGGTCAACTGGTCTGTTTTTGTTCCAGTACCAAGCTGTTTTTATGACTATAGCCCTGTAGTATAGTTTGATGTCTGGAAGAGCAATCCCCCCTGTATTGCTCTTTTCGCCCAGGGTTACTTTGGCTATTCGGGGTCTTTTGTTTTTCCAAATGCAATTGAGGATTTTTTTTTCCAAGTCTGTGAAGAAGCTCTTGGGGATTTTGATTGGGATTGCATTAAATCTATACACAAGTTTGGGTAGAATGTGCATTTTTACTATATTTATTTTCCCAATTCATGAGCATGGGAGGTTTGTTTATCTTCAGATGTCTTCCTCAACTTCCTTTTTCAGGGGTTTAAAATTTTTGTTGTAGAGATCCTTGGTGTCTTTGGTTAAGTTTGCTCCTAGGTATTTTATTGTTTTTGAGGCTACTGTGAGTGGGAAGGTCTCCTTGTAGTCCTTCTTCAGTTGCTTGTTGTTGGTGTAAAGAAAGGCTACTGATTTTTCTAGATTTATTTTGTATCCTGCCACTTTACTGAAGCTCTTAATTGTTTCTAGGAGTTTTCTGGTGGAGTTCTTAGCATCCCTTAGGTAGACAATCATATCATCAGCAAAAAGGGATAGCTTGACTTCCTCTTTTCCAATTAGAACTCCTTTAATTTCCTTTTCTTGCCTTATTGCCCTTGCAAGGGTTTCCAGCACTATATTGAAGAGGAGTGGTGACAGGGGGCAGCCTTGCCGAGTTCCTACCTTTAAGGGGAATGCTTCTGTCATTTCCCCATTTAGGATGATATTGGCTGTGGGTTTCCTGTATATGGCTTTGATTACATTGAGGAATGATCCCTCCAGACCAATTCCCTCCAGGACTTTAAACATGAAAGGATGCTGGATTTTGTCAAAGGCTTTCTCCGCATCAATTGAGATGATGGTGTGGTTTTTGTCCTTCATTCCATTGATATGTTTGATGATGTTTATTGATTTTCGTATGTTGAACCATCCCTGCATGTCTGGTATGAATCCAACTTGGTCATGGTGGATGATTTTCTTGATGTGAGTCTGTATGCGATTTGCCAGAATCCTGTTTAGAATTTTGGCATCTGTGTTCATTAGGGAGATGGGTCTATAGTTCTCCTTTTTGGTTGTATCTTTCCCTGGTTTTGGTAGTAGCGTAATGCTGGCTT
The DNA here is from genome assembly GCA_009823505.1 of Rhizomys pruinosus. NCBI lineage: Eukaryota > Metazoa > Chordata > Mammalia > Rodentia > Spalacidae > Rhizomys > Rhizomys pruinosus. The sequence goes on from VZQC01014560.1 coordinate 1,658,513, forward strand.
CATAGAAGGAATCTGGGAGAAGTCCCTCCGTTTGTATCCTTCTAAACAATTTAAGTAGTAATGGTTGTAAGTCTTTACGAAATATTTTATAGAATTCTGCCGTGAATCCATCCGGGCCTGGGCATTTTTTGGTTGGGAGGCTACTTATTACATCTTCGATTTCTTCCTGTACTATTGGTCTGTTTAGGCTGTCGATCTCTTCTTGGTTGAGCTTTGGTGATTCCCAGGATTTCAGATATTCATCCATTTCTTCTAGGTTTTCAAACTTAGTAGAATATAAGTTTTTGAAGTAGTCCCGTATGATTGTCTGGATCTTTTCATTGTCTGTTGTGATATTTCCCCTTTCATCACAGATTCTATTGATTTGGAGTTGTTCCCTCTTTCTTTTGGTTAACTGGGCTAGAGGTCTGTCTATCTTGTTTATTCTCTCAAAGAACCAACTTTTGGATTCATTGATTTTTTGTATGGTTTTCTTTGTTTCTATTTCATTGATCTCTGCTCTGATTTTTGTTATTTCTTCTTGTCTGCTCCGTTTAGGGTTCATTTGTTGTTGTCTCTCAAGTATTTTTAGCTGCAGTGTTAGATCATTCACTTGTGCTCTTTCTGTTTTTTTAATGTGGGCACTTAGAGCTATAAACTTCCCTCTTAGGATTGCTTTAAGAGTGTCCCATAGATTTTGCTGTGTTGTTTTATCATTGTCATTCAGTTCCAGGAATGTTTTTATTTCTTTTTTTATTTCTTCCTTGACCCACTCATTATTCAGGAGAGTGTTGTTTAGTCTCCATGTGTTCCTGTAGGTTGTAGGGTTTATTCTGGTGTTGATATTGAGTTTTATTGCACTGTGGTCTGATAGAATGCATGAGATTATTTCAATCTTTTTATATTTGTTGAGTTTTTCCCTGTGTCCCAGTATATGGTCTATTTTGGAGAATGTTCCATGAGGTGCTGAGTAGAAAGTGTATTCTCTGGTGTTTGGGTGAAATATTCGGTAGATGTCTGTGAGGTCCATTTGGTGTATTGTGTCATTTAGTTCAGATGTCTCTCTGTTTATCCTTTGTCCTGTTGATCTGTCTAGAGGACTTAATGGGGTATTGAAGTCCCCTAGTATTAGTGTGCTGGGGTTAATCTGTGCCTTGAGATCCTGAAGAATTGTCTTTATAAAGTTTGGTGCACTGATGTTTGGTGCATATATATTTATGATTGTGAAATCTTCATCGTCAATTGTTCCTTTAATAAGGATGTAATGGCCCTCTTTGTCTCTTTTGATTTCTTTTGCTTTGAAGTCTATTTTGTCTGATATTAGAATAGCCACACCCGCTTTCTTTTTGGTACCATTTGCTTGGAATACTTTCTTCCATCCCTTCACCTTAAGTTGGTGCCTATCCTTGAAATTGAGATGGGTTTCTTGTAGACAGCATATAGATGGGTTTTGTTTCCTAATCCATTCTCCCAGTCTATGCCTTTTGATTGGGGAGTTTAGCCCATTAATATTTAAGGTTATAGTTGAAAGATGGATGTTGCTCCCTTTCACCTTATTATCCATTCGGACTTTTAACCTCTGAGTCTACTCCTATGGTTAAGTTTTTATTAGTTTCTTTACCTAGGTGTTTGAGGATTGTTGCTTCTTTCTTCTGCCCTTTGAATTGTTTCAAGTATTTTATGAAGAGTTGGTTTTCCAGACATGTATTCTATCATCTTGTTTATGTCATGGAAGATTTTTCTCTCTCCTTCAACTATAATTGACATTTTTGCTGGGTAAATTATTCTGGATTGGCATCCATAGTCCTTTAACACTGGGAATGCTTTGCTCCATGTTCTTCTTGCTTTCATGGTTTGTGCTGAGAAGTCAGTTGTAATTCTGATGGGTTTCCCTTTGTATGTGACTTGTTTTTCTTTTGTAGCCTTCAGGATTTTGTCTTTGTTTTGGGTGTCTAGCATTTTAACTATGATATGGCGTGGGGAGTTTCTTTTCTGATCTCATTTATTTGGAGTTCTATGTGCTTCTTGTATTTGTATGGGTTTGTCTATTTTTAGTTTGGGAAACTTTTCATCTATTATTCTGTTGAAGATCTGATGAATACTATTCTCTTGAGATTCTTCTCCTTCCTCTATTCCTATGATGCAGAGGTTTGATCTTTTCATAGTGTCCCATATTTCCTGTTTGCTCCTCTTTTGTATATTTTTAAATTTTTCATAATCTTTATTTGAGATTTTTAATTACTCTGTGTTATCTTCCAGATCTGATATTCTTTGTTCTGCTTCCTCCATTCTACTTCTGAGGCTTTTTCCTTTCCTTTCTTCTCGATTGGATGATTATTCTAATTCCTTTTTTGTTTCCTCCTCTGTTTTCTTTATTATTTCCATTTCCTTTTTGAGTTTCTCAATCTCTTCTTGGTGCTCCTTTCTTCGTTGGTTGGCTTCCTTTTTCAGTGTTTCTACTTCCTTTCAGAATTTGTTTTTTTCTCCCTCTAGTTCTTTCTGGAGTTTGTCAGTCTGTTCCTTTATTTCTTTCCGATTTTTGTTATTGTATCCCTCTAGGTCCTTTTTGAGTTTTTCATTCTCTCTCTTTAGTTCTCTGAATTCTTCTTTATTTTCTTTAATTTCTCTGCATAGGTCTGCAATTATTCCTCTAAGATCTGTTTCTTGGGTCAACTCCAGGAGGATCCCATTGTAACTATCTCCTACAGGTTTGGTAGAGCCTGGTACGGGATTATCCTGTGCCTTTCCCATGTTGTCCCTTCTTCGTGTCCCTGGCATGTGGGTTTCCCTTTTGTGATTCAAATCACAAATGTCTTTTCACTATGTTAGCGGATGGTTTTGCTTGCCTCCTTCTGATGCTTTTTTTCCCCCCTTTCCTCCTCCTTGTTTATGGACTATTGCCTTGTCTAGGTTTCAGGCTTTCAATTTTGTCTATATATTGGGTATTAGAAGCCTAAGTCACTCTTCTCTTCCTGTTCTGAATGTTCTCCAAAAAAAAAAAAAAATAGGCCACTTGGATACTTTCTCACCCATTCCTTTTGGCAGCCGCGGGGGGTATGCCTGACCTAGCCCATTCCCTGGTACCTGCCTGAGTGACTTCTGGGTTCCAACAAAGTCAGAAGCACCAAACCCAACCATGACCGGCTACAAAGGCAAGCCCAGGTGGCCCCCACCCACAAAAGGGCTCAGAGCTGCAACCCCCTTGGAGCAGCCCAAGAGACACTCTAGCCCCTAAATCTACCTGCCTAAGTGACTTCCCAGGAAGTTTCAATAGTCATGGTGTGTGTTTCCCTTAGGTGGTTGCTTAAAGAGAAAGAGGAAACTTTATTATTTGGTAACAACAGATCTCGTATGACTTTAAATGACTTAAAATCTAGTGTTTGGAGGTATAATCTTTTAGACTTTAAAGGAAATATAATGATTACTTATCTTTTGGTTATAGTCTTCCTCTTGGGTGTCTAAGTCCATACAGTTAGCCCAGATTAACCATCTTTTGTTTTCTCAAGGTCTGTTGAGGATCTGGTCTTCGGGTACCACTCAGACCTTTGGTGGGGGAGAGGCTTCTGGCTCCTCTCAGTTTTTTTCATTTGCCAGTTCCATCCACTCAAGGACAAAATCTATCTGCACGAGGACAAAGTCAGGTCTTTCTAGACCAGGCTTTTCCTTTTTGAAGACTTTTCCTCTTTACAGACTGGACATTGGCTACAGTCCCTTTAGTGGGTCTCCAAGACCTCCCTGCCTAGGAGGACTGGTGACTCACAATTGCAGGACATTTCAAGAGATGCCCCCAGACATAGTTCCCCAGACTGGTTGACCTCGGGGGCAAGGAGCAAAGTTGTTCCTTAGGTCCCTCAGCCGAATTGGTATGGGCATTTAAGTATGGTAGTCATCCATCCAGAAAGGCTAAGTTACACCAGGATAACACCTTTAATTACTGTATAATATTCTAGATAAGGCTTGGACAAAATTTCAAGCAGCCTTGTATAATACTGACTGGAGAAAGGACTTAACACCATACGTTAAGTAGGCATAACCCGCAAGATCGAATTAAACAATTTCAGGCTTATTTTAAATGTGAAACTGCTCACCACAGTTACTATAAATGGGGACAATCCTTTTCCTTTTCAGACCGTTTATACTGGTTTATAGTTTTCCCAGAAAGACAGGAGTTGTAATACATACCAAAAGACAGGAAATAAACTGATAAGGATTACCAAGTCCATCCAAACTGTCTTCTTTTGGACTGTATGCAGTTGGTTCAGGAAGATAGAATCTAGTTTTTTGAGCCAAATTATCTGGTTAGGTTAAAGGAAATATCAAAAAGCAACTCTTGAAAGAAACATAAAATACATTTTTCAGTAGCCATAGGTAACCCACCATTTACCTTTGCCTATTTAATCTAGACCTGTAACAGGGAGTCAGGTTCAAGCTAGGAGAGGACTGAAAATTAACAACTCTGTATATTCACAATCCTATTCAGCTTGATTATTTATACCAATTTAACTTAATACAGGTATTTTATCATTTTTACTAAACCTTGAGGTGCCATATGACACGCATATAAAGGTTGGACAAAAACTGAACACTCTTAAACCTTGAGTAGATATACATTTTTATTTTTATTTATTTATTTGTTTTTCTTTATTTTTTTATTGATGCTTTGTGTATTTCATACATCATTTTCCAATTCAGTTCAGGTGTATATCCCCTTCCCGTCCCCCCACCCCACCCCTACCCATCCCAGATCATGCATTCTGCAGTAACTTTTCTGCATCTCTCTTTTTTGTTTTGTTTTGTTTTCATTTTTTTAACAATAAGTGATAATTTGTGAGTACAAGCATCCTTCATGTAAAGCCAATTTGCGAGCAGTTGTGCCCAAACCCACACAGCTCATGGGTCCCACCATCCAGCAGGGGGGGCTTGTATGTTCAATCAAGTTGATCAAATGAATGTCCAGTCTATATTGTTGTAGTTTCACCATTCACCCCATCGCAGCCCTTACATTCTACTGCACCCCCTCTTCCGCAGATTGTTCCCTAGGCTTAGAAAGGGGGCACAGGTGGATGAGAAGCAAAGCAGTCTACTTTTTCTGGAGCTGTTGTCTTGGTCTCTAGTCAATTCTGGCTGTTTTCTTTCATGAGCTGCCAGCTTGTCCAGGCATAACCTTTCAATCCTACTAATGAAGCACATGCTTCATTAGTAGGATTGATCAATTAGATATATAGGTATTTAAACAGTATAATATATAGCCTTTCGATCCTACTAATGAAGCACTCGCAATTAGATATATAGGTATTTAAACATTACTAATTGTTATGGTAGGTTACTTTGGTATAGACACAGATGTTTGGATGGTATGTTAATCCATGAATTACATTCTTTCTGTAAAATATGACAGGGTCATAATGTGGCTTATAACATCTCCTAACCACTAGAGGATGTAAGCTTGTGGCATCCAGGGGATCCAAGCCCCCACAAAAGGTAAAGTCTCCTTGCCTCCAAACTGGAATATCTGAAGGAAGAGAGGTGATAAGGCCCTGCTGTTGAAGACCTGATATAAACATGGGAAAGATGTATGGAAACCACACTTGCAAGCATACTTATGGTCTCTGGAATGCCAGAGAGCGTTACCAAAGGCCACTAAACCAATAAAGCAAATATAGGTCTCCTTGAGTCAAGCAAGACTCCTCCATCAGCACCAGCTACACCTCATCTGCCTGGAAATACTGTGCAGCAGTGGCAGCCATATGTCTGTATATCCCAAATTTAATTGGCTATTAGCTCTCTCCTTGGAGGAATAACCCATGGCTGATGCTACATTTTGATTTTTAAACTAGTTGACCGAAACTTACAAATTTAAGCTTATTTATACAGCGTCCTTTCCAACAAGCCTCCTCAGACTTTTATCACTTGCATAGACTTTTCATCATCTTTACATAAAGCCTTACTAAAAATACATTTTTAACATTTTCTCCTTTTTATATCCTTTTATTACCTTGAATAACCCTTAATTGTGCAGATGTACTGAGTTATTAATACTTATTTCCTGTGTAACAAGATGGGACAGTTATCTCAAATACAATTCTTTGAAAAAAAATCACAGAAATGTTCAATAAAAATTGAGCTTTTAGTTTCAAACATCTCAGGACTAAACACCCTCTATATCTACTCAGGCAACCATGCTGCTTGCTTTATGGCAGGAATGCAAATGGTCAATGACAAACAGCTTCACACAGCAACTTTTTAAAATTTCCTCCTGGGCCAAAGACTTTCTATGAGGATTTGAGTAGCCCTGTCAGGCCTCCAACAGCAGATTGTGAAGGGCCTAAAGTCTGCCCTTCCTTCCCAGATACAATGTCAGACACATAAAATCTGTCATGTTACATTTTACATTTTGGAATATGGAAGAATATTTTAAATACTTTCAAGGCATTTATTTATTAAAATGTTCTCTGTCAAGATTTCACATTAGCTTAAAATTCAATTCAGTTTTTATATGTCACCAAGGTTGCCACCTCAATGTCACAAAAAAATACCTTTTCCATCAGTCAGTGTGACCAGCATCCACATGGAGAGCCCCATGATCAGCCTCTGTAACCAAGTAGATGTTAATACTTATCTGTTACAAGGTAACAGCTCCTAACTCAAACTCAATGGAAAAGGAGTGAAACTCTGCAGAGTGCATTATTAAGAAGAGGGAATGTTTAACAGCTTTAGCTCACATGACAGTTTACTTTGTGACTCAACTTGATATCAAACATTCATCAGAAGTCTAAAACTGAGTTTGGGCAGCACTGGTTCTGGTGAGCCTCTGGGAGAATCCAGCTCTCTGCTGGCAGTGCCGAGTCTACTCAGCTTGTAGCTGTGTCACTGCACTGCCTAACTCCAGCCTCACAGAGATCTCTGTTTCAGTCATCTACCAGAGCGGTCATGCAACTTGAGTCAGGAGCAAGTGCAGGTGGTGAGAGGTGAAATGGCCCAGCTATGATCCAGTGAGTGAGTTTCCTCTGGCCAACCTTCAGCCCTGGCCGATGCATCACAAAGATCCCTATAAACCTGCCTCATCAGAAACTCAGAATAGGCTTCTCCCTTCTTCTATCAGTAAAGACAGCACAATTCCAGTCCCGTGTTTAGCCTTTCCATAACTTCTTTGCCTAGAAAGCATCGACACCTCCTCCCAGTGCAGGGACAGTAAGCCCCAGCCACCACAAATATGCACATTCATCTTGCCCACAGGCCTCTTACTGGCTCCAGTATGCTTGATGCATCTTTTTACTCAAAAACAACTCTCCCTCACACCTAAGGCCCAGCCCACTAACCAGATGGGATTGGGAGTAAGGCAGGGACCTTAAGCACCAGGGGGTCCCACTCTCCAGCCAGAGTTGTGTGTATGGCATACACCCCTGTGGCCAGGAGCTGTGAGTCCCTTGAAGACCTGCCCAATGCCAAGAACTATTTCAATGGAGACAGTTACCCGGTATTTATTTTTCTCTAACACCATGTTATTTACTTCAGGTAGAAAATTACCAATAGTCACATACACATGTGTAATTTCCACGCATGTGGGAATTATCAACACTCACACACATGCTTTCTCCTTTTTTTTTTTTTTTTGGTCTTTTGGTCTTTTTGAGACAGGGTCTCCCTTTAGTCTCAGCTGGCCTGGAACTTGCTCTGTAGACCAGGCTGACCTTGAGCTCACAAATAACTGCCTACCTCTGCCTCCTGGGATTAAAGGTGTGTGCCACCACACCCAGTCCCAAGGGGCAACAAAACTGCCCCACCCAAAACAAAAGCCAGTCCAAGAATCCATTTCCAGTTCTGAATCTGGTCCACAAAGTTCTCAAAAAAAAAAATAGATAATTCCAAAGCAAGCAAGTTACCTTTTTGAAAGTAAACACAAACCAAAATGCGATCTTCAGTTAACTCTGAGGCCGATTCCTATAGACAGCTACCACCTGTTGTGAAGCATTTGATAGACTCAGAGCCAATAAATTTAGAGATGTCTATAGTATCCAAATTTTAGGCCTTTAATTGCATTTTTAAATACCAATTTTTAAACTTTGCATATTCGTATCTAGTCTGGCATGCCAAAATGAAATCATTCTGTGCACATAAAGGATTGAAACTTGAAGTGGCCATCTTGTTTGACAGAAGCAACATGAGACAAATACAGTAAATGAATTACAAACACACACACACACACACACACACACACAAACTTAGACGCATAACAAGCTACATGAATCTTAGGCACACGGTTACCTTAAACACAAGACATAGATACCTCCTATAAATCAGGGTGGATTTAGAATTTCCCATCCTTAGATCCCAGAGAATGAGAATGAAAGCAATCTCAGAGAACCAAGGTGAAAGCAGCAGACAGAATAAGGGCCCAACAACAAAGACTATGCAGACACGAAGAGAAGCAACACTGCATGCACCGCATGGAGCCATCCCCCTGTCAGCCCCGGAGCCAGAAATCCAGACCCCTCCGCCAGCCAACACACCCCATATCTGGGCGACCAAACAAAAGGTTCGGAATTTTCCTTTGCGGATTTCTAGGCCTCCCCCGGACCCCAGGCCAAATCTCTTACATCCTTCCAATGGTGGATTAACAAATCAAGGGGAGGGGGGTAGAGGCTTTCTGTCCCATGTCCAAAAAGATCCTCAGTCCAAGTCCACAGAAACTTACTCAATTAGCACAGCTATCAACTGTCCCTGTCACGAAAGGAAGATACAACACAAAAATACACTAGGTAGGCGCCTATTCACTCTGGTAACAAATACTGACCAGTCCCTCCCGGACTCGGTCTCCAGGCGGCATGGCCGAGAAAATCTCCACTCAAGCCCAGATCACAGGAGAGTCATCTGAACCCTCCTGCCAGAACTGCAGCGTCCTCCAGATTCCTCACAGATGGAGGCAAAACCTCCCAGATCGCTCTCGAGCAGACCGAAAGTCAGACACAAACAAATAAATGCCAAACAGGACAGAGACAACCGCGGTACCTGCTAGGGCCCAATCTTATTCCTCCAAAGTCTGTCTAGGCATCTCCACAGGGGGTCTCAATTTCCTGGCCAATGCACCAGATGTAAGACCTGAATTGAGCCTTACCCTTGAGAGAACCCTGAGTGAGAGATGCGGAGACAAGCCTCGTGCAAAAGCAAGAGGTTTATTACTCTGGTGCACCAGGGTTCGCCTGTACAATGGTGAGAGGTGAACCCCGAGCAATCTCTGTATACAGGTTTTATACACTTAGAGCAGGGCAGGAATCGAACCCAGGTCTCCTGTGTGACAGGTGGGGGATACACAGCGTGCTTGGGTCTGCAGGTGGCTTGGAGCCAGGGCCCTCAGGGTGGTTCTTCCTGGAATTATCCTGTTACCTGCTGACCTAGGGAGGGGTTGCTATTTGCTAACCTAGGGAGGGAAAAGTCTCCCTGGCCTTTTGGGGTTTGGATAACTTATAGCCTTATTGAATAATAGCAGAGTTATAGCTCATGGTTAGGTCAGCCCACCTGCCCCCACATACCAAAGGTTATCTTTAGACACAGTCTTGGGACAGAAACAGAACCAGGTTTAGGGGAATTTTTCTTTATCGGTTCAGACCTGTTTCCCAAGCCTGGGATTTTTCTGGTGGACTTCAGCTTGGAGGAAAGTGAATGCTTAACCTTTGTCCAGAGTAGAAGTCTGGAATCAACTCTTATCTCTTCATTATGATATGGGAGCACTTATATACATGCAGCCAAATACACTCATACATATAAAATAATAAAAATAAATAAATGAAATATTAAAGTATATATTAAAAAAACAGATTCATACATAAACCATATGCAGTTATATGTTGACTAAGAAAAGTCATTAAAGGAACTGTTAAGTGATTCATCATTGTAGGGATATCATGGAGTGGACTTACACCAACTTAGAAGATGTGGGGCAAACAGTTTGCTATGGTATCGATGTAAACTAGAGATTCCATAAACATGAGATATATGAGGTATGCTATAGTATATTGTTGAACAGCTGAACTTTTATTATAAGTAGGAAGAATACACCTTAAATTAATTTAAAGTGCAATATGGAGGTTGGAGAGATGCCTCAGTGGTTAAGATCACTTGCTGCTCTCTCATGAGGACCTGAGTTTTGATACCCATGTCTGGTAGCTCACAAATGCCTCTAATGCCAGTTCCAAGGGATCTGACACCCTCCTCTGGTCTCCATGGACACTTACACACATGTGCACATATACTAATGAGGACATATATGTGTACACAAATAATAAATGTAAATCCTTTGCACAACTGCTTGCAAATTGGTTTTACACGAAGGATGCTTGTACTCACAAATTATCACCTATTGTTAAAAAAAATGAAAACAAAACAAAACAAAAAAGCAGAGAAAGATGCAGAAAACTTACAGAATGCATGATCTGGGAAGGGGGGGGGGGGGGTGGGGGGGAAGGGAAGGGGATATATGCCTGAACTGAATTGGAAAATGATGTATGAAATACACAAAGCATCAATAAAAATAAATTAAAAAAATAAATAAATAAATAAATAAAAAATAAAAAATCCAAAAAAAAAAAAAAAGTGTATTATCTCCATGAAATCTGTGAGGGGGGTTTTGGGGAGTGGCATAGGTATGATTAAGATGTATTGTATGAAATCCACAAAAATTCAATACATTGGAAAAAAAGTGAATCAACTCCTATTTATATATATATTCACATGTGTTATGAAATATCAAATCAATAAAATTATTTTACCAGCGTTACCTCAAGCTGTGTTGTGTAGTGTGGTGTTGTGATGATTGCAATATCATTGAGTGCTAGAAAAGTTTTAACTTATTCATACATGAATTTGGGAGGGGGCTATTTTTGAGACAGGTTCTCCCTTTAGTCCCAGCTGGCCTGGAACTCATTCTGTGTTCAGGCTGGCCTTGAACTCACAGAGATCCACCTGTCTCTGCCTCCTGAGTGCTGGGATTAAAGGCGTGTGCCACCACACCAAGTACTAAAGAGGGTTCTTAGCCACCATGTAGGTGCTGGGAATGGAAACTGGGTCCTCTGCAAGAGCAGTCAATTCTCTTAACCACTGTGCCATCTCTCCAGCCCCTATACAAGACTATTTTTTTTTTATCATATATATGGTCCATCATTAGCTGAAACATCACACATGGTAGATGATTAAGTGTAGAAACCTTAAATCCTTAAATCCTGTTTAATTACATAGTTGGTACAAGGCAAAGGAAATATACACAAAACACATGTTATACAGCAAAATAATAAAATCTTTAGTAATTCCACTAGAGTTTCTCAAAGCCCATCTGCAACTCTCTTGTCTTCGCTCTTTCCCTCGTTCGTTCACCACACAAGCATCATGCTGCACATTGTACACCATTACTTTGCTATAAAATAGTTTTCTACTAGATATGAATCTTTAAATAATTTAACTTTGTAAATATAGTATCATATTATGAGTAGTCGCTTGATTATTTATTTTACAAAGGTGCATGTTTATAACTCATTAACTTTCCTGTTAACATTAACAACCATTTCAGTTTCATTGTTTTACAATCATGAACAAGATTGGGAGCTTTGAATATTCTTGTAGTTTTGTGTATTTCTTATTGTATATGTGGTAAAAAAATGCGAGTCTAATTCCTTAGTTTTAGGGAAAATGAATGTCCCATTTTTATAATGTAACAACTAATACTTTCCAAAATGATCAAATGAATTTACTTTTCCATAGCAGTGGATCCATATTATAGCGTAATACTTGGTAATATCAGACTTCTTAATTTTTCCAATGTAGTTGAAAGAGATGAACTCATTCTCCTGATGAAAGTAGAGGAGCATTTCTTGAGTTGTTTTTATGAAGCCAGCATTATCCTTTTAATGAAACTAAAGATGCTACAAGAAAATAAGTCTCATACTAACACAGCTCATGAATACAGATGCAGAATCCTCAATACAATATTATTAAATTTAATACACCCATATTTAATACATGATGGCAATGAGGTTGAGTAGGTTTAACTTGAAAAAGGAAGACTGGTTGAACATTCAAAATCAAGGTTGTTCAAGAAGTCAGTAGAAAAGAAAAGCAGTGTGACAGCTCTTATGGAGAAACATTTGACAAAATTCAATATTGTTGCATTGAATAACCATGTTCACACTGGGAACAAAAGGGAAATTCTCAATACAGGAATTCACAAAAATACAAATAAACATAAACAATTAGAATATTAAAAATTAGCATAATAACTATATAAATGTAAATTTTTTCTTCCTAAGACTGGAGAAAAGTATGGTGGCTTTTACTACAATCTGTATTTAATATTATAGTGGAGGTCCTATCAAGAGCAATAGACTAATAAATTAATAAGTGAATAAACTAATGCACATTAATTGGAGAGAAAGGAAGTAAGTGGCCTACATCCAGGTGGGTATGCTTCATCGGCTACAAAAAATATGTAAAGATATTAGAACTAAGAACTGAATCAACCAAGATCCTAGAAATCATGTGAAAACATAAAACCAGCTATATTGTTACATAACATTAGATATCATTAATTCCTTTACTTTGATTTTTATTGCATGGGAAATGATTAAGTAATCTGGTTCATACTGCATTTGAATTTTCAATGATGTTTAAAGAAAATAGTTTTTCTACAGAGTGGGTTTTACAAGGTTGGTTCAGCATTCTGTTACCTTTCATTTCAAAAGTCATGTCACCACAACTCATAAGTTGTTATATGCCACAGAAATTGAAAAAACACTATTATTTTCAACATAAGAATAAAATAGATTTGTTGGGCTTAAAACAATTTGTGGACAGAGAATACATCTGATCTGCATCATGGTATCTCATCACTCAAGAACACATACCTAACAAGCTTTAGGGAAGGAAAAGAAAATTACAGACGTCCATAATAGAACTGCTGAAGGTGACAGATGAAAAGACCTTCAGATCTCTTAACACCTAACATGTCACCATACATTTCATAAAAAAAAAATCCATGCCCTCATAAATTATTCTCAGGTTTCACTTACTAATAGATAATAACTTGTAAGTAAAAAATTCATGTGGACTGGATATAATTCATGTCTCTTTGCTTTTAATTTAAAACTATTTTCTTCAGGCCATCCACTTGAAACACAATAGGTTTCTGTGCCTTTAATATCAATTTCTCAGTCAATGTTTGCAAGGTGTACTACACAGTTTGGCATTGCCATGTTCATAAGCTGCCAAGATGTTTCTTACATGTTGCCTTCATAATAAATTTACCATCATCTGTATCTTTGCTAGAGTTATCAGGCATTTAAATCTTTCCAGGGCACCTGATTGCCCTCGAAAGCTGAAATGATTATTTTCAAATCATCACAATGACCTATGTTAAAACACCTCTTGTTAATATATTTGCTATTATGGGAAAGTGTCTACACTAAATACTACCTAGTTGCTGGTAAATAGTTATTTTACAGCATCATTATATACTGCCAAAATTGTTTTGGTTTTTACTGTATATTTACATATATATATATGTATATAATTGGTTCAAATATATGAGAATTTGTGTTATTTCAAGTGATGGACCAAGATACATAAAGAACTTGATAGGAAGCATAGCAAAGTATATGAAAATTATATATAAATTTTTCCAAGAAGTAGTTATTGTAGAAGAATTGTAGAAGTATTGTAGAAGTTATTGTAGTAGTTATTGTAGAAGAAAGAAACATACGCAAATATATTGATACTGAAGTACTCTGAATTCTCAGATTAATTTCATTCACCTTTCCTTCTCTGCTTTGGGGGAGAAACAGCAGGATACCAACTCCCACATGGACTGAGACTACCACCACTCTCTTTGATGGCTTTGAAATTCATACTCAATTTTTTATATTTTTTGAGCATTTCACACATGAGTACACTGTATTCACACCATTTTCACAGCTTCTGCTGACTCTTTCCATCTCTTCCCTCCACTTGTATAATATTATCTACCTGTATAAAAAGCCTACCATGTCCATTCAGTGTTGCATGTATATACATGTGTTTCAGACTGACCATTTGGGAGTGGATAACCCAAGGGTCTCATCCTGGACAGTACTGATTTTCCCTTCTCAGTAACCATTGATTGCCTTCATCTAAGGACGGGGCTTAGGAAAGTTTCCTCCAGCCCATTGTTCATGTACATGCCCAATTTTATTTCTTTTTTTGTTTGTTTGTTTCTGAGAAAAATGACAAATTAAATTAATAAAACATTTCAAATATTAAATGTTGCTAGTTAGCTCAAAGGAATTATAACCTTCTGTGAAAACAACTCAGAAATTTAGCTGAGATCATAGACTGACCTTGCATATTTGCATGTGACTATTGGTTTGTCCATTGAAAAGCTTCAGCTCAGAAAGAAAAGGAAGGATTCTCTAGGCTGAGTCTAAGACGTTTATGTCAGCAATGGTTGCTATTCATGTCCTGAAATTCTGTTTATTCAAAGGAAAAAACAAGGTCAAAAAGCCCAGAAACATTTCGTGGGCAACTTGTATAGTTCAAAACTAGTTTATTTGCTCTGGTGGCTAACTCTTTTTAAGCAAAATCTCATGTTTTTCCAGCCACAGTAACCACACCATTGTTCAGAGTTGTTCACTTTCAGTATTGTAATATTAATAAATAAGAGTGAATAGTTACCACAAATGTGGGAAAAGAGAAGAAAAGGAAACAAAAACACATTTCTTTTATATGAATGATGCTGTTGGAAAAATAATTTTATAAAATTAGGGTCAATATGTAGTACACATAAATGGCATCTATTAGTTTTTACAAGGTTGTTTTGAACTCACAATTTAGGTTTGGGGCTCTCGTTAGCAGAGCACATTGTTAAAGGCCTGCAATATGCTGATCTCAATTCACATAAAACCAATAGAAATGAATGCTGATCATTAATAGGATTTTAGCATTGAATTTAATTATTTGAACTTTCCTAGTAGATAAGAAAATAAAATATCTCTTTGATATTGTTTCTTCAGAGCAAAGGCTCTTGTGTGGCCAGAGGGGCTACATTTAAACCCCATGGAGTCTTGTAATAGCTGTGAGTACATACTGTACCTTCCAGTAAAACACTGTTTGAATTAGCTTGAATTGTGTGTGTCCAACATCTCTCATGACACAATAGACATTCTTCATTTGGTAAAACACAGGAGGGCACTATATTAAATTCAAAATTTGGGTGACTATAAGAATAGATTTAGGATAGTATAACATCCTAGTAAAGAGTATTAATATTTAGAAAATTATGCATTTTTCTTACTTGATTCCTGGGACTTTTGTGCAGAGGGAGAACAAAGATGGTGACTTATAGAAACGACAGCAATTGTGCTAAATAATGGAGTTTGGGATCCAGAAGTACATGTTGTAGTATAATATAATCAAACCATGAAGTGTTGATTATATAGTAGGAGTTCTTGCTTTAAGAATATAAACTGTGGGCTGGAGAGATGGCCTAGTGGTTAAGAGTGCCGAACGCTCTTGCAGAGGACCCGGGTTCGATCCCCAGCACCCACATGGCGGCTGAGAACCATCTGTAACTCCAATTCCAGGAGAACTCCAGTTCCAGGGGAATCTGACACCCTCTCTTGACCTCTGCAGCAAAGCACAACAAGGGTGCACAGAACTACATGCAGACAGTACATTCAAACACATAAAAAAAATAAATAAATAAAACTTTTTAAAAAAAGAATATAAGCCGGGTGTGGTGGCGCACGCCTTTAATCCTAGCACTTGGGAGGCAGAGGCAGGCGGATCTTTTTTAGTTCAAGGCCAGCCTCGTCTACAGAGTGAGTTCCAGGACAGCTGGGATTACAGGGAGACCCCGTCTCAAAAAGACCAAAAAAAAAAAAAAAAAGAATATAAACTGCCTATCTGAATATTGAATGCTAAAACTTAAAATAGTGCTTATAGACCTATTGAAAGATATGTATAGCTGTATCAGATTGCTTGATCCTAAGCTTGGACCACAGTAAGTAATGATTTGGATATGAGGTGTGTAGCCCAAAGATGTATGCATTGAAAAGTTGGCGCTATATTTGGAGGTGTAGAACCTTTAAGAGGTGGGATCTTGCTGGAGAAATGTCACTGGGGGTGGGTCTTTTGGCTATATTATTCCTGTCCCCTTTGTCTCTCCTTTTCTCTGCTTAACTTCTGAAAGAATTTCCCCTGCCACATCCTCTCATTGCCATGATGTTTTGCCAAAGTGCCTTCAGCCAAACAAACCTGGACTGAATTCTTTGAAACTGTGAGCCAAATAAATTCTTCTTTTTTTATGTCGTATATATCAAGCATGTTGGCCACAGGGGTTGAAAGTAATCAGTAGTGACTCCCAACAACACTCCTGTTTCCTTCTCTCAGTATTCATTGTTCACCATGGCAATTATATTTCAAGCAGTGAAAACTGCAGTGATTGAAAAATGAGTTATGGGCCATTCATATTTATTTATTTATTTATTTATTTATTTATTTATTTATTTATTCTCTTCAGAACTCTTCATTAAGGTTTTCACAAAATACAAAGCTCAATCATAACTGTCTACATCCACCACAAAATAGAATCAAATAAGTAGCTAACACACAAACATAATGATCCTTTTCATTTTTAAAAATGTAAGGGCGTGGTGGCGCACTCCTTTAATCCTAGCACTTGGGAGGCAGAGGCAGGCGGATATTTGTGAGTTCAAAGCCAGCCTGGTCTCCAGAGTGAGTTCCAGGACAGCTGGGGCTACAGGGAGACCCTGTCTCGAAAAGGCAAATAAATAAATAAATAAATAAACGAATAAATAAATAAATAAATAACAAAAATGCTCAAGGTTTTACAGTTTTCTTAATGTGTCTTTTTTAATGCTTTGAGCTGCAGACCCTTCATTAATGGTGCTTGCACCCTGCTGTGCAGGTGCACTGCCCACCAGCATGGAAGGCTCTGTGAGTACATCCCTGAGGGGACATACACTGATCTACACAGCAGCTGCAGCCTCTTATGTCTACAATCACCCTCCTATCAGCTCCAACTTCCATTCACGTTCCCTCCTCTACAAAATAATAAGACAAAGTGGGAAGTTCTCAGCAGCACTTCCGCTCATCATGAAAGGCAAGAAAGGAAAAAGACGCTTATTCCTGGATAGTTTTCTTCCTTTTATCCAGGAAGCCCCCAACCACCCACAGTTTAAATGGGGGCTTGTAGTGAAACGTTTTTCAAATTAGTGTTGAGAGAAGTGATGATCTTTTTTGGTTGGCCCTCTCAGAAGAGGTTAGAATGGAGAAGTTAACGTGGGGAAAAGGCCCCCAGAAGGAGTGGTGTGGCTAGCGAGGGCTGGGGGGACGGGGAGGGGCCCCGCTTTGGGTGTGAAGTCTGAAGGGAGGCATTCCAGCAGACATTTGACCTGCTCCTGGCCCAGCTTTATTTTGTCATCCAGTTTGCACTGCTCGATGAGGAGTGTGGACTTCATCTTCACGAAGTGCTGGTGGTCCTGCAGCCGACAAGTAGTTGGTCAGGATGTCCAGCACCACACACTCCCTGCGGTCCAAATTGTCCTTGAGCTCCCTCGCGTCCTCATGCTGTCCAGCTAGGATCTTCCTTTTCTCATTCAGAGAGCTCCTTTCTTCATTACTAGCATCTTCGCCAAAGCCACTAAGGACATTCTCCACACGGGCAAGGCATCCAGAAAGGGAGAGCAGCAGGTTGACCACCTTGTCCAAATCCCCTGTGAACATCCTGTACTTGTCGAACTCGTTGGGCTTGCAGTGCTCACTGATCAAAGCCTCCACCTCTTCTCCCAAAGCGTTGTTAAGCTTGATGTCCATGAGCAGACTTCCTTTTGCTTCCTGGAGAGTCTCAAGTTTGTGGGTGAAGCTTCCAATGAGCTCAGCCTTCTTTTCGTAGGCCATTCATATTTCTATGTTAAGCATCTTATCACATATAGTATAAAATGGGAGAATCAGTATTATTGGTGGGTAGATACACCATGATGAAATATATTTTAAATCAATAAATGTGTTACATATAGCTTAAACATTATTAGTAGCATTACCATCACAGTAATATTACTTGACAAAGAGTTAGAATTTAAAATGAGATAAAAGATTTGAAAACCAACAGTATTGTTAGAAAGAATTGTTCCTTAGTTTTCAGAAGCTCTGAATCAAAGGTATAGCAGAATGTTTGAGCCCTGTCTGCTCCCAGAAGTCCTCCTGACATCTTGAGGAAAAATGAGCTTTCTCTTTTTACTTACTGATGATGTAGGTAAAATCCATGTAATGATCACATTTAGTGACTGTTCAGTAGAAACACTTTGTTACTTCAATGTTTGGAGCTCTCTCTTAGGCCTTGCAATTTTTGTTGCTGTTGTTGTTTGTTTGTTTGTTCGTTTTTTCTGTTGCTGTGATAAAACATCATGACCAAGGGAACTTAAGAAAGGAAGAGTTTATTTAGCCATTAGTGCCAAATGGGCAGGAGTCCATCTTGGTAGGGAGGCATTGTGGCAGAGGTGGTAGGAGCAGAAGCTAAACACATATCTTCAGGCACAGGAAGCAGAGAGCTTAAGAGCTCCTAAGCCTACCCCTAGTGATGTACTTTCTACAGCATGGCCACACATTCTAAGACCTCCCATAACAGTGTCACCAACTGGGGACAAAATGTCCAAAACTTTGGAATCTATAGAGGACTTTCTCATTCAAACCACCACAGGCCCTGAGGATAGAGGAAAATCTAAACTAGATCCCAATTGTCATGGAGTTTATAGTCTTGTTAGATTGGTTGCTGGACATTATGCTGAGACTTGATTATAATACCTAGTTCTATGGTTCCCATTATAAATCTTGTCTTCATGTTTTTCTCTTTCCATTAAGACAAATAGCTTAATTTTTTAACAAAACAAATTAGGTGAAGGAGATGATTCACTGGGCAGGAATGCTTGCTCCTGAAAGCAAGATGACCTAAGCTCAAACCACTAGAACATCTCTAAAAGCTGGGATTGGCTGTATGTGCCTGTAACTGTAGCATTGGGTGTATATATGTATGGGGGAGGGGGGTGAAGACAGGTAGATCCTAGAAGTTTGGTGGCCTGCCACCCTAGCCAAAAAAACCTTCAGGTTTAGTGAGACATACTGTCTCAAAATAGAAGATGGAGCATGACAGAGGCAGACTCGAGATGTCTTCCTCTGGCCCCTACTTGTGCATGTATGGCTATGCATATCTGCACACACATGTATCCATATACCATACACAAACACAGGAAGACATCCTATATTTCTTCCATGCATTTAACCTTTGCTAATAAAACCTGTAATGAAACCCTCATTTCTCAAGTTGTGATCTCATCCTTACCATCTGAACATTGGGTAAGTAAGAGAGACTAGTTTCAGGAATTAGAAATGGATAAGGTGGACATATTCTTCAGTAAAAACGGTTAGAGAAATTCTCAAGGGAGAGATTAGATGATAATTAGAAGAAAATACTTACCATATAGGATACCGTAAGGTGGGCAGTCCTGCAGCAGGGACAGACTTTTGTCGCTGAAGGTTTTTTCATGCATCCAATGCTTTCTCACACCCAAGAGCTCTTGCTTCTCTAAGATTTTGAATTTGGTTCCTCTAAAGGAAAGGGGGAGGGGCCAGGGGCATATAAAAGGACACCACATGGCAGTGGCTGGCTCTTGTCATTTTACCATCATGGGAGGAGGTCACAGAGTTCATGCTGAGACCCTGGATGGACATTAGGGGAAGGGAATTGCTGTTCAGCCTGTAAGTGATATTTCAGTCCCATTCAATCTGTAGGCAAACCTGAGTAAACTCCCCAAATTAAGATTGGATAGTCTGTTCATTGATTTTCCTTCAGAAACATGGGAAGCAGAGGCAAGACACCACACGTGTGCTATTTCCCGGGAGGAATCTTTGTGACAGGTACACAGAGGGTATTTCATTTCCATAATGGCTAAAGTAGTGAATTGCCTTAATTTTGGGTCATACTTGTCATCATATACCATAATGAAAGAAAATGACATTTCTGAATTGTAACCAGCCAATGTAATCAATCCAATCAGATACAAACACTTTAAGTGAACCTAACTATTCTGCAAGCTATTGAGATGCAGCTGGATCTGGATTCCTTTTCTCCCCAGAGATATACTGATCACCATTTTGGTGAGTTAATTTATAGTTGAAAGATTGCAAATTTATGTTCCAAGCTACTAGTGCATTGCTTTTCTACAAAACTATTTGATAATTGCAAAAGTTACTTGGTAAGTTGAAATAATTGAACTAATAAAATTCCCTATCAAAATTTAAAAATACCAAGCTGGTCGTGGTGGCACATGCCTTTAATCCTATCACTTGGGAGTCAGAGGCAGGCAGATCTTTGTGAGTTCAAGGCCAGCCTGTTCTACATAGCAAGTTCCAGGACAGCTGGGAGACCCTGTCTCAAAAAGGCTATATATACATATATATAATATACATATATAAATGTATATAATTTTAAAACTCCAAGAAATATTTAAAAGTAGTCAACTTATTCAAAAAGAAATTATATTATTTAATATTTGGATGATTAGGTTTTTCCCTAAGCAATGGAATTTATGAACAGTAATTTACACAGATAAAGATTAGATGATGAAAATCAGAATAAACTTTTACCACAATATATTAACATAATTAAGATAAAATGAAAAAGAATACCATTTCTTTAATACATTTATGTGTATTTCCCAAAATAATATGAAATCAATCATTGTGCATCAAGTTTTAATAGACAATGTTCTACAGTTTTAATTGAAATAGTAAAGTTTAAAAGAGTTGAACAAGTGGCTTATACTAAAGAATGCAAAAATTAGACTGAAAGAGTTGCTTCATTAAGGAAGATTCTAAAGAAAAATCCCCCAAAATTTGGATGATCCCATCAAAGGACCCATCAGTGAACCTCATGGTACAGAGTTTTGTTCCTTGTCTCTTTTCCTTTTGAACATCCTTTACTCATGGGCTAAAATTCCATGTTTGCAAAACACCTAAGTTATTCATGATGGAAGGAATGCCAGGAGAGTGGGTGTTTGTTGGTGGTTGGTGTTCTTTGAACATAATCTAAGTACCAGACGCAGCATTGTACAAAGCATGACTAGTATAGGGGTTACGTGAAGTGACAGGAAATAGCCTTAGTAAAGGTGGTGAAAGTGGTATGAAATTTTCTAGCCTCCTTTTCAGTCTCTGAGAAATTGAATACCCAGTGCAGGAAAATGGAAATCAAATAAGTTTCTTCATCAAGAAAAATGTTTAGGGATCACTTTTTTATTTACACATTATTTTCCATTTAATGCAATTCTGTAAATAAAACTTTCAAACATTTGTATATCTACTATTCAAAGAACAAATGTGAACCCTAAATCCAATCAGAAAATGGTTTGTTACTCCCATAGAAGTCATGCCGCTATTGCACCACTGGGCATGTCTTGCCAGACCTGTTGTAGCTCACAGGATTCACAGCTGGGCAAGGCTGAGGCTTACTTTTCTCTTCCAGTTGCATGCATAACATCTCCCAGAAGTATGAACGCTAGCCAATAGAGATGAAACTTGGAACTTAGTATCTTATCTGTAACATCTTATCTGTTCTACAACTCATGTATGCAATGTCATCAGCAATAGAGTCTTACCATCGAGTCGTGAGTGACCAAGATCAGGGGCAATGACCTATGGGGGGCATCAGTCCTGCAATCAAACAGGCTGAAGAGGGTATGGTGCGGGGTTATTCCAGTGCAAATCCACTTATTTTATGCAACAAGCAGCTTACATAGGTCTGGGGACTGGCAGCTTTTACATCATATGTCTCCAACTCCTAGTGACCAATCCTAGAATTCCATAACACCCGGCATCATCAAAGCCCTTGGGGCGTACCCAGAAAGGGGCACGCAGGCAAATAAGCTGGCTCCTGGCATCAAGCGAGTGCTAGCATCAGGCGACAGGGTGTGCCATGCACTGTAGCATTGCCTAGTGTGCTAGGCAGATCATGCTTGCACATGCACAAGCTAAGACTGAATCCAGGACTGCTGTCCCCAAAGACCAGTATTGTCTGAGGGCCTATGGGACTCCCAATGAACAGCTTCAAAAGAGGGATTCCATTCCTGGCATTGCATTTTTTTCTTTGTAAGCCTTTGGTGTCTAGTAGAGGCAATTTCTCTTTCACAGGGTAACTCCTTTTAATCCCTTCTGTATTAGTACGTTTCCATATGACTTTTCCCAAAGGTCTTTAGTGTTAGTTATCGCTCCCCATTCTCCTTTTGCCCTGCCCGACATTTCTGCCCTATTTAACCCTTCCTACTCTATTATTCCCCCTTTCCCCTTTATATTGCTGCATTCTATCTCCCCTCCTATGAAGCCACCACCCCACTCCACCATGACCATTTACTATTTTTTTTTTTTTTTTTTTGGTCTTTTACAGACAGGGTATTTTTCCTGGGTACTGAGAACAGAGCAACAATGAACAGGTATCTCTGTAGTAGGCTATAGAGTCTTGTGGGTATATGCCCAAGAGTGGTATGGTTGGATCATGTGGCATATCTATTTATAGCTTTTCGAAGAATCTCCTCAGTGAGTTCCATAATGGGAGTGACAGTTTGCATGCCCACTATAGTGAGTAAGAGTTCCCCTTTCCCCACATTCTTGCCAGCATTTATTGTTGGTTTGGGGATTTTAGCCAATCAACTGGGGTAAAATGAAACCTGAAAGTGCTTTTATTTTGCTTTTCAATGATGGCTGAATCAGGGTGAACATTTAAAAAATATTTCCTAGACATTTGCATTTCATCTTTTGAGAACTCCATGTTCAGTTCTTTGCCCCTTAATGATTAATTGGAGTTTTTGGTTTTTTGAAGTTAAGTTTTGAGTTATTTTTGAGTTCTTTGTGTATGTTAGATACTAACTCTCTGTCAGAGGTATAGTTGGTGAAGATTCTTCCCATTTGGTAAGTTGCTTCTTCCATTGATTGGTGATGCTCTAGGTCTACTTTATAAGATGGGGTTTATAAATAACACTGATATTGGGCCTAGGAATGTTTGGATAAACAGGTGAAAGTCATGAGAACCTACTACTATTCTTCTGATAAGTAGACATAGTATTAAACTGACTCCTAATGACTCATTGTTATAACCATAGATTAAAGCATCTCTCAACTCTCACCAGAGAAGCTACTTATGCAACAGATGGTGATTAACACAGGGTTTATTCAGCTTACATCTCCTGGGTCACAGTTCATCACTTAGGGAGCCCAAGACAGGACCTCAGGGCAGGAACCTGGAGGCAGGAGCTGAAGCACAGGCCATGGAGGAATGCTGTTCACTGGCTTGCTCCCCTGGCTCATGCCCAGCCCGCCTTCTTATATAGTACACAACAACCTGCCCAGGGTGGCACTACTCATTGTGGGCTGGGCCCTCCCACACTGCTTGACCATCAAGACAATACTCCACAGATGTGGCCACAGGCTAATCCAATGGAGCCAATTCCCCAATTGAGGCTCCCTCAACCCAGGTGTGTCAAGTTGACACTAAAGATATCCAGCACAGAGCCCTACTAGCTACAAGAACACATGGAGACTAAACAACACACTACTGAATAATGAATGAGTCAAAGGAGAAAGAAAGAAAGAAAGAAAGAAAGAAAGAAAGAAAGAAAGAAAGAAAGAAAGAAAGAAAAGCATTCCTGGCACTAAATGAAAGGGATGATACAACACAGCAAAATCTATAGGACATCTTAAAAGCATTCCTGAGAGGGAAATTAATAGCTCTAAATGCCTACAATAAGAAAACTGAAAGAGGACAAATAAATGTCCTAACATTGCAGCTAAAAGCACTTGAGAGGCAACAACAAAAGAAATCCTAAACCTGACAGACAGGAAGAAGTAACAAAAATCAGAGCAGAAATCAATGAAATAGGAGCAAAGGAAACAATACCAAAAAGAATCCATGGATCCAAGAGCTGGTTCTTTGGAAGGATAAACAAGATAGGTGGACCTTTACCCCAGTTGACCAAAACAGGGAAAGAGCAACTCCAGATCAACAAAATCAGAGAAGAAAAGGGCAAAAGCACCACAAATAGCAAAAAGATTCAGACAATTATATAGGAATAGTTCAAAAACCTGTACTCTAATAAATTTGAAAACCTAAGTGAAAAGGATGAATACCTGAAATCAGGGAATCCACCAAAACTTAACCAGGAAGATATAGACACAGTCCCAGAAAAATGAACAGCGAATGAATGGTTTCCTTCATTTGTGGATGCTAACACCAAATCCCCAGTTGAAAGGCAAGCTGAAAAAGAAAAAAAAAGGCAAGCTGAACAAAATTATTGTTATATTTCTTTTTATCTGAAAACAACTGTGTTGTTATAATGTAACCCTCTTAATGGGCTCTAGAATTGACCTACCACTTATTTTCAGACCCTATAATTACTGCATATGGGTGGAACATATGTATGCATATTTTAGAGTAATATAAAATTAAAAGGGGAAAATGTGAATTCCTAAACATATTTCGGAATTAACATAGAGTTTATTCTCAGAGGTCATAATTTTGATGCATATGTGATGATTATATGGGCATTTGTTGGAGCAATACAAAGGACAGGGAAAGCCAACAATATAAAGACTGGGTTAATGAACTGAATGATACAGTTAAACTCTGCCCAGAACAAGCCTCTGCATGGAAAATCTTTAGAAAAACTGAGAGAAACGTGCAAGACGTGTATAGCAGAAGGCATGAATAGGGGAGGGATGGGGGCAGGGAGAGGGAAATGTGTCTAAATTGGAATGAAAGATCATGAATGAAATATACAATTCATCAATAAAAGTATTAAAAATAAAAATAAAAAGGAAACTATAGACCCATTTCTTTAAAGAATATAGATGCAAAAATTCTCAACAAAATACTTGCAAATGGCATACAGGCACACATCAAAAAGATCAACCACCATGGCCAAGTTGGATTCATACCAGAGATGCAGGAATGTTTCAACATATGTAAGTCAATACACATCATAAAGCACAAAAATGGACTGAAAGACAAAAATCACATAGTCATCTGGTCATCTCAATGGATGCAGAAAAGCCCTTCAACAAAATTCATCATGACTTGGTGTTTAAAGTCCTGGAGGGAATTAGACTGGAGGGAACATTCCTCAACATAACTAAAACCATATACTACAAACTCACAGCCAACATTATTCTAAATGGGGAAAAACTAGTAGTGATCCCCTTAAAGTCAGGAACCTGGCAAGGCTGCCCCCTATCCCAACTCCTTTTCAATACAGTGCTTAAAATGCTCAGGAGAGCAATAAGACAAGAAAAGGAAATTAGAGATGTACTAATTGGAAAAAGAGGAGGTCAAACTATCCCCTTTTTTGGCAGATGACATGATAGTTTACCTAAGGGGCACCAAAATCTCCACCAGAAAACTCCTAGAAACTATCAACAGGTTCAGTAATGTGGCAGAATACAAAATAAATCTAGAAAAATTAGTAGACTTTCTTTATGCCAATACAAGCAATTGGAGAAGGAGTACAAGGAGAGTTTTCCACTCACAATAGCCTCCAAAAAATACCTAGGAACAAACCTGACCAAAGAAACTAAAGTGTTCTAGAGTGAAAAATTTAAATCCCTCAAGAAGGAAATAGAGGAAGATACCAGAAGATGGAAGAACCTCCCATGCTCATGATTGGAAGAATGAATATAGCAAAAATGACCATCCTGCCCAAAGTAATATACAGATTCAATACAATCCCAATTAGAATCCCCATGAGCATCTTCATAGACATAGAAAAAAAATCTTAGAGTTCATAAGGAAAAACAAAAGACCCTGAAATATCCAAAGCAACCCTGGGCAAAAAAAGGGGGGGGGTTTACTATACTAGACTTCAAACTATATTACAAGGCTATAGTCATAAAAACAGCCTGGTATTGGCAAAAAGAAAAAGAAAAAAACAGATCCATAGACCATTGGAACAACATTGAAGATCTAAGTCTGAGCACATCCAATTTCAGCTACCTCATATTCCACAAAGGGGCCAAGAAGACTCAGTGGAGGAAAGATATCATTTTTAGCAAATGGGGTTGGCATTACTGGGTCATTATTTGTAGAAGAATAAAACTAAACCCCTACCTTGCACCATGTACAAAAATCAACTCCAAATGTATCAAAAACTTCAATGTGAAACCTGAAACTCTGAAAATGATAGAAGAAAATGTTGGTAGTAATCTACAAGACATAGATGTAGGAAAAGACTTTCTAAATCAAGCAGCAGCTGCACAAACAACAAGGCCAACAATTGACAAATGGGACATTATTAAAATCAAGAGCTTCTGTGCAGCAAAAGAAATGAAGAGAAAACCCACAGAGTGGGAGGAAACTTTCACTAGTGATACTTCTGATAGAGCATTAGCATCCAGAGTATATAAACTACTCAAAAAAACAGAAGAGGAAGAAAACAAATGAGCCACTCAAATGATGGAGTTAAGAGCTGAACAAAGACTTCACAAATGAAGAAGTAAAGATGGCTGAGAAACATCTTAAAAAGTGTTCAATGTTGATAATAATCAAGGAAATTCGAATTAAACCACCTTAAGATTTCATCTTACTCTGGTAAGCTATGATAAAGAAAACAAAGGATCCCAAATGCTGGAGAGGATGTGGAGAAAGAGGAACACTCATCCACTGCTGGTGGAAATGCAAACTCATACAACCCCTATGGAAAGCAGTGTGGAGAATTCTTAAGAAACTGAAAATGAGCCTATCACCTGACCCAGACATACTACTCCTGGGTATATACCCACAAGACTCATTCTATTGCAGAGATACATGCACATCTATGTTTCTTGCAGTTCTATTCACAATAGGAAGAGCTGGAAGCAACCCAAATGTCCCTCAACTGACAAGTGAATAAAGAAAATGTGGTACACCTACACAATGGAATTCTATGCAGCGGTAAAAAAAAGATGATGTTCTAGTTTCTTTTCAATTGCTGTGATAAAACACTCTGATCAACACCAACTTGGGGAGGAAAGGGTTTGTTCAGCTCACATCTCCTGGGTCGTAGTTCATCACTCAGGGAGCCCAAGGTAAGAAGTCAGGACAGGAACCTGGAGGCAGGAGCTGGGGCACAGGCCATGGAAAAATGCTGCTTACTGGCTTGCTCCCCCGGCCCATGCCCAGCATGCCCTCTTATACAGTACACTACAACCTGCCCAGGGTGGCACCACCCATAGTGGGCTGGGCCTTTCCACATTGCTCAACAATCAAGACTACTCCACATATGTGCCCACAGGCCAGTCCAATGGAACCAATTCCCAAATTGAGGCTCCCTCAACCCAAGTGTGTCAAGTTGACACTAAAGCTATCCAGTATAGATGACATCATGAACTTTGCAGGTAAATGGATGGAATTAGAAGCCATTATGCTAAGTGAAGTAACACTGTCCCAGAAAAACAAATGACTAATGGTATCCCTCATTTGTGGATGGTCACACCAAATCCCTAGTTGTAAGGCAAAATGAGCAATGTTACTGCTATATTTCTTTTTATCTGAAAGCAGCTGTGCTCTTATAATGTGAATCACTTAATGGGCTCTAGAATTAACCTACCACTTATTTTCAGACTTTGTAAATTTGGTATATGGGTGGAGGAGATGTATGCATATTTCAGATTAATATAAAATTAAAGGGAAATGTGAATTCTTAAATAACATACAGTTTATTTTCACACATCATAATTTCAATTTTGATATATGTGTGACATAGATAGACAGACAGATAGATAGATAGATAGATAGATATAGATATTTAGGAGCAATGCAAGTTGGCGGGAACAACAACAACAAAAGGACTGGATCAAAGAACTGACTGAAACAGTAAACTTCTGCCCAAAGCAATAGACCTCAGAATAAAATAAAAAATAAAAAATAAAAACTTTAAAAAGACTGAGAAAAAGATGCAAGACATGTATGGCAGAATGCACAAATGGGTGGGGTGGGGGGCATGGAAAAGGGAATGAGTCTAAATTGGACTGAGAAATGATGTATGAAATACACAAAACTTCAATAAAAACTATGCAATGGAAATGGATTTACAAAACCTATTCACCTGTATAATTTTTCAAATCCAGTCTTGGGGAAAATTCACAGAAAATATAGTCTGATTGCTTTTTATACAAAGATCACAAGAAAGTTGAACTAAACAGTAAATTGTCTGGAAGTATGTCTCCATGTGATTAAAGTATTTTTAAAATAGAGGTGCCTACATTTATTTATTTCTTATTTATTTATATGTCTGTCTGTCTTTCTGTCTGTCTGTGGGTAATGCACTCCCAGGTCCTCATTCTTGGCAATAAATTCTGAGACCTCACACTGACCCCAAATGACACACTTCCTACCACAATATTCCCTTTCCATTTCTCACTACATTCTCCTGGCATGGCACTATTTTTTGCTTGTTTTAGCTCTCTTCTTTGTTAGCTCATTTAAGGATCACCTGCTTTAATACCATCTGTTTTGAAATAACCAGAGACATGCTCTTTCTCCAGGATTTTCTTCCTTTTCTGTAGTTTGGTTTTATTAAATATTTATCACATTGTAATTTGTACAAGACTACTGATCTGTATTTCTAGGTTTACCTTTATACTGTGACTATTTTTAGAATGAGATAGCCAGACATGGTAGTGCACGCCTTTAATCCCAGCACTCAGGAGGCAGGTAGAGGCAGGCGGATCTCTGTGAGTTCCAGGCCAGCCTGGTCTACAGAGCGAGTTCCAGGTCACCTGGGGGTATGGAGAGACCTTGCCTCAAAAAAGAGCCCCCCCAAAAAAATTAAAAAAAGAATGAGATGATAAATATTTAACGTTTTCAATCTCAGCCTCAGCAAACCATTCAGAGTATAAAAATACATGTTTTAAAAATTGAATTGGGGCTGGAGAGATGGCCTAGCAGTTAAGAGCGCCAAATGCTCTTGCAGATGACCCGGGTCCGAGCCCCAGCACCCACATGGTGGCTGAAAACCGTCTTTGACTCCAGTTCCAGGGGAATCCAACACCCTCTTCTGACCTCCGCGGCATTGCACGACACGAGTGCACAGACCTACATGTAGACAGAACATTCATACACATACAAAAATAAATAAAATTAAAAAATTGAATTGTATTTTCAACTAAAATTCAGTTATTTTAAAAATAAAACCCTTAGCAAGTCTCATAATGTGCTTATAGAATAGACAGACACATTTTTTTCTATATTTTAAAAATTTGAACAAAAATATAAAGTAGAGAACTATTGTGGGATAAAGATATAGAAATGAAATGATGATAGTATAATTAGGGACAGAGTTTTCCATACATACACACACACACACACACACACACACACACACACGTGTATCCCCAGTGCTGGGATTAAAGGCGAGTCCCACTGCTACAGCTAACTTCTCATAAGTAAAAAATTTACAATTGTCAATATGAAAATCCTGGAATTATTTTATTTTTCTTATAATCAATTATTTAATATGCTACCATTAAAAATATACGGGTAGGCTGAAGAAATGGCTCAGTGGATAAAATCCTTGTTGTAGAGGCATGAGAACCTGAGTAAGTATTCCCACCATCCATGAAAAGAGCCATGTGCAGCAGCATGCATCTGTAACCCCAGTACTGGGAGGACAGAGACATGTGGATTCCTAAAGCTCATTAGTCAGTTAGCCTCACAGAATCAATGAGCTCCAGGTTCACTGAGAGGCTCCTTCACAAAAATAAGGTAAATGAGTTTTTAAGGAGGAAACGCACTGACTTCTGGCCTACACACACACACACACACACACACACACATCCATAAACATAGAGGCACACACAACATCACACAACTCCCACACACATACAAAGATAGAGAAATCATACATGAATTGAACGATTTTTAATCCCAGTACTTGGGAGGTGGAGGCAGAGGCAGAGACAGGTGGATCTCTGTGAGTTCAAGGCCAGCTTGGTCTACAGAGCGAGCTCCAGCCCAGCTGGGCTAAAGGGAAACCCTGTCTCAAAAATACCCCCCCACCAAAAAAAAGAATTGAACAATTTCTAAGCCTTGATTTTGAATTATTCTTACTAAACAATGATGATATCAACTTTCTGAAAGTGTTATTTTGGGGATCTTTACTAAAAACTCCCTTGTAATAAAGAGTAAGTTTATATTTTTCAAATCCTTTTTCCCCTGTTTCTAATCTTGTTATGTAGCTAAGTGCGTGTCCTAGCAGCAGAGGGTCTGCTTCTTTTTTGTTTTCTCTTGCTTCTGTTGTGTCATCTTGTGAGTAGTTATAGAACTCTTTTTTTTTTTTTTTTTTTTT